>PVLC010000164.1:207046-286509 GCA_004027655.1 Graphiurus murinus
GTAATCCCAGCATTCGGGAGGCTGAGACCGGAGGATCCGGGTTCGCGGCCAGCCTCAGCTACCTAGTGAGGCACTCCGCAACTTAGTGAGACTCGGTTTCAAAATAAAGAATAAAAAATGGGGCTGGGGGTGTAGCTCGGAGGTAGAATGCCCCTGAGTTCAATCCCCAGTACCGCCAAAAAAAAACAAAAAAAAAAAAAAAAAAAAAAAAGAAAAGCTAACACACTTGGATTGCATTGATAGACTATTTAATGGTTTCTGAGACCTTACTTAGCCCTTTCCCAGCCTCCCCACCATTTCTTCTGCACAGTGGAATGGAAAGATCTTTCTAAAGTTAAACCAAATTAGGTCACTCTCCAGCTAGAGGAATTTCTCTTCTCTGTAACCTTCAAGACAAAGCTAAAACTCCTCAGCACAGCATGAAGCTCTTCCTTGGGTCTCTCTCCCCAGCCTCATGTCCTGCCTTCTTCTCTCACACTGCACACCAGCCACAGTGAGGGACTCCAGTCCTCCAAACACACCACGTGTGCTCTCACCTCTGTGGAAATTCCCCTGAATACTCTGATGCTTCCAGTACTCTTTCTCCCCCCTCCTTCCCTGGCTAACTTCTTTTTACCCACCTGACTCTGCTCACAAATCACCTTCCTGAGAAGGGCCTCCCCTGTGCAAGCACCGCCTCCTTTATAACCTATAACCATCTTTTTGCTTGTCTATCTCTCCTGCTTAACTGTGAGCTCTCTTTGCATGCAGTTTTGATAACCTTAGCATTTCCAATGATGCCTGGCTTGCAGCAAAAGGAAATGAAAGAAACAAACTCACTGGATCAAAGGGATGATGCTCTTAAGGAATGCGCCCATTGATGCCAGGAAGCAAAGAGAGAAAGAGACCGACAGTGCAAAGGCACCAATGTCCTACAGTTCTCTTCCAGGTGAGTCCACAATGACCTAAAATCTCCCACCAGGCCCCACACCTCTTAAAACCTTTTCCAGCTGGGTGTGGTGGTGCATGCTTGTAATCCCAGTGTTTGGGAGGTGGAGACAGGAGAATTGCATATTCACAGCCAGTCTCAGCTACTTAGGCCTTCTGCAACTTAGTGAGGGCCTGTTTTAAAATTAAAAACTAGCCGGGCATGGTGGCGCACGCTTGTAATCCCAGCATTCGGGAGGCTGAGACCGGAGGATCCGGGTTCAAGGCCAGCCTCAGCTACCTAGTGAGGCACTCCGAAACTTAGTGAGACCCGGTTTCAAAATAAAGAATAAAAAATAGGGCTGGGGGTATAGCTCGAAGGTAGAATGCCCCTGAGTTCAATCCCCAGTACCGCAAAAAAAAAAAAAAAAAAAAAAAAAAAAAAAAAAAAAAAAAAAAAAAAAAAAAAAAAAAAAAAAAAAAAAAAAAAAAAAAAAAAATTAAAAACTAAAATAAAATAGGGCTGGGGGTGTAACTCAGAGGTAGAATGCCCCTGGGTTCAATCCCCAGTACAGCAACAACAACAAACCACCACTACCAAAACAGAACAAAACAGAACAAAACCTCTTCCAATAAGTACCATTCTAGAGACTCAGCCTTTACCCCACAGGACTCTGGAGGGCATTCCAAATGCAAACTATATCACAAGGGGACCTGTGAAGACTAATTTTGGGCCCAAACACCCCTTAACCAGAGCTGGGAAGGCAAAGTCCAGGCTGCAACAAGGCCCTGGCAGGCCTCTACCAGGTCAAAGAACTCAGCGTAGCTCTATGTAATGACTGGATGTCAAATTCCGAGGCCAGGCTCACATCTCACTCATCTCTGCAGCCTGAGTGCCCAACACAGTGCCTTGGACCACACGAGCTGCACAACTAAGGGTGTGGAGTGAAATGTATTCACGTTCCAGGAGCTGTACAAAGGGTGGACAAAAGTCAAAGGGAACAGAAGCTTAACCCCCAAACAGTGGCAATCTGGGAAGACAGCAGTACTACCCAAGCCTACTAGTATCAGGTTTTCTTAAATTGTCCCAAAAAGTGAAGTGGAGGGAATTCTTCCAAATACATTCCACAAAAGAAGCATTACTCTGATATCAAAACCAGATAAGGCCAGACGTGGTGGTGCACACTTGTAATCCCAGCATTTGGGAGGCTGAGACCAGAGGATCCCGGTTCGTGGCCAGCCTCAGCTACCTAGTGAGGCACTCCGCATCTTAGTGAGACCCTGTTTCAAAATAAATAATACAAAAATAAGGCTGGGGGTATAACTTGGAGGCAGAATTCCCCTGAGTTCAATCCCCAGTACCACAAAAAGAAAAAAAAATCAGAGAAATCTGTGCTAACTGGTTTTCTAGAATAGAACACGAAAAGGCCAGTGTGAGAACACCTCTTGGCAGTCTCCAAGCCACAATCCACTATCCTGGCTTCCTCCCTAATGTCACCCTTCCAGGGACACTGAGTCTAAAAGGGAAAGACAGGTGCAGCATGCATGAGAAGAGAGCCCAGCAGGGGTGGTCAAGTCGGCCTAGTAAATCCCTTTTGTCCCTTAGCTTCATGGAAGATCAGTGCCTCCCCCAGCCCTGCAGGTCCCAACTGTAGCCACAGAAGATCCCTTCCAGAAAGAGTGGCAGAGAGTAAGTAATCACTGGTGTATTTAGCCGCCCAAATGTCAAAACTAGTAACTCTTGACATTTACCATATTCCGGATATTTTCAAGTTGATCATTTTAGTAGCCCCACAAAATATGAGGACAAATATTTTCTTCCTTTTAAAGTGAAGAAAATTGAGTCTCAGGAAGGTAAATTATTTGTACAATGACCAATAGCCAGGCAGGTGACAGAGCTAGGACTAGATCAGCCATCCTCTAAATCCTATTTTTTTTTCCTAAATATTGAAGCCCAGGACATGCCTGGTCATGTTCTCCCTCCCATCACACTGACTCCCAACAGAAATCTGGAATTGTTCCTCATTCCATAAGAGCAAATCCATGCAGAGAAATTTCTAATTATTACTATTAATAAAATTTTAGGAACCAAACCCTTTTTTGAGCCTGATTATGTACAGATGGCAGCCTTCCCATTGCCCAAATACACTTCTTGCGAGGTGATGTTTTCTTGACCAGGATCGCAGGTGTCACATTTACCAGAATAAAAGCAGGTAAACATTGGCAATATGCAGACAAAGGTTTAGACCCACCTCACCCCTGCCTGTTGTCTGTCTTATATGTAATAGGTCTCTGCTTCAGACTTGTAGGGAGTATACACTGCCCTAGAGATCTGATTCTCTCTTCTCTACTACCCCTTCTACCACTGGCCAAGACGGAAACTCCCAGGATGGCTAAAGGCTGCCTTCTACTTTCTATGGTATCTCTCACCGTTCTCCATCCAAGCCCTCTTCCTTGTGCTTAAATAAACACATCCTAAAAGCATGGCCAAAGAAAGACGACATGGAAAAGAAGACACTGGGGCTGACCCATCCGAGGGCCCATCGGAAGTCTACACTCTGAGCATTGGGGATCCTCCCTCTGTCTCCCCAAATCCTCTCTCCATGACGTCAATCCCTTCTCTTGTATGTTCTCGGTGAACAGAGTGCTGGTACCATCATGTTAGTGTTACTTCGTGAATACTATTAGAGTTCCTCAAACCCCTCGTGCTTCTGCGTGACAGATGAGGAAACTGAGAGCCAGTGGGGATAGGGACGCATCTAAGGTGACTCGCTGGTGGACTGCATATGGGGGGATATGAATCCAGGTCTCCCTACTCTTGCAGACTGCTGCTTCCAAAGGCCGTCTGTTCCCCATTACTAGCCCATGAAACAGTCTATAAAAAGCCAGAGGAATTTCTAGTGCTCGGAAAGAGACCTAAACGCCAGCGAGTCCGTTTTTCTCAACACAAATTATACTGTGGACAAATAAACTGTTTAAAATGTTTATTGCAAGCTCTGGTAACAGGGGAGGAGAGGAGGCCAGTAACAGGGGAACATGAATTGAAAGTTGTGTTGCCAAAAGGAAAGGAGGAGAAGGAAAGAGGCCGGAGCAGGTGTTGACAGTCTGCCCAGCTTCTGTGAGTATCAGCGGTTGGAAACGTACATTTTTATATTTCAAAATAATAGACTTTATCACAAATCATCTGGGTTGCAGACTTATCTTATGACCAGTATTTTACTACAGAGAAACCTCAAGGCTGGGTGGCATGTCTGGTAGATATCCTTGGCTTCATGGTGAACCAAGTACTCTGGCCTGAGGGCTCCCAGCTGCGCTGACAGTATGTCCAGGTGGGGACAGAGGGGCAGGAAGGGCAGTGCTGAGTGCCATTTAAGGCCATCCCCAGGCCCCCAGATCTGGGAGAAGGCAGGGGACACATACATCCAGGGACAGGAAATGAAGAGGAGGGCATGGTCCTCTGCCCTGCAGCCATGGGAAGATGAGGTGGCAGAGGGACTTAGCAACAGGAACGACACAAATGGTTCACTCGGGTTACAGCTGGGACTCCAGGAGGAATGCCCCAGGGACACGGATGTCCTTGCTTCTGCCTTGGTGTCCAGACCATGACACAGGATTCAGGAATTAAACTTCAGGGTGAGGGGGTGTGTTCCTGCTACAAAACCTGGACATATCAGCCATTCCCTTCTGGAGCTTATGACAGTTAATCCAGCTTCCTGCTCTCAGTAGAGATAAGAGAGAACTCCTGTCCTCACGTCGCAGAAGGGGAAGAATCCTGATCCTATAATTTCCCTCCCATGAAAACCACTGAGCCAGGAGTCTCTCTTAAAGTGACACATAACAGCACAAAAAGGAAATAAAGTCCCTCTGGTTCTTTTTTATTTTTTTTTTTAATTTTTAGTTGTTTTTTTTTTTTTTTTGGTACTGGGAATTGAACCCAGAAGCATTCTACCTATGAGCTATACCCCCAGCTCTATTTTATTTTTCATTTTGAAACAGAGTCTCACTAGAGTTCAGTAAGTTGCTGAGGCTGTTTGCTTTAATAAGAGGAATCTTACTGAGTCAAAAAATGGTTCATTAGAAAAAACAATGAATGCCCTGTGAGTAAAAAATTATCTAAACAAAAAACAAATGTTAAATGGTTCAAAGTTATTTTATATTATTTTGAAATGTGAAGGAGAAACACTTTCAACAAGATTTGTGACCTTCAGGGAAGGTTTGGCCAGTGTTTCTACATCTTGCCTTACTGATGAGGAAGGGTTTAGTTCAAGATCAAGCACAAATTCCCTGCCAGGTATAGTGGTGCATGCCTGTAATCCTTGTATTGGGAGACAAGAGACAGGTGGGTCACAGGTTCGAGGCCAGACTCGGCAACTTAGCAAGACGGTTTCAACATCATACATAAAATAGGGCTGGAGGAGGGGCTCAGAGGCAGAATGTCCCTGGCTTCAATCCCTAGGACCCCCCTACCCCAATCCCATGTTTATGCACAGCCTGTAGTTGAATGGAGATGTACAAGTTTCTTCCTTATGTTGTGCACTGTATGACAATCACTGTGCCCTAGAGGATGTCATGGTGCTCTGGATTCTGGAAGACGCCTCACATGCAGTTCTCTTTCTCTACGTGTGCCACCATCCGCAGTCTTCCTTCACAGGACATGGCTAAGCTCTGCGCTTCCAACCCTCCTCTTCCAGCCTGGTGTCTGAGAAAACAGGTCTTAAGTATTACACTTTTGATTCCTCCACATTTTGACTTTAGTAAGTAAAGTTTATGGGAGTCACACCAAAAAACTTACTCTTTTACACTGTTGGTGGATTATAAATTAGTACAACCACTATGGAGATCAGTACAGAGGTTCCTCAAAAGACTAAGAATGGAAGCACTATATGACTCAATTATATCACTGTTTAGCATCTTTCCAGAAAAAATTAAAGTCAGAATACTATAGTGATACATGCATACCTATGATTATTGCAGCACAATTCACAACAGCCAAATTATGGAACCACCTAGGTGTCCATCAACAGAAACGGATGAGGAAAATGTGGTATATACACACCATGGAATTTTACTCAGCCATAGAGGAGAACAAAATTATGTCATCTGCAGGAAGGCAGATGGAACTACAGAATATTATGCCAAGTGAGACAAGCCAGTCTTAGAAAGTCCAGGGTTTCTTTCACATATGGAAGCTAAAGAGAAGATAGGAAATAAAAGGGACTTCAGATAAATGAGGAGAAAGACTGGTAAAATAGTGGAAGGGGGAAAGGAGGTAGGATGGAGGAAGAAAACAGTTCAAATAATGTTATGTCCAAATATACAGGTATCACTACCGATCTCACAGATGGGAGGGAGGAGGGGGGATGGGGCGAGATGTGGAGGGAAATACACCCAGCAATGCATGCATGTATGCTTCTATCACTTTAAACCTAAGATGTAACAATTACAATGCACCAATTAAAGTCTCTAGATAAAAAACACTTGTCTCTCTTAAGCGCCCCACTCTGGCAATTAAAAGCCATGACTCACCAAACTATCAGTTACAGATTTACAAAATGGGTTCCTGAGGGGGAGCATTAATAACCCTGAAGGTGGGATTGGGAGATCCTCTCTGTCACTCAGAATAGTGCTTGCCTATGTCCTGGCATAACCAGGACGCCACAATGATCAGGACAGCGGAATTCAGTAAGTGGCAAGTAATTTATTGAGATTTATCACTAAGTCACCATTTCTGAGTTCAAATACATATCATCTCCTCTGGCCTCCAAGGCCTCCCCTTGGCTGCCTCATATCTTGTCTTCAAAATAAGAAGAAGGATTACAGAAAGATAGGAATGAACACAGGAAATGCTACATGGCACTGGTGAGACGTGCCTCAAGCGGAAATGTGACTCCCGGCCCCCACGAGGCATGACTCCATTCTTTGGCTGAGAGTTTTGATGGGGCACAGAAGTCTTCTGCCCCGGTTTCTGAGGAGTTTCTGACCCAGAATTAGGTAAGTGTTCTTAAAAAGTAAAGCTCTCTCAGGGCTCTCCAAGTGAATCCAGTTTAAGTGGTGTGCATTAAGATACTTGCTTTCGAGAGAGATAAGAAGCAATCACGGGCATGATGGAAAACGTCTCTCTCTCTTTCCCCATGTGACATCCATACATTACATGTCATCTATACACATGCATTTAAGTGTGTATATATAAAACAGCCCAAGAGATGGAGGAGGCACCGCCAGTTACTCGACCACATCAACACAGAGCTGATATCACGGGATAAACCGTGATTATGTTGATTGAAACCAGATTTAAAGGACCGAGGGAATTTGTTTGGGAACAAAGAACAGGACCAAAATATTCTTTGAGAGAGGAAATCTCACCAGAGGGGATACCCAGGGGTGGAGGGCAGGTGCAGCGAGGAGGTGGGGTTGGAGCAGAATATTGAGAGAAGGTGGTCCTCTCCCCACCTCAAGGGTGTTCATGGTACAGAACATGGTGAATCCAGGGGGAGCGACGATGGACAAACAGGCTTCTAGGGAGGAAGAGAGGAGGGGAGCAGGAAAGGCCACTAAGGACTGGTCTGTTCATCTCTCTGCCACTGCACACTTGGCAAATAAATTCACTCTGATTTGCTGATTGCAGAGCGAAGCACACCTCATCTCTAACTGGCGGAATTCAAGGCTGGATGTTCATCATGTGCAGATTTGAAAGGAGCAAGATTAATGGACAGGTCTAGCAGGGTGCACCAAAAGAATCTCCTTAGACACAACCATTTGAGGAGGGGTGCGGGGAGGGAGATGGAAGAATCTGGCATTTGGCCAATCCCTTGGAGAAGAAAATAGGAAATTCAGAATCCCACGCTGCTAAGCTAGTCAAAGCCACTTAGAGCTGTAGGTGACCAGAGTCGGATCAGAGGACAAAGGACAATATAGCGCAAGGCCGGGCTCACCTGGGGAATGTCCCCAAACACATGCTTTGAAATCTGGTAGCAATGAAAAAAATCCTTACAGAAAAGTAGGATTTTAGCATGCAGAGGAACTTTGGATACCGTGTTACCCCTCAATTTTCATTTTAAAGCTGAAGAAACTGAGGCCCTTAGGCCTGAGGTGAGCTGCCCAGGAGTTCACGGCCAGCTAAAGAGCAAACCCAAACTGGGTTTGTGCCTCCAATTGAAAGCTCCTACCTTTTTTTACTTTCAAATTTTGTGTTGTTTTTTTTTTTTTATGATAGCAAGTGAGGTCACCCTCAATCAAATAATAAAGGACACCCCAGGGAACATGTCCTGAAGACATGTATAGAGGAGGAGTACCCAGCATACTGAGGACTCCTCCCTTTCTAAGCACCCTCCCCTCTCCTCTCCTGTCCTTTCCTCTCCTCTATCCCTTCCCCCTTCCCCTTTCCCTAACCCCCTCTCCTCCTCCTCCTCTCCTCCTCCTTTTTTTCAGTATTGGGTATCGATCCCAGGGGCACTCTACCTCCCAGCTATACTCCCTGCCGTTTTTTATTTTGAAAGAGTCTCACTAAGTTGTTGAGGATCTCACTAAGTTCCTGAGGCTGGCCTTGAACCTGCCTTAGCCTCCCAAGTACTGGGATTACAGGTGTGCCACAATGCCCAGTGGATCACTTCTCTTTTAATTCAGTGCCCTCATTCCCATCCCTGAGTTGGGATAATGACAGAGGAAAAGGTCTGATAAAGGGGAAAGACAGCAAATGCTAGGATCATCTTCTTCCCCAATGATCCAAAAAGAGAGCATGGCACATCCCCCTCTCCAAGCGCACGGCAGAGAATTTCTATGGTTGGCAGGTTCTTTCTATTCCCTCCTCCATAAACAAAACCCACAAGTACAGAGAGTTCACCTTCTATAGGCACAGGGCAGACTGCTGTCAATTCTCCTGGAAAAACCCAACCTGCAGCATTTCTTGCCTGTTCATTTTGAAGTGGAGGAATTTTTCATTTTCAAGTCTGAACAGGAAACTCTACCCAGGAAAGAAGACAAAAAAAAAAAAAGAAGCAGCAAATAGTATTTTGGTGAGTCGGCAGTACTTTCTGGATCTATTTCTTTGCCACAGTTGAGCAGATTAAGAGTCCCTATTTCCCCCTCTTCTCCCTTGTGCCCGTCGCCCCCCTCAAGGGTGTATGAGTGCACACGCATGCCACTTCTGGAATGAGTTGATGCCTAGGAAAGTTTGGATCAAAAGGAGAATTTGTCAGAAGAATTATGAGGGAACAAGAACTTGTCATAAAGATGCCCCTAGGGCTGGCAGGACATTCTTCTAGCATTATTCTTACAGGCTGGTTTTAGAATGCAACTGTGCAAAACCAGGGCTGGCCCTAGTTCCCTTTACTCTCCCTGGACAGTGCTGAAGTAGGACTCCATAGCTTCCCTCCCCAGAGTGCATCTCACCGTGGCCACGGAGCAACAGAGCTGGGCCCACCATGCAGGAAGAACTTCCTAAATGTGGTGTTAAGGGTAATGGAGTTTGTCTTCAAAGGATTTTATTTAAAACTTTGGTGCCCACCGGTGCCTGAGACAAGCTGGAGGTATCTCAGCCTGGAGACTGCAGCCTCAGCCGCATGATACCCATGGGCCCCTTCCAGGTCCACCTTGGCCTGAAGGTTCTTCAGTGAGTGAGTCACGGAGGGACGAGCACAACTGAGAATCAGGGGACCTGCCTTTCAGCCCCAGCTCTGTGACTTTCAGGCTGGATGGTCTTGAGCAACTTCTGTTAGCTCCCTGAGCTGCGACAGTCATGCTGAAAGGAGAAGTTTCTTGTGGAAATGTTTCTTAAATAGCTGCTCCGGGTGCATGGTTACGATTAGTTAAACACGGATGCTGGCATGAGATCCACGCCACGCCTCTGCAGCTCCTGCTGCTGCAGCTCCCTAGATGGAGGGGTTTAGCGGGGTCACCGGCCTGGGACTCAGGAGATCCAGTTCCCCCCAGGGAGCCACACAGTGCAGGGGTAGGAAGCTGGACAAGCTCCAGGTCTTGCTTTGACATCAACTACTAGTTTGACTGTGGATCAGTGAAGCCTCAGAATTCCCAACCGTAAAAATCAAGTCATGGTTATGAGAAACCAGCGAGGCATTTCATGGTATGTGCCTAGGGTACCCACTGCCTGGAGCAGAGGAGGCATTCGATAAATAGTCGTTCCTCTCACTTGGGAAAAGTCCTAACTTTGACCTCAAGTTTCCCACTGGGGCATTTCTGGGGAATGAGCTCTGTCCGGTGTCGGTGCTGTGCAGATGAAATAGGACAAACCCACGTCCTCAGGGAGTTGCTACCTTAGAATGCATGCATGAGAAGCTGTCCTCAGTAGCAGGGACCAACAGATCCAAGCTGTGTCACTTGCATACAGACCCTGCTGTTCCTACATACAGAGTTCCCTACTACTTTGAACCTGGCTCTCCCTGAGGACTCCAGTCTACACTGGCAGATCCCTGCCCCAGCAGCCAAAGCCCAGGAATAGAAGGGGACACGTTTCACTTAGTGAAGCCGGGAGCAGCCCTGGACTGAGGGCAGGGGACGTGAGCTCGGACATATGATGCATCTCCCTGAGCCCCAGTCTTCACCTTGGCAGAAAGAGCTGACAACTCGGGGTCTGTCCGTTGTAGGGGGCACTTCTCAGTCACAAGTGATAAAATGTGTCCTGAGTAAGTGCTAAGAGTCATGACAATAGTAACGATGACTTCATACCACATGTGAATGATGTCCTATCTTCATGAGGCTGTAAGTGATCCAGGTGCTCAGGAGTGAAGATCTTGACATGGTCTAACTTATATTCCCCATCTCCACCTCCCACCCGGGGATGAAGACACCTATATTAACCACATAGGATACTCAATACATTCATATCATAATAATTTATTTTCTTACTTTTCACTTCTTATGGTACTGGAGTTTGAACCCAGGGGCATTCTACCTCTGAGCCACACCCTGAGCTTTATTTTATATTTTATTTTGAAACAGAGTCTCACTAAGTTGAGGTCTTGTTAAGTTGCTGAGGCTCGCCTGGAACCTGCGATCCTCCTGTCTCAGCCTCCCAAGTACTAGAATTACAGGTGTGTACTATCATGCCTGAGAGTCTTCTTTAGGTTGGCACTACAGTGTCCTAGAGAGGTTAATGTTACAGACTCTCAAGGCCCTCTCAGGCTCACTGGCCCACCATCTTCAAGGGATGGGGCTAGGCAATCTGTATTCTAAGATAATCTTCCACAGTAACTAATAAAGATCAGGTCTAGAACCATTGCTCCTTTCATTCCTTCCTGTCTGTGCTGAGATGGGGAAGAATCTCTACCTCACACAGTTCCAGCATGATGTCCAGCACAGGAACTGTCCAAAAGTGGTTGCCAAACGGAGCTGAGATTCCAAGTTGGTGGCCCTGCAATAGAGCATCCGCTGGGACCGCCTACATGGAACGGAGCAGCTGTGCTAACCCAACCTAACCTGAACCCCATTTCACGGAGTTACACCAGTATAACGAATACTGGGCCAGTGCAGAAAAAGATGGAGCAAAGTTGGGCCAAGCCCAGAATGGGCCTCGTCTTCTATTCTGATAGGGAAACAGGTAAACCTTTTTCCTACTCCCTTTTCAAAGAGTCACACAATAAATATAAAAATAAATCAATGATTCTCCTATTACCTTTCCATTATTATCAAAAAACGATCGGCTAATCCAACTTTCTAATTTTTCAGATGTAAAAACTAAGGCCGGGACAGGGGCAGTCATTTGACGAAGGTCACACAGAAAGTTGGTATACTAGTAGTGTGATATAATAAAAAAGAACCGAACACCTGCCAAGACACCACACCACACTGTTTTTAGTGCCTGCAAGTAGCAGGCTTTCTCCCTCTAAAACCCAACTTCAGCATAAGGAGGAGTCCTTAGTCCAGGCCCCTTACATAACAATCCGCACGTCTCAGGGCTCCTTCTCTTCACTCTGCTTCCTTCTGCCTGTCACTACTGCCACTCACCCTGACCATCTCCACCTGTCCTCCCACAGCCCTGATGCAAGACACACCCCCAGTGCCACACAAGCTGCCTCTTCAAATGTCACCTGCCTCCTAACTCCTAGGCATTTTGAGGAGCTCCCCTGCAGCTCTTGCACTTTGCCTATCCTCAGTGTATCTGTTGATTCCTCATGACAGCGGGTAAGCTGTGCAAGGGCACGGCCTCTTCACACCTATCAATGCCCCCCACATTGTCTGGGGCACAGTTAGATGATCGCTATGCATTCATGTGATTAAACTGAATCTTGATTGTTGCCATAGTCTGGGTCCTGCCTCTCATTCCATAGAGAAGGAGACAATGCCCCTGGGTTGCCTTTGGTATGAAGTGTCCGCGTGGAATAGAAGGATTAACAAGGCAAAACATGAGATAGAATTTGAAGCCATGTGGAAGAGATCTATGAATTCAGCATACCCCTCCCAGTGCAGAACAAGAGGAGAGACAGAAGGGGGACAATTCACAGGGTGAAATGCACTCCAGAGTCCGAGGAAGGCAATTTGAAGTCTCTATACCTCCGGATATGGGAATTTATAATTGCAAGGGTTTGGTTTGCTCAAGAGATATTCCCTGGGGATGTGGCTCTGAAAATGACCCCTTCCCAGGCTGGAAGCAGGATCTAACACCATTCTACCACCTCTGAGAAGGCATCCCTGGGGATGCCTGACAGACCGCTCTCCTGACATTGTACTGAGATGAGGTACAGTAAAATCTCTTTCGTATCATTCTCTCATCTCCACCAGTGGAAACAAATTATGAAAATGAGTTTTACGGACAACCTGTAGGTGTTCTCTTCTGTCACACTGAAGATGCTCTGGACAGCCGGCATGCTAAAGCAGCCTGGCATTTGCACGTGGCTGTCTGTGCAGGAACACACACATGCAGTGTGCACTTAAGGCACTGAGAGTACGTCCTAACACGTGGGTGTGAATGCTGCCCTCCCAGGGTAACAAGGGAGCTTTATATTAGTGCAGGAAAGAGAGATTTAATAAGAGTCTTAAGAATGTGAAGTTAAAGTACAGGAGACTTAGAGGGCCCAGCTGTTCCCCATCTGCCTTCACTTAGGACGTTAAAAGAAGTCTGGGTAAAAAAAAAAACCAAAAAAACAAAACTCACTATCTATTGTTCTACACATGGCTGGTAGGAGACAGTGGCATAATGTGCCAGTGTGACTTCAAATAAAGTCTTCGGCTATCATTTGCTGAGAGCTTACAATGTGCCAGGTGCTGTCCTGGGCACCAGCACAAATGTTCTCTTATATGTTCTCTTACTTAGCCTTGAGCTCAGGATGCTGCAATAACCATTGTTTTCTTATCGTAGAGGAGAAAACAGGTTAGAGAGTCATTATTAAAATTACTAACTCCAGTTCAGGTATTCTAGCAGCCAGGTGTGGTGGTGCAGGCCTGTAATCGCAGTACTTGGGAACTTGAGATAGGAGGATCACAGGTTCAAGGACACTCTCAGCAATGTAGCAAGTCTCTCAGGAACCCAGCAAGACCCTGTTTCAAAAACAAAAAAGTAAAAAAGGGCTTGGGGATGTAGTTCAGAGGTAGAATGTCCCTGAGTTCAATCCCCAATACAAGAAAGAAAGAAAAACAAAACAAGTTAAGGTATTCTGACTCTAAATCTAACATTCTTTCCATTAAACTCGAGATGGCAAATGAGTTAGATTCAAGTTTCAGATCAAATTGATTGGTACAAGTCTACCTAGAGACCTGTGTAGAGGATTAAAAGGCCTTTTGAAACTCAGTGGGAAAGAGTACTATAATTGATTAGTGATGTCTGCTATGGGCGGGAGTGATATGATTGATTAGTAATGTCTGCTAAGTGATGCAATTAATTGTCAGTCCCATGAAAGGACAGGTTGCTCTGTTGCAGTTTTATCACTACATCCAGTTTCTCACTATATCCTTTAAAAATTTCCCCCCTACACATGCCCTTCAAATATTTTCAGCATTCTTTTGATTTTTATTTCCCCAAGTCTCCCAAGTTCTTCACATTACTCTTTAAATAGTTGGCCACCCCTCTTCCCCAAATAAATCTTGGATAGGCGTGGCTTAGGCCATGGAGTTCCCTTCTAAGGGCTTCTTCCTGCAGGCTGTCCCAGTTTGACCTTCCTTGTTATCCAGAGGCCCTTTGGAGATGAAAAATATTCTCAAAACACAGAGAGGGCATGTTTTATGTGACCCTTGAAACCGATCTCCTGGAACGGTCGTTATCGACTGAGGGCTGCAGCTGATGCGCATGGAGGGTGAAGTCAAGGAGAGCCCCCGTGTGTGAGGACACGGGAAGGAGGGTGGTGTAGGCAGGACAGGGCTTGGAGTTGGTTAAGAGGCAGCAAAAAGGCAGTTGAGAAGTCACTTTTGGAGAGTAGGCAAAGCAACAGTTCCTACTTTGAGCAGGGAGCTGAGGAGAGCATAAAGCAAGTTTAATGACCAATAGAACACTGAGTTGAAAAGTGATTTACTGCCTTGGGCAGCCAACCATTAAAAAATAATAAGAGGAAAAGAGGGGGGGGGGACTAAACGTATCTTCTTCATTTTAACTCCGTTGTCTTAATCATCGAAGTGATTCAGATTCCTGCTGCATGCGGGACTGACCACAGCTGAGAACCTGGAGAAACCAGATCCTGCCCTGGGCCCCCTTTAAAGTGATTAAACGTGTATCAGACCAGGCTGGACCCCCTGACAGCAAAGACGTCATGCTTGGAGCAGCAACCCTGGAAATGCTCATTGGGCAAATCAAGACCTTAAAAAATAATTACAGTTCACACATCCTGAAGCAATAATGACTTCAAAACCCCCTTCACATGTGATTTATACATAAGCATATTTCCCCCTTGAACCTTCTCCCTCATTCCCATCCTGCTCACTCCTCCCAAATCCAAGTGGTTAGAAAGTCAATATTCCTAGGTCCTGCTAAAATGTCCAGATGGAAAAACCCTGGTCTGTATCAGGAAAAAAAAAAAAGAAAAAAAAAAAAAAAAAAAAAAAAAAAAAAAAAAAAAAAAAAAAAAAAAAAAAAAAAAAAAAAAAAAAAAAAAAAAAAAAAAAAAAAAAAAAAAAAAAAAAAAAAAAAAAAAGAAAAAAAAAAAAGAACTGCTAACACCACCTGCCATTAAAATTCTTGTACACCCAATTGTGCATGAATGCGAGTATGTGCGTGTATTCCAAGGAGTTCAAAGGAGAAAAGAGAAAAATTAATTAAGCCTATGCCTCTCTGCCAAGGAACTGAATGCTCTCTGGGGCCTGGTATTGAGGCAAAGAAACACACTCCTACAGTGCTGCTGGTTCTGATCCAGTGTACTGTGGAAAGTGAGATTCAATCTGGGGTTGGAAGGGGCAGCTCCACGAGTGACCTAGCTATTCTTTGTTGCTGTCTCTGGGAAGATGCCCCAGGTAGTGGAAGGGAGTGATCGTTAATTGTGCGTCTAGTATATGCCAAGCAACAGTATACAGAGAGCTAGAAAGGTGCATCCGAGATGGAGGAATCCCTTGCATGACTGGCCTTGTGGGGATAAAGGAATGAAATGGAGACCAGTGCTGCCTCTCTGAGGGCCCAGGGCGGGAGGGATGATGGAGTGGGGCCAGGAAAAAGGAAATGACAAGAGGATAAGCTGACCCTTGACGACAAAGAACAAATCAGAACGAGCATCTGGGCCAGCGGATCAAGTATTTTCTCAATGTCAGGTTGAAAGGCATGCAGCAAGTGCACGGAACTCATTAGCCTGAGGAGGAGGAGGAATCGGGGGCCAGAGACCCAAAAGAAAAGGCAGCTGATGAAATGCAGTCCTCCACATCCCTGCCGATGACATCTGCTCTAGGACCCACTGTCCCCTGTGCCCCCCCCCCCTCGGGAAACAACAGCCAAAGCACCTTGATGACGGGGTCTGGGACATTCACTGAGCCCTGATCTTTTTCTCACTGCAACTGCAGGTGTAAAGAAATGGAAATGAAATTTCACAGCCAGGCAACAGTCCAATATGCATGTTCTTCCCTAAAGATAACCAAAATACGGAAACAGTCCAGAAGAGGATGGGATTGCTTATAAGACCTCCGGGAAGCAGCCTTTTGCAGGGGTGGAAAGGAAATCAGGCAGAGCAGTGTGTCACCCTGGCAAGGGAGTAACATCAACATCTTTGAGAGTGAAGAACAGATGTATTCTTAACTGGGGGTTTAGGGACAGAACCTGAGCCTTGAGCTTCCCAAGGCCTGTTCTCAGGTGCTTCTTCACCAGGAAGAACTGGCTGCCTCTGGGGACAGGGGATTCCAAGGAACTTTATCAGGGTCAAGGAGGAAGGGTGTGGTCTGCTTCCTTCCTCTGGCCTCCTCCCACCAGACGGTCCAGAAGGCAGAAGGCAGAAGGTGTGTGTGTGGGGGGGGGGGGGGGCTAAGCATAGAAGACCACTTTCTGGGGAGCCAAAACTTGGGTTTCAACTTTGGGAGGAAGTGCCAGAGTGGCATTCACCAAATGAGAAATGGGGACATAAAGGAAATCCAGTCAATAAAGAGGAAAGAGGCTACAAACTTCATGGTCAGTGTCAAGTCGGCCTCCCCAGATCTACAGCTAATGGGATTCTCTGGGGGCTGCCACGAGCCCACACTGCAGAGTGGGTTGCAGTCTTATAAAACAGAAGAAGGGCTGAGGCATGCCCACGTGTGTGAGCATGGGCGACCACGCATGTGTGGCCCTGTATGCGTGTGAGTGGCGTGCTTGTGCGGGCACTCCCTTTTCTGACATTGCTGGTCACAGAGAAACAAGTACATTTATTTACTTGCCCAAATCATTTCTGAGCCTGTGTAAAGGACTTTCAAAGAAGGAATACGCTCCCTGTGGGAAGGAATTAATCCTCACTCAACTTTTTGCCTGGCCACGTCGTAGCATGGAATAAATATTTGCAAAAGCCAATGAGTGAGTCACCTGTTCTGGAATTCATAATGCCACCCCAAGGAAGGGTTTTTTCCCCTAATCCTAGCCATGGTCTTTTATCTTATTCCAGGCTTCTGCTAGAAAAACACCTTTCAGCCGGGCGTGGTGGCACACGCTTGTAATCCCAGCATTTAGGAGGCTGAGACCGGAGGATCCAGGTTCACGGCTAGCCTCAGCTACCTAGTGAGGCACTTCGCAACTTAGTGAGACCCTGTTTCAAAATACAGAATAAAGAATAGGGCTGGGGGTATAGCTTGGAGGTAGAATGCCCCTGAGTTCAATCCCCAGTACTGAAAAAAAAAAAAAAAAGAAGGAAAGAAAAAAAAAGAAAAACATCTTTCATTCACTCATGTTCATTCAACAACTATCTGTTGGCTGTTTAAGGTAAGTCAGAGCTGTGTTGGTATTGGGTGTGGAAGGAAGTGCTGCGATGAAGAAGCAGGAATTGTTCCTGCCCTCAAGAAGTCTAACCTCCAGCGAGAATGGGTTGAACCAGTAGTCACAGGAAGAAATGTCGGGTGCAGAGAAATCACAGCGTGTTATAGAAGCACGTGGCACAGAGTCATAGCACAAGTTGGGATTAGGGAGAATCTCTGAAAGAGAGAGCCATGCTCAAGCTGCCAGCTGCAGGGGGAGAAGAGGCAAGCTAAAGAGGGAGCGGGAGCAGAGAGAGGAAGGGTCCAGGCAGTGGGAACACATACCTAGGTGCTGATACTCCAAGGTGTGAAGGTGCTTGGAGCATTCTGGCAAACAGTAAGGCACCCCAGTGTAGCAGAGGAGAGAAAAAGAGAGGGAGATCCATTTTGACACTCATGTTGGGGACTCAGAATGTACTGAAGAGGGGCTATAAAGTGACAAGTAGAAAAATAACCCAATTAGCTTGGCCAAATGTAGAGAACAACAAGAGATGAAGGAAGTTCTGATTAGGGTTGTGGCAAAGGAGATGCAAAGTTTTGGAAAAATAAGACATTTTGGAGACTCGAATTTTGAGGATTTGGGGGTTGTACGGTTATGGGAAACGGGAATGAGAGTGACTGAAGATGGCCCCCAAGTTTCTGACCCGACTGTGTGTAGAAACAGATGCTACCATTTGCTAAGACCAAAACAATTGAGAAGATTCACTGGCGATGAAAAGGGTCAGGGCAAAGTGAGACCCCTTTCAGAAAGTTTAGGGCACACTGAGTTTTAAGTGCCTATAAGACATCTGGGGGAGGAGCTATAGGGCAGCTGGACTCACAGGTGTGTAGCTTAACAGAAAGCATTTGGGAGCCAGTCGCATGCAGACATAAGAGATTGAGAAGATGCTTGAAATTGGCCATGGAGAATTTATGGAAAGAGGAGAGCCCAGGTCAGGGAAAGGAGAAAACTCACTTGAGAAATCACCACAAAGATAGGATGAAAACCAGTACAGCGGCATCATAGCATGGAGAAAGAATTTCCAAAAAAGACGACATGCTAGAAAGGCCGGGCCAGATGAAGACAGAGGTTCATCTGTCCCTAACCCCAACTTGTGCTATGACTCTCTGCCACGTGCTTCTATAATGCGCTGTGATTTCTCTGCACCCGACATTTCTTACTGTGACTACTGGTAGAAGCCAGATTTCAGTAGGTCTCTGGCACTGGACAGGAAATGCCAAAATGGAGCCTCCATGAAAGAACTTTGGAGAAGCACCGAGGCAGGAGCTGGGATGGAGGGAGCCCGGGCAGTGAGTGGGCCAGAGGAATCCAATGGCCACTAGCACTCAGAGCTCCTTGAACTTTTAAGCAGTGACAGTGTTAGGCGAATATCTAACTTCTGATCACGCACACCTCTCAACTCCTAATACACCAAGGATTTTACAGTTGCTGTTCATTCTAAAATTCAAACACTTCTGCAATTTCTCCATGTTCTTATTCTACACCCATGCAGCAAAAAAAGAGAGAGAATTATTTTGTCCCTCTTGTAGGTGAGCAAACTCAGGTGCAGACCCCCTCGGCTTGGGGACTGAAGATGAATGGTCACTCCACAGCCTCTCCTCTACCCTCAGCCATCTCTCCTGGACTATCAGCTGCAGCTGTGCATTGTGCTGGTGACAGCAGTCATTAAGGGACCCCGGGTCAACTTAAGCTCAAATCACTTGACCGGAGAGAGCTTGCTCTGTTTCCCTGTCTATTCCAGGAAGCCTGGTGAAAGTCTTGGCAAATATCACAGCTCAGATATTGAATCTGGTCCTCATCATTCCACGTGTGCTGAGCTACAGGAAGAGAATCTTACACAAACCTTCCTCCAACAGCCAGATACTCAGCAGATTCCTGCCAGAGCTCTGGCCCACGGAACCATGATGACGGAGAGAGGGGTGGTGGATGTGGGTCCGCAGCGCTCAGAGCCAGGGATGCAAACAGTGCACACCGCCTCTGCCCAGCACCTGCCTGCCCCAGGGAGTCAGCTCCGGCCCTGTCTCAGGTCCTTGGGTGCAGCTGGATTAAATAACATTGGCAAGGTTCCACACAGAGTGGAAGAATCCACAGCTCTCGGTGTTCAGCAAATTTTAAAGGTGAGAAAAAGAAGATAAAGTATGCTGCAAAATCACACAAGTAGGCTACCCGTTGATTCGTTGTTCACTCATTAATCAATGCTGAACTATGTCATCTTCAAAAGGGTGGTACAGCTTCACTAAAGGGCATTTGGAAATGTGTTTTGGAAATGTGTTTCTGGTTGTCATAGTAACTGAAGGGGGCCAAAGCTACCAGCATTTCAAGCTGGCAGCGCATCCTGCACCTGTAAGAACTGTCTTATCCCAAACAGTGACCCCTCTAAGGAAAACTCAATGCCAGTGGACACATGAAGGCCCATTGTTGAGTGCAGAATTCTCAATACACTTGGAGGAAGAAGTCATTAATACACTGCAGCTAGCCTCTCCCCTTCCTGGCCCACACAGCAGTGAGGTCTCTCCTGGTCGGGCAGGGTGAGCTGCATTACCTCCAGCTTGCCAGAGTTGGTCCTGCTCTCCTAAACCCCGTGGGCTCCCTGGTCACTGACTCTCGCTCCTGACCTTCTCCTTGCTTACCCTTCATGGTCCCTGTCAACCAGGAAAGAGCTCCAAATGATAGAGCCTGCTTCTTGCAAGTCAGCAGTATGACCCCTTTCGAGCTGCTGAATGGTTTGAGCAAGACAGAAACTTCTCTGTCATATCTGTGTTAGGGTTTGGGTTTGGAAGGTCCCCAAGAGGCTCAGGTATTAAAAGCATGTTCCCAGTACAACAGCCAGTGGTGACATAACGGGCTCTAACTTCATCAGTGGATAAGTCTACTAAAGGATTAATGATTTGAGCAGATAAGCTGAGTGGGTTGTGCCTGGAGGAGGGAGGTTACTGGGAGACTCTCCCTGTCTCTGGTCACTTCCTGTTTCTCTCTCTGCTTTGGGCCATCACTGCATTCAGCTTCGCTCTCTGCTATCACGCTGTGCCGCCATGATGTCTGTCTGGAGTTGGCCGACTGTGGACTGTACATCTGAAACCCTGAATCAAGTAAACTTTTCCTCCTCCGCACTGTTTGTGTCTGGTATCTTAGTCACCATGACAGAAAAGCCGTCTAAAATGATGTTTCCCCATCACTCACACAAACAGGGTGCCAGCCTCAGGCTCTCACTACAAGAGCACAGGTAGGCTAAACTGGACAGCATGAACAGGGCTTGAGGCTCCTTGAGTAACACACACACACACACACACACACACACGCGCACACACACACACACACCTTTTTGCAGGTCTGTGTATATGGGCATGGTGCTGTGGTGGGGTAGCAGGCACCTGGGGCATAGATCCTTTTATAGTGTAAAGGCAGCTCTCCTGGAATATGAGCAGATGTCAGGCCTGGGAACTTCTGCCCCCTCCCTGCCCCGCGCCCTGACTTGGGGGCATCTTCCTCTCACCTCCCGATTGACTTACAGTATATAACCAGGCATTCTCAGGCTGTGTGCAAGAAGCTTGGCATAGCCTCCCAGAGCTGACAGCGATAGAAGACAGATGTGTGCAGTCAAAGAGTAATGGGAATCACGAAAAGGAGTAGCAAGCTTCCATGTGGAGAGAGACAGGAGCCAGGAGGGAGCAGTGGGGGCAGTTTAAAGAAGCGCAGGCAGGCGCCAGATGCGTGCTGTGTGACCCTGTGGGCAGGGCGGCCTCACTCCCAGCTCCAGGATGTCTCCAAAGGCAGAGGGGCTGTGCTCTGCAGGGGGCCTGGCCAGAGCTCCCATTTGCTCCACACATTAGGTTCCCACTGAGAATCCTGGCCAGAAAGGGATCTTAAAGAGCACTATCTAACTCCCAGTCTTGCCCTTGGAGAAACTGAGGTGCAGGGCCGTTAAGTGCCTAGGCCAGAGGCACACCGAATAGGAACTCCCTGCTGCCCAGAAGCCCTGCACCTTCCCCACATCTGCTGCTCCGCGTGATGCACCTTCCTGCTTTTTCCATGCCTTCCGCACTCACCTCCGCCTTCTGCTTCCCAAGACCAGTCCCTGCCAGCTGACCTTCCTGCATTCTCTCTACAGCTCCCAGAAGCTCTGGAGCTGCTGCCAAAGAGTGGCAGGATATGTGTTGGAAATTGTAAAAGCTGAATGGAGTCCAGAAAGTGAGACACCTTCCTCCCTGGACATCATGGTTGCTACTGAGCCCTGCTCAGTGGGGCTCGGAGGACCTCCCCTACGCATCTTCAGCCTGCATATTTGCACATGGTCTATTTTATTTTATTTTTTCTACTTTGTGGGTTACAGAGGAGTTAAGGATCCTCAATGTCTTTCCTTTCTATTACTAGTTGAGCTCTGTTCCCCAAAACAGATGTGCTGGAGTCCTAACCCCCAATGCCTCCAAATGCAACACTATGTGGAAATAAAGTCTTTAGAGAAGTAGCCGAGATACAATGAAGACGTCATTAGAGTGGACCCCAATCCAATAAGACGTGTGTCCGTATAAACACAAGAGCAGACAGCCCCAGAGGAGAGATCACATGAAGACAGAGGAGCTCAGGGCTGGGTCTAGAGCAGCTACCAGGTGCCAGGGCTGAGGCAGGACTCAGCTTCCTGAGCCCTTCGCCTGGAGCCTGGGCCTGCCCACACCTCACCTCTGGACTTCCGGTCTCCACAACCACCAGACAGTAAGTTCCTGTTGCCTTAAGCCACCCAAAGCTTTGTCACGGTAGCCCCAGGAAACTCTTGCACTTTCCAACTCTCTGTGGCCCTCAGGGGCCGCCTGCCTACCCTAAGACCTATCTATGGTCTATACTAGACCACGGAAGGCTGAGTTTTTGTTAACAGGGCCTGGGGTACAAGCTAAATCATGTCTATCTTGGATCAAAAGAGCTCCTGGAATGTGTTTAGGAAACTCAAACTGTACCCTGAAGGGTTCCCCAGCACCTTCCTCCCTCTTCTCCATAAATAAGCATTTCAGGAGGTCTTGGCCGCCAGGCTGCTCCTGGTGCTGCTGGGCCTGGGAGACCTTCGTGACAGATGGCCTTAGGAGATGGTCAGCTGGGGACAAGACCTCAAACAAGTGGTGTGTGTTTGGGGGAGGGGGGAGCATGAAGCTAGGCAAATGGGAGAAGGAAATCTTCTAACTACCCCAAAACATCTGCCGGGGGAACAAACACAGCTAAGCATGGATCAAAGAGATTTCTAAGTAACAGAGAGAACAGTTTTACAATGCAGCGCCACAGAGAGAGCCAAGCTGGAGCCGGGCTCCAGTTCTTCCTCAATGCAACAAGGAAACTGATAAGGGGAGAGAGTCCAAGAGGGATGAGGAAGAGAAGCCTGCACATGTGGGCAGATGTGGAAGCCAGAGAAAAGCTCACATGTAAAACAGCAAGCTTCTTGGGGAGGGGGAGAGAGAAGGATAGGAAAATACGGAAAAGCAGCTGGTATCTGGGACTGGAAAAAGTGGTGTTAAGTCACAGGCCGCAGAGCTACATACACCTGCAGTGGACTCGGAAAGTCAAAGTATTAGGAACACAGAACTGGGTGTGGCGGTGTCTGCCTATATCCCAGTACTTGGGAGGCTGAGACAGGAGGATTGCAGGTTTGACGTCAGCCTCAGCAACATAGCGAGACCCTCCTCGATTTAGCAAGACCCTGTTTCAAAATTAAAAAAAATAAATAAATAAAACATGGCTGAGATGTAGCTCGGAGGTGGAATGCCCCCAGGTTTGATCTCTAGTACCAAAACAAAAGATGAACATAAGTATTAGTAATACTCGTCATTTGTTATTAATTTATTCTTTAAAATTTTTATTTAGTAAACCACCATTTATTAAATGTTTCCTATGTGCCAGGCGCTGTTCTGAGCATTCTACATGTATTTAACCATTTCTCTTTAACACGGTCTTATAAAGTAGTTATATCACTACTGCCATTTTCAAGATGAGGAAGTTGCGGGTGTCTAAGTATCTTAATGGAAGCCACTTTGTTACTAAGTTATGAAGCTGAATTCAAAGCTGAGGCCTCCTGGCTCCTGCCCCCAAGTTCTTTTCAGTGTACCATGTAAGATCCACACTTAGCTGAAAAGATGGGTAGGGGTGGGGAGAGAAGACAGGAGGAGAATAATCCAAAAGTTAGATCAAGAAAGCACGTGTGCCTAGAAGATCAAGCTAATGGAGCAAGGGCAGGCGGCAGTCTTTCTGAAAGCCCAAGTGTTCTTCACGAGGGCCCCCGGGCTGGGGACCCAGGAACCTCTCTGCCATCCTGTGATACCATCTACTCAGTTCCCCACTCAGCAGGGGCAGGGCTTTCAAGAGTCACCACCTTTCCTTAAAATGCAAACATCCTTAAGCCCAGAAAGGCAACTTCTAAAAGTCTGTTCTAAGAGAATGGCCAGATTTGTGCGAATAAACGTTTACATGAAAGGATAGTAACTGCAGTATAAAAACTGTGACCAAAATTAAAGTGTGCCACAGGGACAACATGGTAGAACTGTGGTACATGATGGATTATGATGAGGTGAAAATCGCCGTATCTAGAAATATTTAAAGATGTGGGAGAAATGCACCCACTGCAATGGAAAAGGGAAAATGCCAGGTAAAAATTAGCCACATAGTATGATGAGCCCCTTTATTTAAAAAGGGAAACACACACACACAGAGAAAGAAAAAGAACTGTGAAAGATATATTCTGCAACGTTGACAGGCTTTCTGATAAATTATCTTCATTTTCATTCTTTTAACATTTTCCTAATTCTGTATATTGAACTTTTATTAGACCAGACATTTATTGCATAACCAGAAAACAATGTTGCTTGAAACAACTATTTTTGGAAGGAACCCCCCTCAAAGTTTTAGGGGCCTTTTTTTTACTTCCCATCGAGTATAAGAAACGAGGAAATCCTTGCAGTTCCAACCAGCTCAATGGTACTTCTTTGGCTTCAATTTTAATCTAGGGAAAGCCAAAACTCTTGACTCAAGATGGAAAATGTTTTGCTTCCGATTAAAGAACTAAATATGTTAACTACAGCTGCTGATTCAAAGACCATGTGAAAGAGACGGAGTAGGATGAGACCACCGTGAAGAGGGGTACCGCAGCTTTCTGCATCTGGTAAATGACTACAAGAGGGGTGAAGGCACTGGAGAGAGGCATTTAAGAGACATTAATTTTAAATAAATAATTCAGTGTGAGGTAGCGGCCAGGACTACCTAGACTCTGGAATCGCAAAGACTTACTACAAGCTGGGTGCCACCACTCCCTGGCCATTCAATGGTGGGCAAGTTACTTGGTCATTCGACAGATATTTGCTGAGCGATTATCCTGTGCCATGGAGTATTCCAGGTGTTGGCAATGTGGCAGTGATGAAAGGAGACACAGAAAGCCCTGGCTTCATGGAGTTTAGGTTCTATCAGGGGGGGCAGAGCAGATGCCAGCAAAACAATAAAAAATATAAAAAATATCGGATGATCTTAGATGTGATGCAGAAAAATGTGTTAAGGCCTCAGCTACTTTGCCTGCAAAATAGGATGGAATAAAGAAATAGCTACTCCATGGTGTATTATGAGGTCACATGAGCTCACATTTACAGCCCTGAGCACAGTTTCAAGTTCAACAATGATGAACCATCAGCATTCCTTCTTTCTTTCCTTTTTTTGGGGGAATTGAACTCAGGGGCATTCTTCCTCCACGGAACACCCCTAGTCCTTTTTCTTTAAGTTTTTTTTTAAGTTATTATTATTATTTTGAAACTTGCTAAGGCTGGCCTTGAGCATAGGATCCTCTTATTTCAGCCTCTGAAGTCCTTGCCATCCTTTCAACATTAAAAAACAATTCATGCCACGCATCATGGTGCACGCTTGTAATCCTAGTACTTGGGAGGCTGAGACAGGAGGATTGTAGGTTTGCGGCCAGCCTTAACTACTTAGTGAGGCCCTCCGCAACTTAGTGAGAACCTGTTTCAAAATAAAGAATAAAAAATAGGTTGGGAGTGGAGCTCTGAGGTAGAATGCCCCTGGGTTTAATCCCCAGTACAGGAAAAAAAAAAAAAAAAAAAAAAAAAAATTCATTCTTCTGGTTTGCATGATAACACAAGGAAATGATAACAAATGGCTGCAGGCCACCACACGCCTGATGTCTGTCATCCCAGTACTTGGGAGGCTAAGACAGGAGGATTGCAGGTTTGAGGCCAACCTCAGCAACTTAGCAAGACCCTTAGCAACTCAGTGAAAACCT
Organism: Graphiurus murinus; assembly: GCA_004027655.1. Lineage (NCBI taxonomy): Eukaryota > Metazoa > Chordata > Mammalia > Rodentia > Gliridae > Graphiurus > Graphiurus murinus. Next base: position 232,546 of record PVLC010000164.1, read on the forward strand.
GCTTCAAAATAAAAAAAAAAAATGAAAAGGACTGGGGTGCTCAGAGATAGGAGGCCCCTTGGTTCAATCCCCAGCATCACCAAAAGAAAAAGGGAAAGAAGTGGCTGCAACCTTTCAGAAATCACAGAGGCAAAGCAATAAGGAAAATTAAGTCAACAATACTGCTACAGAGTCTTGAACTTTTTAATGACTAAGTGCAAAATTTTCTTCACTTTGGGCTTTATCTGTCTTCCCAAGAAGCCAGAGGAATCCCTGATCACTTCTATTATGCAATGAAAATAACTTCTGCTCCTTTGGTGTGTCTCAGGCTGGGGTGGAGTTTAACAGAAGCTTAGATCCAGGTTTTACTCGCAACAATACTGCCCCACCAGGATTTCCTTTGCCATGTCTGGGAGGAGTGGGGGGTGGGGTAGGTATCAAACTGTCCTCCTGGAGGCCCAGGGGAAAGGAGTCTGTCACTCATTCGAATCTACAACATGTCTCTGGGGCCATTCTGGAATCATGAGATTGAGTAAGGTTCTCCTGAAGCCTCTTGGAGTGACTGCCCGACCCCAAGAATGCAAAGGTGACTCTGATTCTTGCCCCAATCCTGAGCCAATGGTCAATGATTCTCCACAGAAGGAAAGAAATGACACCCTGGCTGGGCAGAAGAAGCTTTCTAGAAGCATATAAGCTTTGGATTCTAGCCTCCTGGAGGGGAATAAATGCTCAGAGGTTAGGGAAGAACACAAGGAGACTATATGTATGTATTGGTGTGTGTATATACCAGCAAATACATGTGCAAGAATGTTTTAAGTAACTAAATGCAAGGCTTAAATCAGATAAATTATCCTGGGATCTCATGAACCAGTAGCTGATGATTAGCAGGCCTCAGCAGCTAAATGATTTGTTTGTACTTGACACCAAAGAGGAAACCTTCTGAGTGGTTCACCCCTTTCAGAATAGGCCGGGTTTGGCAGAGCTCTGCAAACTTAGGAGTTGGAAATGTGAGGGATTTCTCTGAATCCCTGACTACACTCCAGGTAAGCGCTTCTTCCCCTGGGACTGGAATGGCACAAAACAGCCAAACACATACCAAATGCTAAATCCAGGGGAAGACTTCAAGAAGGTTGAATCTCAAACACCACAACCTCCAAAGCAGAAGAACCCCATGAGATGCAGCATGGAGCTAAACCAGGAACGGAGAAGAAGTGCTGTGTGCAAGTACATTTGTGGCACTTTGCATCTCATGATGTATAATTATATGGCACCAATGAAAGTATAAAAATATTCAATGCAACAAAATGATATGATGTTATTAGAAGAAGAAGGAGAAGAAGGGGAAGGAAAAGAGTAAGAACAACAACAACATCCCCAAAGGAGTTTCCAAAAAAGGACAAAGAACATTCTTAGGGGAAAATAACACAAACCAAAAACAGAAAAAAGGGACAAAAGCCACAGAGGGTATAATTGGCCATTCACCCCCAAACCGCAATGCCCCTGGAGGGAAGCAGGGGTCGATCTTGAGACATGGCTTCTGTCAGTATTCTACATAAATTCCCTTTCTTTCAGGGATATCGGCCAAGCTCCAAAAGCTCTATGTCTCTTTGGACCAAGGTGTCTCTGCCTGTACATCCTCACTCCCTACAATTTTCTCCGCTGACCCAGTGGTCTCCTTGGTGACCCTCAGAAGTCTCTGGAGTTTGCACTGCTAGTATGTGACCACTAGCCATCTCTTTTCTTATTGCTATCTTGAGTATTGTTTAGTCATATATATTTCCCTACACGTCCTACACACTCCCAGAGGTGAGGAACTGTACATTTTTGTCTTCCTCTCTAACACAGACCACAATACCTTACCATATCAGGCGCTCAGAAGCTAGTCCCTGAATGAAATGTGCTTTAAGAACCAGAGTTTATGCCCATTAGGTCAGTGGGCAGAATTCATTTTTCAGATTAGATAAATGGAGCATACTGAACATTCCGACTGTTTCCCTTGCTCTTGTGCTCTGGGGAATGGTGTACAAGTTCTCTGGCATGGAAAGTAAGCTCGTTGGAAGGGCCTTAGGAACCCAAGGAGAACAACAGTGTGTCTTCCTGGGGCTTTGATGGATCCTTCTTCCATTACATTTTTCTTTCTTCCATATTCCACCATTTATACAGCAGCGAATCGTTCCAGCTCTACTTTTAAACAGATTCTAAATCTCCTTTTTCTTTACTCCTCAGAAACCGAAAGCCAACACTTTAACCAGGACCAGTATTCAATCTGCCCATCTTTAAAGTCATCTAACTAAACTTTCTATGGGAAAAAGAAAGCTTTTAAAGACAACCACCAACTTTTCCTCAAAGATAAACTCAACAACGATCCATTAGTGCTAAAAATATTTTTGGCCAAATTTTGGGGCCCCTTGTGGCTCTTGGAGATTTGCCTGGGGTTCAGTTCAGCATTACCAACAGTTTTTGAATGCTATGTTAGAATCTAATGGTTATAAAGGCGACTAGAATAGGGCTTTTTACAAAGAGTGCACAGCTGCACAGACACTTCATAGCATATATACTATGGCAAGTGATAAACCAGAGGTATGTGCTGGGTTTCAGGAAAGGCTTCTGGATGATCAATAGAAACCTATAATATTCACCCACACATTGGGGATAACATGCATAAAATCAAGGTTTCCCAGGAGGCAGGAAGCTCAAGCATGGAGAGAGTGTGGAGAGAGTTTCCTACCATACTTTATTTATTTGAATATACAAGTGTTTGGTAGTACTGGGTGCATTCACCCTTTTTCCTCTATAAGCAACAAATTATACATCAACAAAAATCCACCAATGTAGGGAACAAAGAGAAAAAGAAGGAAATCAATAAAATAGCTTAAGACCTTTGGGAGTTCATTAAAAAAATTAATCTAGTAATTAGATAGAAAGCTACAATCAGGTGGATTTCACTAGTGGGACTGTGTGTTTCTTGCAGGTAAAACATTCAGTTTAAAGAACGGATGAAACTCAGGCAGACAACTCTACTCCTGCGTAGAGAAGGGACAGTGTGGCACAAGGGGGAGTGCCTGAGCTTTGGAGTCAGAGAGCTCAGCTTCTAAGTGTGCTGCAGGACATCTATGAATCTCAATTTTCTATCAATGAAGCGGGGGAGTCATGTCTGTTGTAGAGTTGTGAAGAGGACTGGAGTTATGCACGGAAGGCACCTGGCACATGCAAATTCTAGGTTCATCACCTCATGTGCAAATAAATAAGTCAATAAATCATGAGCAGAGTTTTAAAAAAAATTATCACATTAAAAATAATCACAGTGAGCCGGGCATGGTGGCACATGCTTGTAATCCCAGCATTTGAGAGGCTGAGACCAGAGGATCCGGGTTCGCAGCCAGGCCAGCCTCAGCTACCTAGTGAGGCACTCCGCAACTTAGTGAGACCCTGTTTCAAAATAAAGAATAAAAAACAGGGCTGGGAGTTTAGCTCAGAGGTAGAATGCCCCTGAGTTCAATCCCCAGTACCGCAAAAACAAAAACAAAAACAAAAAATAATCACAGTGAATCAGAAATTGGTTATCTAATTACCTAGGATTTAAAAACCTAAATCTTCACCATGGGGATATCCCTAAAATTGGGAGGCCTAGAACAAGAGAAAGAGAGAGATAGATGGGCACAGATCAGAGGCCATGTGATTATGCAGATACAGGATGGTCTCCCAGCTCCTCATTTAATCTCTTACAAAGCCTTTGTGAAGGGCCTTGGAGTCTTACAATGTCATTGTATCTTTTATTTTCCCCTATGGTTAACTAATAATATTCAAAACAATAACCTCAGGAGAGTAATGACTAGCATTCATTGAACCCTGACCCTGTTCCAGACTCAAGAGAGCCACCTATGTCTTGTTTAGGACTCTTAGCAACATTATGGGAGAGGCTGGGCCATTATCCACTATTGCCCTTTTATCCTTAAGGAAACCGCCTGAATCTTATAGACATTGTCCAGGTTCCACAGCTAAGAAGAGGTGGAGGTAGGATTTAAAAATGAACCAGAACCTCTGTTACAATGTACAGTTATCAAAACAGCTTTGTCTCTCTGAAGCCAGGTGGTATGATGGGGCAGGCCCTGGACTCAGGGGTCTTATTCTCCTCCCCACAACTTCCACTGCTTTCTCTTTAGAACTTAGAAGGGATTCCTGTTTCAAGAAGGCAGGCTTAGTGGGTACACTCCCCCTCCTGTACCCCATCTGTATATGCAACAGAAAATACCTTAAAATAAATTTATAACTATCCAAGCTTAAAAACAAGAAAGGGGACCTTCATTAGCCAAGAGCTATTGAGGAATCCCTAAAAGAGTGTGTTTCAATCAGTGTTCTTACTGCTGTGACCCAACATACCTGACAACCACAATTTAGAGGAAGGAAGATTTGCTCACAGTTCTGGAGATTTCTGAGGTTACAGTCAATGTTGGGCTGGAAGAAGTCTGTGGAGCTCATGGCATGCAACAGGAAGCAGAGAGAGAAGGGCTCTGCTCTCACAGTATGGAGGACCAGAAGCAGAAAAAGAGCAAGCCAGGGAGTCCATGGACACATGCACCCCAGCGACCCACCTCCAGTCAAATTATACCCACCTAGATCACCACCCAATAAATCCATTACAATGAATGTATTCACTGATGAGGTTAGAATGTTCACGATTCAATTCTATCACCTCTGAACATCCATACATGAGCTCTTCAGGGCACATTCTATATCCAAACCACAGGCAAGTTAAAAGGCATATCCATGTTTATAGCAGCACAATTCACTATAGCCAACTATGGAACCAACCTAGGCGTCCGTCAGTAGATGAACAGATAAAGAAAATGTGGCATATATACACATGGAGTTTTACTCAGCCATCAAGAAAAATAAAACTACGCCATTTGCAGGAAATTGGATGGAACTGGAGAACATGGTGAGATATGTCAGTTCAAAAAGTCTGGGGTCATATGTTTTCTCTCAAATGTGGAAGCTACAGAGAAAAAAGGGAAGAAAAAATACTTCATGAAAATTAGGAAAGAGAGTAGTAAAGTAGTGGAAGGGGGTCAAGAAAGGGTGTAGGGAGAGGGAAAGAGAAGGTATGGGGAAGGAAACAGGGAGCAGGGGAAGGAAAGGGAGATATGGGGGAAGAAAAGAGACCAAATTATGCTATGTGCATACATGAATGAATCACTGTGAACCAATATTTTTTAATATATATTTTTTTAAAAGCTGACTGGAGCCAAGCACAGCAGCCACATCCAAGGTATGTTAGAAAATGTCAGAGATCAGCTGACAATTAGAATAAGCAGCCACCATCCCAAGGAAGCCAGGGTCATGAAGAGAAACAGCAAATTCTGCCACCAAGAAAACCTCAAACCCAAGGAAGCCATTAAAGGAGCCACCAGAAAAGAATTTAAATATTTAATAATCTTGAAGACATAAAGCCCTGTCTCCACAAAAATAAGACTATGGATGCTTCAAGGGAATTTTCACAATGACAAGAATGTAAGGAAGGAGGGGACCAGCACAGCAGGGGAGGTCATCCATTAGATTTGTCACTACATCCATTATGGTGCCAGAAGGAAATTCTGTTCTGCAGACACAGATGTAACTGTGTGAGGGGAAGGCGCGCACAGCTGGAGTCGAAGCAGGGGACCAGCTCTGCAGAAGTGGTGGGCAGCCCACACTAATTAAACTCAGATTTCCTGGACAGCAGATTGCCTGCCCAGCACATGCCCAGCTTCGCATGACAGTACCCTGAGTCTTAGATCCTGGATGACCTCAGAGAAAGAAGTGGAGTACTGCTCTGTTCTCCTTCCAAATGATGGCTATACGTTTTCTTCCCATTTGTGACCGTGCCACCAAAAGCTTGCCTGAAACTCTCAGTGTTTCCGGAGCACCTAGATACTGCAGTGTCTTACAGCACACACTTTCCCAGCCTGACTTGGGGGGAGCAAAGCAATGTGCTATTAGCAAAAGAAGGTATGAGGTTAAACCACAATATATGTTCATAACCTACAGCTTAAGAAGAACATCCTTATACACTAACTCATCTGAAACCCACATTCAATGTTTTAAATAGCTAAGGTTTATTATCCTACTTTATAAAAGAGAACTGAAGCTCTAAGGCTTGCAACTATTAGAAATCAACAGAAGTGGAACAGAATCTGAGTTCCCTTGCTTAAATATGAGTTCGCGATGTATTTCACTATCATGCAGTTTAGATTCCTTCACCGTTAGCTCTAAGGCAGAAATAGAACATTTTCTCCTTAAATTTCTGTGAAAAATACTAGAGGCGGATTATTGGAGGACCACTTTTTACTCCCCTTAGTCATTGTATCTAGTATTCCTCAAGGCTATAGTCAACTTTCTATTCAGTTTGCCTTCCTTGGTCAACATGTCCTAGGTTAGACTCTGAAAAACAGAATAAATCACCTAGAGTCTAGAATGAATGCTCTTCTAGAAATATTAGTGTCCTTTGATTTAAAAAAAAAAAAAAAAAGCACAGCAGAAGGTTGCTGCTTTTGTTTGGGGTGGGAAGAGGCAGCAGATAATAGCCAAGAATGACTTCAGTTCCACCTACTGTTATACACAGAGAGATAACTTAGTGTTTTTCTGCTTCAAGTTCTTCACAGAATTTGTCTGTTGGTGATGTGTAGTTTGCCCAGTAGTCCCTTGTGCAGAACACGGCTGTCCCCACCTCCACGCCCACCCTGCAAACTCTGGCTGCAGATCCAGCTGCCCTCTTGGACCACCAGTCCCTACATTTTATCAGCATGGCTCATTCCACCATGTGTCAGCTTATATACTTTAGTTGCTCAAGCAGTCCAGAGATTTCCAAGTCCAAAACTCTTACAGAAGTGCTGGGTGCTAGACCGACAGTATTCACTTTTGTAAGATATATGTCTTTTGTAAAAGATAGAAATATCTTTGTAAGAGATACAAATGAGAAATCCAGGGGCTGCAATGATTCTACATGGTCCACTTTTAACAGGTCTAGAATGTGTGGTTGGAACAATTTTTGTCAAGCCTTGTATTGGACTTCTCTTTCCCTGGGGAAATACAAGTAGAAGATCAACTGCTTTCTCAACATGGAAGCCCTTTGGTTATGATTTGTGCTCAGGTGGGCCTTTTGGAAGACAAGCCCAAGACTAGAGCTTGGGACTAGACAGCCTAGATAGGGAGAGGAAATGAGTGCTTTCTTTCCCACTGAATCACCAGTGCCAGAAATCAGTAGCCCTAGCTAACCCCAGAGGAGAGCACATGATTGGTATGTAAATTTCCAGGGAGAACGGTGTGGGAAAGCCCTCCAGAGATGACAAACCATTTTGCATAAGAATGCATTATGCAAACTGTGTCTTCCAGCCTGGTCAGCTACCTGACTTGGAGGGCTGTTGGAAGAACTGACAGCTCACACACCTAGGTGTCTCCTCACTATTAATGCCCTAAGAATGTGGAATGCACAACTCTTTTCCTTGCTTTCACTCTTCCCACCACTCACCTTCAATAGCCCCTCCAATAGACGGAGGATGACGAGTGCTTCAGATTCTGCTGAGAACCTGTTCTCTTGGGTCTCTGGTTTCTGGGGCAAATGCTGGATGGATAGAGTAGAAGGGCTTAGCCCAATTTAGCTGAACACCCTTACTTAAAAGAGGAATTCTCACGTATACACCTAGGGACATGTGAGAGAGTGGATAAAAGCCAGAACAGCACTGCAGAGCTGCAGGAAGGGGGCCAGCCTAGGAGCTATGGGGTTCTCAACCTGGGCTGCACAGAGGAGTCACCTAATGAGATTTAAAGGCTCCCAACCCTGGACATGCAAATTTAACTGGCCTGAATAATATCCTGAGCAAACCACTTTTAGCCAGAGTTTAAAGACCTCCAGGTACAAGGTGAAAATAAAATAGTAAGAACATAGGAAAGTCTTTGTTAAACAAAGACCTCTGAGATGACACTGGACCTCTGAGATGCACTGGGCTTTACCAAGAAGAGCTGGGGCATTCCCACCTCCCAAACTGCCTCACCACACACTCTGGATGTGTGGATCACTCACACACACTCTCCTAATAGACGCTGACCTTGCATGAAATTACCCATATACATATACTACTAGCAAAAGAGGTTCTGTGGATTTGGTAATTTTCAGGGGATTTTGGTACTTTACACACACACACACACACACACACACACACACACAGACATACACACACACACTTTTTAGTCCATCATGGGTGGATCTGATGTCCAGGAATCTGGGATCCCTTCAGGTGCTCCAGAAACTTCAGCATCTGTCCATATTCTACTGTGGGCCTAGGAAGAGACCCACAAGTGCAAAGCAGCCTCCTCTGGGGCCAGTCACTGTCACGGGGTTCAAATTTTCTGGGGTATAATTTGAGAAGCCATCTTATTTTTGATTCTGAATGAAATCAAATTAGGATGGGAATCCATCGAAAAGGGAAAATGATTGGAAGATTTCTCCCCCATGGCCAACCACCCTAAAACTATCTTAATCCCCTGTTTCCACAACGCCAGACTCACTCTCATTAATATATTGTTCCTTATCCTCCTCAGGGCTGCCATAATGCCCCCTAGAGCCAGCACTGGTGGCAGTAATCAGAGATCAAATTGGGCTTGCTGCTCTCCCTTTGCGTTTCCTTTCTTTGTTTGCTCATTCCTTCATTCTTCTGATCATCCAACCATTAGTCATTCTTCTTTTCGTTGGACAGCTGTTTATTAAGAGCTATCTTCCACGATGCAGCCAGAGAGATTCTTCTAAAAACGTAAGTGTGACCAGGCACTCCCCTGCTGACTCCAAGTCCCCTCAGCTCCCTTTGCCTTTGGGGTAAAGGAACAAGCTCTTGGTGGGCTCCTGCCCGTTACCCCCCACTGCTCTCTGGCTAAACACCACCTACCTGGACCTCTTGAAGCTCCCTAAGCCTCTGTTTCTCCTCATCTGGGACCTCTTCTTCTGAAACTTCCTTTGGAATTTTCAACTCCCTCATCTCTCCTACTTTCACCAAAGATTACAAATGGAATCAGAGGCCATCAGAAAATGTCCCAGTTATTTCCTGGGTTCTTGGCTCCATGCTAGGAACTGATTATCTCCCGCCACATTGGTGGATCTGGAATACTTTACTTCTGTCTCTACTCCAGCTCCAGCTCACTACTTCTCCTTCCACAACAATCATAGATCACATGATAGGGAAAAATGGACAAATACCTGGAATCCTTCTCCAATCCCCTCACATTTTTTCTAAGTAAAAAAATCTGAACTTCTCTAATGACCCCATCCTTCACTTGACTCTGTTGGGTAGTCCCCCAAAGAACTCATGAGACAGACGTGCTGCACACAGATGGCAACTTTATATGGTAGCTCCAAAAGGAGATGTAAACGCTAAAGGTACAGGGCCCAGAAAGGTGCATTCCTGACTCATACAAAAGTCAAAGTAAAACGAAAATGGCGGGAGATTATAATGATGAGCTGAGTTCTGGCAACCAGCAACTCAACCTAAATTCAACTTGATTTCCTAGACTTGCTAGTAGACCACAATATGCTTTTCCTCTCTCTCCAGTTCCATTTCTCTCATGTGCATGTGCACACACAAACGCCTCAAAGACAAGAATGTGAAATAAACACACTGCAAATTTCCTTGGTGATAATTTAAATGCTAAAAGAAAGAGGAAATGAAAGGAAGAATTGTTGAAAAACCATCTTCTTGCAGCCATAAATGTCTCTGATGCTTAAAAAATAAAGCAACGGCAGGACGAATACTAACATGAAGGAGTTTTAAACTTGAGCTGTAACCAATGCCAAGAGTGATGCGATTTCTTTCAGGGGAGCCCTCTTTGACCTCAGCACCATGCAGAGGTATTTTGGGAAAGAATGTCCAGGAGAGAGGTGGAGAGAAGGAGGCACAGGGGCCCCGTGGGATGTTTCACTCCCTGGGATTTGAACAGCACCTGGAATTCCCCTGGGGAAATCCTCTCTCCCACTGCATGGGGGGGGGGGAGGGGCATCACAGGGTCTGTGCATCCAGGGGCCCTCTCAACATGGGGTCCATGTGGCTCCCTAGCTCCCTGACAAGCTGGAAACCAGGAAGCCCCTCCTACCATGTACAGTGTGGTACAAGATGCAGGGCTGGGCAGGGAAGGGCCCTAGACAAGCAAGAGCAGCCTCGTTTTGAAGAGAAGCCCAGGCCCTTAGACTCCAGCTCTCCAAGTCCCTCAACTCCAAGTTCAGAGCCTGTCCCAGAACATCACCAAGCTTTCAGGAGCCTCTTCCCAAACACTGGGGCTACTAAATGTGGACCTGGGTCAAGCTTCCCTCACTACGCTTTCCCGGTCACCCAAGCTAACACGGCCTTCCTCCAAACTCCCAAAGCCCTGCCGTCCCTGCCACTCATCTGCACATATCAAATATATACTGCCACGTCCTGCTGTCTGTTTCTCTGTGCTCCCAAAGAGACTGCATATTTTGATCCCCATGGTACCTAGCAGAGCTTTAGGAAGACTCAAGAGAGGCCCGATGGTCCCCTTGAAGTAACACTTTTGTGAAGCAGATAATCAAAACACCTAACAGATGCGTTGTGCTTTTTAAAGGTTCCCTTCAAAATTATAAAGAAACTACTAAATAAGGACCTGATGTCTATTTCTCCTTGGTGTCTGGACCCATTATAAACAGGATGTGTGTGTATGTGTGTGTGTGTGTGGGGGGGGACTTGAAGAGAGAGAAAAGAAAAAAAAAATGACAAGGAGCTCCCTGAGCAGAAGGGACTCAGAGGACAAAAGTGGACAGTAGATGGCAGTCTGTCCCTGTGTCAGAAGTGGCCACAGAGACAATACACTCCACAGGGAGGCTGGAGGGAGAAGCAGTGCCCTGAGGTAGGCTCACCCCACCCCCACCTTTACTGACTCTAGCCCTGAGCAGAGAGACTTCTGAACTCACCCCTACCCTACACATCCTCCAAGCCCCAGCCAGTGCAACAAGGATCTTTCCCCAAACGTTCCTGAAGAAGAACCAAGGGCTCAGAGCATTCATCCCCCTAACCCTGGCCCGCCACTGAGAATTCAGGAACACCAAAACCACCGTCATGAAGAAGCAAAGCAGGGCTCCCCTCCATCATCAGTCACAGGAAAAAGCAACGCCTGCTTCTAGACCTGGAAGCCAGGGCCTCACTTACCTCCGCGTGTTCTCCAATGTTTAACACATGGACACCAGAAGGATACTTATTAAATCATCTTTACATATATGTTTTAAAACTTTAGACACTTTTTGAGTGTCTAAAGGGGGACTACTAAGCCGGGCGTGGTGGCGCACGCTTGTAATCCTAACATTTGGGAGGCTGAGACCAGGGGATCCGGGTTCGCGGCCAGCCTCAGCTACCTAGTGGGGCCCTCCGCAACTTAGGGCGACCCTGTTTCAAAATAAAGAATAAAAAATAGGGCTGGGGGTATAGCTGGAGGGTAGAAGGCCCCTGAGTTCAATCCCCAGTACCGCAATAAATAAACAAACAAATAAATAAATAAATAGGGACTACTCTAATTCCTGTACAATGACACCCACTTCTCCAAGACCATGAGTCCAAAGGTACAGAAGAACTAAGCAGACTAAGACATGAGGTCCCCAAAGAGAACAAGAGGTGCCCTTTCTGGAGATCAAGCAACAAACACCAAACACCCACGACCTCAGCCTCGGGACTGATCAAAGAGGAGATACAGAGAACTCAGCTTTGGACCCTTGGCAAGGTGCGACACCACTGCTACACAAAATGAACTCGCCAGTGACCGCTCATGTGTTCAGTCACCAACACATTCCTGTGGCAGACACCAGTCCAAGTGTTGGGGGACACACAGATGAGAAGAACAGATCTTCTTTGCAGAGCTCATATTTATTTGCAAATAAAACAGAGGCTGCTAAGTGGTATAACATAGGTAGTCTGGAAAGGGAGCCCCAGGCTTTCTAGGGGAGGGCATGGGGGGCTTCCCCAAGAAGGAAGTGGTTAAGCAAAGGTCAAAAGATGATTTGAATATCACTGGTGAGGATGGAGAGGGGAGCATTTGAACACAATCTACCCACAATGTTTATCCTCTGATGCCATCTCCAATCCAAGAAAAGGCACACATTTCAACTACTCATTATTTCGCAATCGGGACATTCCCTCTCCAGGTAAGCCCTTTTCTATCCATCTACCCAGAGTTTTCTACAAGCCCTCAAGTCCCATGTCTAAATGAGAAGGCAGGGAAGACTTTGGTGATCATCTAAGCCAGTAGCCCTTTCCTCAACTACTGGATGAGGAAAGCGAGACCAGGTATGGCTCAAGGATGTCCCCAAATTGCAGTTAGTCTCTGGCAGAGTTGGAGATAGAATCTGGTCTCCCTGCTTGTAGTTTGGGATCTTTCTGACTTAGCCTACTGTATTCAGCTACCCGCAGACGATTTTATCCCACGTAACCCTCTCTCCGTGCTCCCAGCTCACAATCCAAGAGCCGCCACAAATCTGGCAAGCTTGATTCTTCATCACTTTATAAACATGCATTCATCCATATGTTCAATAACTTATCTGGCATCACATAACTTAATTTCCTCCTCCACTCCCTCCACAGTTCTGTACGTAAGTCCTCCAGGCCAGCAGGGATACCTGGAAATCCCAGACATGGGCCATGGTGACGTGGAGGGAACAGCGGAATCATGGAACATCTGAATGGTCAGACTCCGCAGGATCCTTCTGACCAATTCATGAATCCAGCTCTTTCCTTTTCCAGAAGAGGTAACGCTGGTCTATGGAGAAAAAGTGATCTGGTCAAAGTCACCCTGCTAGACTGAGTCCTTTGAAGGGGAAAATGGGACAAGGAAATCGGTTCGGTGTCAAGAGGCTGGGCTCCTTCCCAACTATGGGATACACCTGTTAGGAAATCAGGTGATTTCTCAGGCTGCATTTTCCTCTTGAACCTGGTGCAGGTACCTTATGAAGCATCAGGATCAGGTCTGCTAGACACCGGTGAAACTAATCCCAAACTTATGAACTTCAGACATATTCCTCCAGGGACAATGTGGAGGAAGGGGGGTATTTTAAAACAATAGGGGTTAGATCTAAAAACAAAGGGAAGAAGGGAGGTAGTAAAGTAGTAGGACCTGGCTATAATTTAGAGAATAAAGCTATATCATCTATGTGAAGAAGAAAAGCATCAACCTACATGTCAAAACTTTTAAACAAAATACACAAATACTTCTGAGTGTCTACAATCTAATAGGCATTAGGCTAGTGTTCTATATTCAATTGTACAATATAAATACTTTTAAACAGCAGAACAAAGTCATCTCTTACTATTCATCTCAAATATGAGTATATGGTACTGGTAGTGCAGAAACTGGTTCAGGAAGACAGAACAAGAGCCTTCAGTCATACCCTTCAGAGGGCAACAGCCACCCCAGAACCCCTTTGGTTTCCTTACTTCTGGTATTGCCCAGAGGATGGTATCCAGAGATGAACACCAGGCCTGGAGGACTCTAGCTGCTCTGCTCTGCATTCAATGTAGCCTGTGGACCTCAGTCCTTTGTAGGAACCCCAGCCCCTAACCACCCAGCGATAAATCTACCTTAACTTTGGCCTCAGTCTAAGTAGTGTGAGTCCCCTAACCTATCAAGGAAAGGCATCTTCTGAATTCTGCAGAGACCTCATGCATGCTTTCCACTCATATTCTCTAGTACTTAGATCCTGCGCAATCAATCCCAGGACTCAAGAATGCTAGGACCTACCACCTCTAGTGGGCGTGTGGATCAAAACCAGATGTCCAGCTCCCATCTTAGAGAGTTTACAAGGAGGCAATTGCGGCTTACATCAATACACACATTCTAGAAGGGCAAATTCCCTTGTCAACAGAAAGGGAAGTAAAGGGAGAGGGCTTATGGAAGCTAAGACAGATCAGACACATGCTTGCCAGCAGGTGGCTAAAAGACTTAAACATTTGTCCTGCACATGAAAAAGAACCTTCAGGTGAAGCAAGTTATACTGTGGGGTGACAAACTTTGCAGAAGGCTATTAAACCAGCTCCCATCTGGATGACATCACAAGATGCAGAAAACAGAATCTGATTGTCAGGTTTTAGGAAGGAAAGCCAGCACATCAAGGTTCAGTTGTGCAACTACGGGTATAAGCCTTAACTTCACATTACTTCAGTCTTCTCACCTATAAATGAGATTGTTTGGGGCACTGAGATAATGCCATATAATATTTGTAATAATGCCTGGCACCCAGTAAGTACTCAAATATTAACTATCACCATCATCAACATCATCATCAATCACTGTAGAGGCAGACACTTATCTTAGTCATTGAAACTGAAAGGTCTTTGAATGGAAGCTGAATAATTAGCACCACGTCTATCAGGAAGATGAACCCAACCGTTTTCAGCTTTGCAGAGTACACACTCCGCAGGCTACGCCAATGTCGTCAGCATTCTTGGCCAAAACAAAACATTCCAGCAAATTTTTGTGAGCCTTTTTGTCGTTGACTCAGCCAGCCTCCAAAGATAAAAACGGGAACTCATTAGGGGTGTGCACCAAGGTACACCCCAAGTGAAGCATACTGGCACTTACTCAGTGGGAGGAAGGGACTACTATAAAACCCTAGGATAGTGGAGCTGGAAGGAATTTTGAGATCTTCTAATTTGAGCCCTTCATGTATAGATAGGAAACCACAGCCTGGAGAGAACATCCAGGGTCACATAGCAACAGGTAATTAGTTATAAAGCTCAGACTCCTCCAGCTTGGTTCCCCACCTAGGAATCAGCAGGCCACCTGTGACCTCCTGCTGTTTAAGATCACCTAGTCCTGGAGGTTGTTGGAATCAGCAGTTACTCCGATAGCTCTGGCCTTGCACGCTCAAGAACCTTACTTCTTTAAAAATCCCTGGCTGAACAAATCCATAAGACTTGGGGCTTGACAAATGTCTTCTCTGGAAATATTGCTAGATAATGAGCAATCACAACAGATCACACCAAATGTCACTTCAAAATCTGTTCTCCAGGTAAACCACATAGTCAGAGGCTTATCCTGCGAGGATGCCCAGAGCCCCAGCCAGGACTCAGTGGTTCCCAATCAATCCTGTTTGAGGAAGACTATGGCACAGACGAGGGTATGAAATGGCAAATGCATTCTGACCACAGTGGGCGCACACAAGCTCTATCCCCTTGGTATTTTTAGGTGAAATAAAAGGCTGCTTTATGGGAAACCATCAACAATGACAGAGAATAAAGCTCCTGACTCATCTATATGTGCTCTCACAGGTTCAAAAGTGAGTCCTCTAAAAGTTTTTCTTTCTTTTTTATTTTCCATTTTTCTGTCCAAACTTGATCTTAACAGAAATCTATCCAGGCAAGGATGAGGTGGTATTGACCCTAGCCTCATACTTAGAAGTTCACAATCCTCATGTACACATGATCTGGAAGATGATGTCTCCAATGTTTTCCACGAAGCAATATTATGATGAAAATCCAGTCTGAGTCAGGTATCCATACACCTGTCACCCATAGCATAAGCTCTACAAATGCCTCCTACCCACTCAGGGAATCTCCTGTGCGCGCACATCCCTCACAGGTGTATACACATACAACACACACACACACACACACACACACACACACACACACACACACACACCCCTCTCCTCCCTCTGCACATGCCCGTCCATGCACAAAGTACATCTACAGACCTTATCACCAGCAACACACTGGCCCGAGGCTTGTCTCCAGTAGAAGTTTTGGTCCTTCTCCAACAAAGTCAATTTTAAAGAAAACTAAATCCCAAACCCTAGGAACGGTCATTAGTTCAATATCCCCAATGTCAGAAACTGCCTGCCTCATTAAAGAGTAAAAGAGCAGCTGTGGGGTCTTGAAGCAGGGTAGTAGGTTTTAAAGACCTTTTGTGTTAGGCCAAATCCCCTCTCTCACTTCCATCCAGCACATGGATTTACATTTCCCCCATTTGGGGTGGGAACCCTGATACAGCTCAGGAAAAGGTCTGCAGGAGCCTGCGGCAGAAGCTGCCTGCTCAATTAGACATTCTGAATGGAGGAGGAGAGGAGAGGCCTCAACATGGGATACATCTGGGAGAGGAGCTGCAGAGATGGGAAATGTTATGTAATTAAACTCTGCTGGCCTGTCCCGCTTGGGGAATGTGAGACCCATCAGCAGTGACCTCTTCCAATCAACTTAATTGGCCCAATCTCGCCAAGAAAAGCAACAGAATTGGTTTAGTGCCTCATGGAAATAGCTTAGCTCCTGACTATTTATGGCCACTGAACTCAAAGATGGGAGCCTTGACTCTGAGCCAGGAGTTGACAGCATGTGCTAACTTCTGGGAGGACTGGGAGGTTTCAGTGCCTCCGTGTCTCCAACTCTGTCTCCAGGGAAAGTGGCTGTACCCAACTTGCTACACGGGGGCCAAAGCATCTCACAAATCCAAAGCCCAGGCCTTCCTCTTTCCAGTCAGGCTGCTGCCTGCCAAGGACCCGTAGTCTAGAGAAAAACTAGTAACACGGACTGGCTGGACTTTGCTTCTCTTTTATTCAAATGATGGGTATGCCAAGGCCAATTACTATTTTCTCTCTTCTCAAAGTTGCATTTATTCTGGAATTGTGATCTGTATAGCTGATGTTAAAAAATAAAACAAAAACCTAAGGGCAATGAAAATGTCTCTGATCATTAATTAGTAATTCAGGGATTACCTGTCTTCTGGGTAGTTCAGAGATGTTTCAGCTTTTTGTTGACTGAAATCCAGGTTTGGCTGCCTCTGGTTCATGAATGGGTAAACTGAGGCAGTCACAGGAAGCTTTGTTTACACAGTGGGTGGGCAGGAGCGATGAAATGGCCTCAAGACAATCGACTTGCATTGTAAAAGGGAAGAGGCAAAGATCCCATTTTCACAAGGACTTACATACATGCCAGCACCCGGGTCCAATTACATTTCATCTCTGTACAGCTTAACACATCAAGTTTTGATGGGAGAGAAGTGAATTTCCCTTCATCAACATTGCCATTTTACAGAAAGAGAAATGGAGAGGCAGAGACATTGGGACACTCTTTCAAAGTCACACTGGTCCAAAGAGGCAGAACTGGACAAAAATCAAGGCATACCACACGGTCCTCTGCAATATCTGCCACAACAACTATCTCTTACAGAGACAAACTCCCCTTAAAAATAAGGTAGAATCTCCAAACAGCACAGCTATAATTCCATGAAGTTAAAAATGCCATGAGTCAAATAAAATCCCCCCATTCATGCGCCCTGGTATGCTTGAAATCTCATCAAATGGGCTTCCTTATCCTGGTCCAGGCAGGAAAATATGTACATCACAAAAGCACTCCCTCCTCCCTGCTCAGACCCAGCTGCCTCAGTGATTGTCTCCAGATATGAACCCACCCGAGCTCCATCTTTCTCTCCCTTCCCAAAGCCTACAGCTCCTCTTGTATCTAGATCTTTTCCACTTCAGATATACATCTGAGCACTCAAGACGATTTTCCTCCTTCCCCAGACATATCAAATTCTTGCAAAAATATGCACTGCATCCCCTCACAAGATCCAGAGTGTGTATCGCTCCATCCTCATGGATGAATTCCCCCTAGTTTTTTTTTGTATTTTTTTAAATTTTAGGTCTCTGTACACACACACACACACACACACACACACACACACACACACACCCTCAGGTTAGCTTTAAACTCAGAGGCCAAAAAGCACCAAGATTCGCCTCCGCTCCCAGGCTACATCTTCCCTGAGCACCACTTCACTCTTCTGGAGCTCTAAGTATCAAGGCTCATTCCCACTAGGGAGGAGGCACTGCACACCCTCAGTAACTCAACCCTCAAAGTGGATCAGGACCTGGGTTCTGATCCCCATCCCACACTCCCTACAGAGTCAGTTACATCTACCAGACTCTTACAACTCACAAAAGTACACATCATCCCCTACCTTTCTATCATTTTACAAAACCACAGATATATTTCAAGTCAGATTCTTTTTAGTCCCCCAAGCTCCATACGCATCTCTAGAAACTGAATTACAGACCTTGAAGAAACTAACCAGCACCGGGTTCTCACCATTCCTGGACAAACTGCAGTAGCCAGCTAAGTCCTGGGAAGGAATTTTTCCAGGGCAGTGTGTCCTGCCTCAGCTCCCACCAGTGGGCTGAGCATCTTCCAGAAGGCATCCCAGTAATTTTAACTGATAATCAATATTAACTGGTGATAGTGAATTCTATTAAGTAAAAAACCCATTATAGGACATTATACAACAAGTATCCCTCCTACTAGGCATACAAAATAGATATTCTGGCACTCACTCAAGTTCTGGGCACATATCTAACCCTTTTCTCCACCCTGTGCCAGCACACAGCCCTTTTCACCCTTAAATGTCCATGCCTCCTCATTCTAAGCCTTCTCCAACTCCCTGCTCTCTGGAAGGCAGGCAGGAGGACAGGGCAAGGACCAGCCCGGAGTCCTCTCAGGTGCTTTGTCTCTCCAGCAAGAGTTCCTGAGCCCACACTTTTCTACCCCCCAGGTGCCCCATGCCATCCAGATTCTCTAGAGCAAACTCATAAAGTTCACACTCCACTCTCCTCAAATAATCCTCCCTCCACATCCCTTTGGCAATCCTCGGGCTACCAGCCTTGCACACACATCCACCTTCCCTGCGCACACACACAGCCACCCGCCCACAGCACACCCACTCCGTGTGTCTGCGCAGGCACGCACAAGCCATCTGCGCTGCGCACACCGCACCTCTCCTCCAGATCCAACACCCTTTGTCGGCACAGATTTCTTATTAGCTACACCTATCTCCCGCTATGCACACAGATGCCCACCCTAAGGCGCCCCACAAACGCCAGCCTCCAAGCCCTCTCCCCAAAGCAGAATGGAGCGCCATCCCCACACTCTCACATGCACACCCACAGACACTTTGGAAAACATTCTCCATCTTTCCCTGGGCACCCAAAGACCTCCAAAGGAAAGCAGACCCCCATTCTTCCCAAAGCCAATCTTCCAAGCCCAGCTTCAATACAGACCCCAGCAACACAAAATTTACTTGCTCTTCCTAGAGCAAGGACCCACAGACTTTCCTTAATGCTGTTTCCAGGAGCTTACTTTCTTTTCCTCTCCCCCTGGCTCCCAGCGCCACACCCAGATCTGTGTGTTCCAGCCCAAGGCAGAGGCAGTTGGATTTTATCCCCTGAACTCTACCTCTCGACTTTCTTTGTGTAGCCCGGCAGAGAAGAGTTGCAGACAGGAACGGGACAGGCTGAGTTTGCTGGGTAATTTCAGCGTGTTGTGAGAACAGAACTGATTGCAAAGTTGCCTCTGTGTCACAAGTATCTCCCATCCTGAGCGCGCTTAGATACTTTCCTGGTTCCTTGCTGTTTTGCAGGGTGGGAGGGAGAGAGAGAGCACCTTACTAAAACGCAGATTTCCCAGCACCTTTGGCAACTCGGGCTGAATTATAGACCTCAGGCTCTTGGGAGTAACACCCACTCCTTACAGAATCCCTCCCCTCCCCCAGCGGGCCCCCACCCCCACCTCTTCTCACACATAAACAAGTCCTCGGGCGCATAGTCTCCGAGCTCTCCAGCTCTCTGCGCGGCTCTTGCTTGGGCTGTGTGTCCTCGGAGCTGGCCCCTCCGACTCCCAACCTGCCGCCGGTCGCCAGAGGTCAAGGCCAGACGGTCTCTTTGGTGTTTCGTTTACTCGTAATCCCACCTGAGCCTCGATTCCAATGAGAGGGACCCTTTTTAGTCAACAGTGCCAACACCGTTCGGATCGGGGGTCTCAGTACCGTGCATCCAAAGCGCACAAGAGGAACGCAGCAGCGCCTCCTGGACCCGCACCCACTTGCGTGCGAAAGCAACAAACAGTCCCCACCCCCATCTCAGTCCCTCGGCCACCCCACCTCTCCCTTCCTGCACCTCCAATTCTTAAGCGTGCCAAATTTCATTAGGAGCATCCACCCAGCAGGGCTCTGGGGCAAGTGTGGTCCATTCGCTGTAGGTTGTTTTAACCCTGCCCTAACTCCAGAGTCTCCAGTTGGCCCACACCAGTGCTCGGGTTCCTAGAACCCACTGCATGAAACTGCGAGGAAATCCCCAGGGACGGCCTGGCCCTGGTGCCTACCGCTCCCTAGAGGGGTCCCAGATGTGTTGGAAAGAGAGCTCCAACATCTGCACATAGACCAGGGGTTAGAGAGCCACCGGGTTGGTGCTGGCCAAGCCCCGGACTCGGGATCGTTTTGGAGAAAAGCTTTCCGGAAAGGTACGCCGCGCTAGGGAAGGAATCCCAACTCCTCGAACTGCGAAGTGGCTGTCCAGGTCCAGAGCTCCGCTTCCCCTCCCCCAGCCCGTGCCCTGGGCAGCGCGGCGGTGGGACCTGGGGACAACCCTGCACCGAGCGGAGCCGAGTGCCCCGAGCGCGCGGGGGGACCTGCGGACGCACCTCCACTTCCCTCCCGGGGTTTGTCTGCTACCCCCTTTTGTATGCAGGGAGACTTCTCGGAGAAGCAGATGGGTGGGTTGAAGGTGGGGGGTGGTCTTGCTGAATCCCTTTCCTTGCCCGTCCGTCGTCCTCATTTCCCCTCGCCTCCACCTCCCACCCCCCTTTCCCAACCAGGTCCCTTAAACCAGATCACTTTCCCAGACTGCGGGCGGCTTCTCCGGCAGCCACGGGACAAGAGGGAGGAGGAGGTGGGGAGGCGTGCGTGCGTGTGTGTGTGTGTGTGTGTGTGTGTGTGTGTAGGGAGGTGGTGGTTGTGGCTCTGCCGTGGTCTGGGCAGATCTCAGCGCAAACTTTGGGGAAGACACCAGCCGCGGAAAGTAAGTGTTTGCGGCGGTGCGATGGGGGTGGGGCTGGGTGTGGAGTTGGGGGCCCCCCGCGCTGGTCCACTGGAAAATCCCCCGACACACGTGCCCCCCCACACCCACCCACTCCCGGACCTGCCCACCCAACGTGCCCGCCGCCTCCCCTTACCGTGGCAGAAGTAACCATGGCATCCGTGTGACTATTTCCAGGGACGTCGACATGAAGAGAAAGGTGGACGCGAGCTTGGTCATTCAAAGGCTCCCCCACCCCGCCGCAGCCCCTACCCAGCCGGGGAAGAAGGAGAGGAAGAAAGAAAGAAGGGCGAAGAAAAGTTGCGCCGGGCTCTCTCGCGGGGCGGTGCGCGGAGCTGCTCGGTAAGGAGAGGAGCCTTCAACTCTGAGTCCCGTGAACATAATCTGCGCGGTTATAACCAGCCAACCCGGCCAGATGGCTCCGCGCTCAGCGCCTTAACCCCTTGCGCGCCGCGCCGTCCACCCCCGCGCCCCTCTAGGCGTGCGCTTTGCAGGCCTGCGCCCCAGCGCCCCCCGGGGCTTCGCTGTAGCTACCAGTTGGAGGACTAGATCGGGTCTCCTAGCCCTCTTAAAAAAGAAAGAAAGAAAGAAAGAAAGAAAAACGTTCCAAGTTAGTCCTGTTTTTCAGTACCCCCTACCCTTGATTTCTGAGATGAAGGAAAAGGGAAAAAAAAAAAAAAAACCCGAAACATTCGATTTATTACTATATTTTACACATTAATGTCTCAGCCTGTCTTATTTATTCCTTCTCAAGAAATTTTGCTTTGTGACCTTTTAATTGAAGATGTGATCTACCAGGCAGAAGGGCCGTTTTTGCCCCTGTGCTCAAGCGGGTGGCGTCTGAACCTTAAACTCCTCCTCCAAACCTCAGACCCTTCCAGCTGCGGATCTCTCCCCACCCCCCAACCAAGCCCACCCGTCCCTCCTCCCCCACGCAGAGACTAGAAAACGCCCTAGGACAATTGCTCCCCTCACCTCGCCACTCCAGGGCGCAGTGCGGGCCGTCAAAAAGGAGGTTAAGTCCGAGAGGTATGGGGGCGGGGGCAGAGAGACGCAGGGAGGGGCGGCTGTTTGCGTGTGTGGATGTGTGCGCGCGCGAGCGTTCGAGGGAAACGGACCGGAGCTTCCCACTTCACCCAGGCTGCAACTTTCGAGCCCCTTCTTTCCAAACTAGGATCCGGCCCTGCCGCCGAGCACCCCCTCCCAGCACCCTGCAGTCCGCACGCGGGAGCAGCGCGGGAAGCCGAAACGCCAGGGAGAAACCAACCTCTTCCCGAGACTCCCCGAACGTCCGCGACGCTCGCGCCCCACCGGTGGGTTCGCGGGAGGAAAAGACCGCAGCGAGGGGGCACCGTCTCTTGTGTGGAGGTCATTTTAGCCGCCCATGAGCCCCCAGCTGGCTTCAAGTTATTTCACTCGGCCGCGTTCAATCATCTTGGTTTTGCCCATTTGGCGTCGGAGAGAAGTAGAGGACGGCGGGGGGAAATATTACTTAGGGGGTCCAGGAGGAATCGAGAGCCTGGGAGTCCAGTCTCGCGCCCCGGCCCCCTCCCGCCATCCTCGCGCGGATCCTCTCCTCCCCGCCCCCGCACCCCTTGCTCCGGGCCACCTCTCCCCTCGCCGGGACCTTTGACTCCTGCGCGCCTGGGGGAGGGGAGTTAGTATCCCGTCTCCTCCCCGCCCTGCCCTTCGGGGCGTCTCGTTAAACCACCCACTCCAGATATCCATGGGGGTCCAGGCTCCAAACAAACAAACAGACAAAAAACGCCACATGCCTTGGGATTGCTTGGATTTGGTTACACACCAGAGTGGCACGGATCTTTTGAGGCCGAGCCCGACGCAGAGAGGCTGCGCGGCCGGAGGAAAGGTGGGAACGGACGGGAAGTCTGGGGAGTGCGAACTAGATAGATTGTACCTGCCTCATCATTATCCTGGGTGATGGGGGCTGCCACATCGAAAACGGCCGGAAGCGCCCACCGAGGCCCAGGGGCGTCACCTCCCCGCAGTCACTCGGAAGGAGAGGGTCCTCCTTCAGTAGCTCCCCTCGTGCCAAAATATCGACGTCTTCCTCCCGGCCCGAGGAGGCTGCTGAGTGTTCCCGTCCACGCGGTCACGGGGCACCATGAAGGTTTGGATTGGGCGTGCTCTGTGAGGTTCTGGTTTTCTCCCTCTCCTCCGGCCCGCCTCCCTGCCCTCCCCCACTTCCCGCATCTGCCCCCTCCTTCCCGCCGTGGTCAAAGGAGGGCCCCAGTTTCAGCTCCACTGGGCCAAGTTTTAGGGACTCTTCTCAAGCTCCTGGTTCTCTGGGATTCTGAAGATTGCAAGGGGGGGGGGATTTAAAAAAAAAAAAAAAGTGTCTGGCTCCGGCTGCAGCGAGGAACGGGTTAAATACATATGCGGGGCTGATCTGCCTGCTGCAGCTCCTCGGTCACTCGCAGTCTGGAGGGAGGAGGGGAAGAGGGGCGAGCTTAAATATGAAAAAATCAGAAGAAAAGAAGAAAAAGGGAGCAGTGAGCTTCAGACTCCGATTTGTTCTGCAGATGCCTTGTCCTGGCTGGTGGCCGTGCTCTGCCAGGACGTAGGCAATCGCAGGAAGAGTTTGCATTGTTTCCCAACTCTAGGGAGCTGCCGGGGGCCGTCTCTGCGTGCAATCAACAGGCCTTGTAATATGAGAGGTGACACCTTAATCTTGCCAAATATGTGCGGTGTCTTTGGGGGTGGGGGGAATGGACTAGTAAAAGGGAGAGGAACACTGAGACCCCAGCAGGAGCCCAGGGTAAAAGATGCACTTTTCTCAGAAAGACTGAGAGCACTGGCCCTTTCTTTGTGGAACATCTCTTTTGGACAATCATCCACCTGGCATCTCCATTTCTGTGTTTCTTTCTACTTCAGAGTTCCCCTCTCTAGAAAGCTGAGGACCCACCCTAGGGTACTTAGGGTTTCTAGGAGCATTGCAAGGTGAAAAAGGAGGGTGAGTGGAGGAAGTAGAAAAGTGTATTTGTTTAAAGACATGATTCTTAGCTGGAATGCAGTCATTTGGGAAGTGCGGAGCACAGTGACTTCTAAGCAAATCTATGTGTGGTTTTTTTGTTGTTGTTTTGTTTTGTTTTTCCAAAAGAAGCTCTTCTATTTTATGGAAAGATGGGAATGGTACAGATAGCTAAATCTAAGGTCAGAATTGGGAAAGAAGCTGGGGAGTTCATGCTCCATAGACAGTCCCAGTCCTGGGAGTGGAAGTCCATCCAGAAGTAGGTCTTTTTTGATTAGCTGGATAATTGTATCTCTGGAAGCTCTCTCCATGGTCATGGACTTAGCCGCCCATCTGTTGACTGTATTTTTAGGTCGCCGGACTTTCTTTTTCTCCCTCCCTGCTGCATCTGAGCGTAAGGTCTGGATTCCTGAAAGGAGTTTGTGAGAGCAGGAACCAGATCTAGTTTGTGAAAACCCCCTTGAAACCGCTCTTCTCTGGCAAATTTCTAGAGCTTGCCTTCAGCCCACCCTTATCTTTTGCAATAGCGCCACTCTGTGGTTGAAACACTGAACAGAAACAAAATGGAAATGTTGGGATGAATTATATCTTTGCCTTGTTAAAACAAAAACAAAAAAACTGCCTCTACCTAACTGCCCTTCAATTCAGGGGACTGTGTGCATGTCTAGGGAGGTCTTATTGTCTAGCAGGGGAGGGGATGTCACGAAGCAGCAGTATGTGGTTAATTCACTGTGACATATTGACCCAGGAAATGAGAGAATTGAACCGAATGTCCTCCAAGGACCTTTTCCTCCGTGACCACACATGGCAAAAATAAGTATGCCTCCCCCCACCCCCATGATCCTGTACCTGTCTGTTCTCATTCATTGCTTTCCTTTCCTTTGAAATGACTCCACAGCCTCTTCTGCTGCTGGGGGGCGCTGTAGAGGGCTGTGGTAGATTGGTTGCAGCTACTAAGCTTTCTTTTGCCCTTCCCCATCCATCCCCACCCATCCCTCCCTCACCCAGACAGCTGCTAGAGCTGATGGAGCCAGAAAGTCTACCTTTCTGAAACAATTAAAGTGAGTGCAAAAGGTGTTTGCGCTGGAAATGGGAACTTAAGGGTCGGGGAAGGTTGCTCTTGCTACCTTGGCTCCTGGCACTCAGAAGACTCCTGGCTGCCCAGCCATTACTATATCCACACTAACTATGCATCATCAATCAACAGTCGGCTATCATTCCATTCAACGACTCCTTCCAGGTGCCCTGGAGTCATGCATGAGGCATTAGTCCCCTTTTTGTTTTTCAAAGTGGGAACAATTGTCCCTGGAAACTGAGTGACTGACTTTACTCTGCAAGCCCAGGTCTTCTCTAAAAATTTCTGTCATGATAAGAAAGCACAGCTTTGCGCCAAGGACCAGCCTAGATTTCTCAAAACAGAGCAGGGATATGAGGGGTGAAATTCTATCAGCCTCCGTATCCCCACCCTGCATTTAATAATTGAGGAAACTGAGTCCCCAGCCTTTCAGCAGTTCTTCTCGAGAACAACTGAAAAGCAAACAAAACACACAAAATAAATAAATAAACAGAAAGCATAGTAACAGATGAGGAACTGCAATTCACTGGAAGAGTGGATTTTGCAATCAGACCAATCTGGGTTTCACGCTGCCTTTACCTAATAGAGGTATCTTTGGACAGGCCCTGTGACTTGTCAAAACCCATCTGGAATTGGTGAAAATAATGTCAATCTCATAGGAATATGAAGACCGATGGAACTAATTAATTTAAAGCTGTCTGCACAGTCCCTTTGTGCAATGCAAGCATAAATTCCTAATCTGATGGTCCTTACACGAAAGCACCGCCACCTCACCGACCCCGTGATCTCACTCTTGAGAAGAAATTTGACTCTGGAATGGCCATTTGTCATTTGTGTGCCATCTACATTTCATTAAAGTAACTTCATGAATGTATATTTTCCCCTACGGACCAAGACAGCAAGAAATTAGTAGAATGAGGCAGTAGACATGTATAGAATTTATTTAATTTCCTAATGTGGACCGCAAAGAGCATGCGAGACATAATTGAAGGATTTCAAAATCTCGTCTTATTCATTCCCTGCCTGTGAGGCAGAATCACTTCATCTTTTAAAAGGAAATTCCATCACATCCTTCTACAGTTAACAGATTCCCTGGTATATTGTGGTCTGTTGTTATTGCTAATTGTGTTCTAGGGCTTACATCGAACAATATAACGAATTGCATTGAACAACAATGAATCAACTCGTTTTGTGAAATAGAATGCATATTCATAATTATGTTTCAAGAAATTACCCGTAATGACAGAGTGAAGGTGTGTGTTCCTACCACACAGGTGGATTTAGAAGTCATAATACAGTCTCCTGTTTCACCAGTCATGACATGAATTTCTAAACCACCCTATAAATTAACTTTATGCTGCACCAAACTCCACTCATAAAAAAAAAATGACATTAAGGTTTCCTAGGAAACTAATGCATCTCCAAAGGGAATAGGTCTCAGGAGACAAAGAGGGCAAGGGAGAGGGTGGAGGAGGGGAGAAGAAAAAGAAAAAAAAATTAGATCAAACCCATGTGACATAAACAAAATATTTCATGGGGAGGAGCCATAAAGTTTTATTACGTGTGTTTGACATAGATAGGGCATTGCCATTAATTCCATCTTTGGGCAATAAAATTCTCTGTAGACGGTCCTCATCATGGATGCCAGCATTTCAGATTTCAGATTCAGTTTTATAAATGCTGAGAGAGATCTGCCCCTTCCATTTATCTGCCGAGCCATGTCCACTCGCAGGCCAGCTGACTCTTGAGCCCTCTGCAGAGGGCTCAAGATCACCAGATGTCAAGATGAAAGGGAAAGACAGGGTTGATTTGGATGTTTCAAAGCATGCACATGCTTTGGATCGCTGGAGACTGGAGGCTCAGAGAACCTTAGAGCAGGTCTAGCAGCCTTGAATTGATGGTGTCAAGGGCCAGTTTCCAAGTCTGCAACCCAGTGGTCTTCTCACTGTGGCTTCCTTCATTTGGGGAAGGGGCTGTGTGCTAAAAAGCACCTTGGATGCTTAGGAGGAAATGGGAGGTTGTAGGTAAAGCTTGGGGCTTAAATTTGTGCTGTAAGAACAGTAATTCTGAAGGAGAAGATAATCCAGGGAATTATCACTGGGTGTTATGGTATGGATTCAAAATGTACCCCCAAGCTCAGGTGCAGTATGTGGAGGCAGAGCATGGCTGGTGATGGGCCCCTGGGGGCCCAGCCAGGGACAGTGTAGCCTCTCTCTCCTCTAAGTTAATAACAAGCTCTCACCCTCTCTCTGCTCCTGCCATGATGCCCTAAGGACCTGTAGCCTGGGTTCCTGCTTGGATTAACATGGACTAAGTGCTCCAGAATTGTGAGCCCCCAAGTAAAATCCCCCTTCCTCTAAGTTTTATATGTCAGATGTTTGGGTCGCAATGGTAAGACTGCTGACTAAAACCCTGGGCTAGAGGCTGGGAGACAGAAAACCCACTGCCCCATGTGCTAGGGTAAACAGCTGGACTTTTTAGTTCCTTGACTTTAACCCTGTGTAAAGGGACTTAATCCCATCTTGCTTAACAAGGAATATAAATAAGAAAATGAAGAGTATATTAATCTGATTAAATCAGGATTTTTGCATTACCTGCCCCCCCCCCCCAGAACTCTAAAAGCTGCAGGGTGACCTCTGAGTGAAATCCCCCACTGGTTACAATACTCAGCCAGGTGACTTCTTTACAGAGTTGATCGTAATCCCAAAGACATAATCCCAAATGTTGAAATCCAAATAATTAAATAAATAAAAATCAAATCTCTAAGGTCAAAAATTCCTAAAGCCTAAAATCTTGAAAATCACAATCCTGAGAAATTAAAAGCCTGAAAGTTGAGATCCTAAAAGCCAACATTCTGAGAACCAAAATTCCTGTTGGAGAAAAAGCTATAGTAAGAGGGATAGAGAACCAAATTCTGGGGAGGGGATTAGCATAATGGTGATTTTGTGTATAAGCATTATGTGTACACATAAAGACATTGAAACTGCCTCTGTGAATGAAGAGATGTCCTTTTTGTACATCTGCATTCGTCAACGATAAAGATCTAGGATTTGGGGATGACTCTGTACCATGGTGATTAGATGAGGTGTTTTGATCCATTTCCTCAAAGGACTCAGTTTGCCCCACACAGTGTTTCAGATGACTAGTTAAGAACCTGAGTGCAAGCAATTATTAAAATAGTGGTATGCATTTATACATATCACTTTTTTATTTATTTGCCTCCCTCCCTCCCTCCCTTCCTTCCTTCCTTCCTTCTTTCCTTCCTTCCTTCGTTTCGTTTCTTCCTTTCTTTGTACCCAGGGGCACTTTTTCTCCAAGAAATAACCCCAGCCCCTTTATTTTTTTGTTTTGAAACAGGGTCTTGCTAAGTTGCTAAGACTGGCCTCCAACCTGTGAGCCTCCTGTCTTAGCTTCCCATGTACTGGGATTATAGAGACACCCCACCACGCCCAGCTTTGACCTATAAATATATAAATAGTAATTTATATATTTCTATAAATGTGAACTCTCTGCTCAATGTTATACCAGTGTGATAATTGTTCGTATTGCTGAGTGTATGTGCTTATAAAAATATATTTTATTGTGGAAAGTAGCCTGTAAAGGTGTCTGTCATGCTTTTTATATATTTTTTCAGATAAATCTTTTAAAAAATAAAAAGAAATCTCTCTTAAAGTATTCTATAAATTATTTTGGGGAATTAACATTTTGGGATCTTACATTTTAGGGAGTTTTATCTTTTGGGACATCAACATTTAGGATTATGGTGTAATATCTTTTGGGATCATGGCCAGAACTTCTTCTGTGTTCAGAGCACAAGTTCCCCTGTGACTCCTGAGAGTGACACGTTCCTACCAATCACTGCTAGCGCGGTCACTGGAGAGTGAAGTCTGCTTCTGGTACTTCTTTTTTTTTTTTTGGCGGTACTGGGGATTGAACTCAGGGGCATTCTACCTCCGAGCTATAGCCTCAGCCCTATTTTTTATTCTTTATTTTGAAACCGAGTCTCACTAAGTTGCAGAGTGCCTCACTAGGTAGCTGAGGCTGGCCGCAAACCCAGATCCTCCAGTTTCAGCCTCCCGAATGCTGGGATTACAAGCGTGCGCCACCACGCCCGGCTCTGCTTTTGGTACTTCTGCTGGACAGAAGACATAACACGCAAAAAGAGCTGACCTGAAAACCCTGCTGTTTTGAGCACACACTTCCTTCCATAGGGTAGTAAAGGCCTTTTAGGATTGAGCTTTTTTAGGGTCCTGGAGTGGTCTTAGAGCCAGACTTCCAATAATACTACTACCCTTACTGAAAAAGGGAGCAGAGGATGTTAGGAAGTTGATGCACAGCAATCTAAAGGTGAAGTCCCCCCAGACAAGGCAGATGGGGCAGGATGGGAACGTAGGACTCTTCAGTCCTCACTGGGAGCCCTTCCAATGCAGCCACACGTGTGGGAGCGACACACGAGGAAATGGCCTGTGAGTACTGACCTCTGCACCCCTCCTTAGAATCTGCGGCTGGGGTCTCAGATCCCCACAGTCACTTAATCTGTCCTCTAGATCAATCGTCTCCTTCCATGCACAGGTCAAGTACAAAGTAGTTGGTGTGGGTTGGGAGCAAGGGGGGTCTCCTGGAGTATATTCTTCTTTCCTTTCCAGTGGCCCATGAAAACCGAGCAAAGAGAAGGAATCACTGAGCCTTTACTTTAAAGATCCTGTGTTCAGGGTTCCAATGAAACACTAAAAAGAGGCTCTAATTCTTGGGAGGATGAGGAAAGCTGAATTCGAGTTAAAGTAAGCTTCCTATCACTACTATTCCCAGTGCAGACAAACACACACGGACAGACGCGCCCATCACCCCATGCCGTCCACTCATCCCATGGTTTGCTGTATTTACCAGTCAGTCCCCTGACAGTCTGCTCCTGTCTCCACTCTGAGAGCAAGCTGTCCTTAGGCCCTGGTTCAGAATGCAAATAGAACTCTAATCTTCCAGGGCAGAAAGGAATGTTAGCAGGTGGAAATTTCTTTATAGATGATAGTAAAAGCAATAATAATAGGTGACATTTATTATTTACTCAGTGCCAGATACTTAATCTTAGTATTATATGTTAGGGACTGTTTTAAGCAGTGTGTGTGTGTATCCAAACATACATACATATGTGCATATATATGTATAAACCAACACACGTATTATCTTTCTATCTATACCTACACTTATATCTATATATACATGTTCGCCTATCTGTATTATACCAACATGCACATACACACATAAACACACACAGGTCTTAGCACTAAATTTGGAGACAAGAAACCTGCACTCCTTTGTATGGTATCAGGCAAATTGAATATAGGTGAATACAGCTCACGCTAGGACACTGATATGGAAGATGGAGGAGGACCAGTTTTATCACCCAGTCATCCCTTCAGCTGATTCCTTTACACAGGGCATGCCTTTATAACTATTTGTGACAGCCTTGGGAGCAAAGGCATCCACGAGCAGGCTAGACAAAGCCACTTGGTGCCAGGTTACTAAGAAATTTGTCCAAGGTGGCAGGCCACTGGCTGTGGTCCAAAGGGTAAAAAGGCCTTTAAATCAAAACTACTAGTGTTTGCAGAATCAAGATATATAGGGGAAAACTGAGCCTTGAGACTCTAATAAGTAATAACTTTAAGTGCCCACCTAGAAACTATGGAATGTTGAATTAGAACATTGTGGGATGGATGTTTTATTGCATATGTTTCATTTGAACACCCTCCAGTCACAAGTGTCCTCTCATACAAATATCTGTCCCTTCAGTACAGACATAAACTGAAATGTCACTTGGAGCTCAGACTCAACAGACAAGCCAGTGTTCAAAACCTGCCTGTGAGCCAAGCACGATGGCACAATCTTGCAATCTCAGTGCTTGGGAGTCTGAGACAGGAGGATCACAGGTTCTAAGCCAGCCTCAGCAACTTAGTGAGACTCTCAGCAGCTTAGTGAGACCCTGTTTCCAAATAAAAAATATAAAATAGGTCTGAGAGTATAGCCCAGAGATTCCATCCCCAGTGCCACACACACACACACACACACACAATAATAAATAAGTAAATAAATAAATAAAACAAAACCCCCTAAGCCTTCCTGTGAATGATCTTTAAAGTTTGAACTGCTGCCAAGATGGTAAACATAGGCATTGGGTTTGTATGCCACTGTATTTGCTTTTCTGCCTTTAAACAAGGACGAGGAACCTCCTCCACTCGTCTTTTCCTCACTACTTATGAGATCTTTCACCACAAGTTGTTAACGAGTTGAAAAGTTATAAAGTAGCTCCCTTGGAGTGAATAGAAAGAGTACCTCTGCAAATTATGACAGCAATTATCTTTTTATCTGTATTCATCTCCCTCCTTTGACTTTATGGACACTTTAAAAATAAAGCAAATAAAAGAGATACCCAACAAACGTGGAGAGAATCAGTGTTCTACAGGTAGACGTTGTGTCAGTCAGCTTTCCTACACGTAGACGTTGTGTCAGTCAGCTTTCTATCACTGTGACCAAAATGCATGACAGAACAACTGAGAGTAGGAAAGATTTATTGGACTCATGGGTTCAGTTCATGGGTGGCTGGCTCAAAGGCAGGTCAGAGCAGAGGAAAGCTGCTCAGCTCATAGCAAGTGGGAAGGAGAGGGGAGAGGGCAGAGGTTGGGGCAGAAGATAAACTCTCCCAGGGTACACCCCCCCCCCCCCATTGATCGACTTCCCTAACCTACATCCCACCTCTCCTTAGTCCGTCTAGCCATCGATGGATTAATCCACTCAAGAGGTCAGAATCCTGGTGATTCAATCGTTGCCTAAAAACCCTGCCTCTGAACCTCTTTGCATTGGGGACCACACTTTTCAACACATGAGCTTTTCAGGGATATTCCAAATCCAAACCGTGGAAGACATTAATCAATTAAAAACAATGAATTTTCCCCCAGAGTTAGTTTGGGGCTTGTGTTTAAATGCTAATGGAATTATAATTGGCAGGGGATTCACAGGATGAAGTACACCCCTATCTTGAATTGGAAAATGGAGACTGGCTGCCAGGTAGAATCAGTAGGTGAATGGCTGAAGTTCTTTCAGGGTTGAAAGATGCCTGAGGTTTCCTTGGCCAAGTCCCTCATTTTACAGAGGAAGTCGTTACAGCCGAGGGAAACGAAGGGACCTGCCTGAGGACACACAGCAAATGGGACTCATCAGTGAGAACATGGTACCCAAGCTCCTGACTTCCTGGAGGGGGTTCTTCATAACTCTTAAGAGACACACATCTGTCTCCTTCTGGAAAAATGTGTTGCATTCCCTCCCTCTCCTTTTTCTTCACTATCATTTCTTTCCTCTCTTTACTTATTTCAACTTATTTTAATATTTCATTTCCTTTATTTTGTTCCCATTGTGAGCTACTGGCCAAACAAGAGAAAATTAACTTAACATTCAGAAGGCAAGGAACTGGAAAAGAGCTTTAATCTCAGACGAGGTTAAAAGACAACACTAAAAGTGAAATGTCAGCCAGGCGTGGTGGTACACACTTGTAATCCCAGCATTTGGGAGGCTGAGACTGGAGGATCTGGGTTCGCGGCCAGCCTCAGCTGTTTAGTGAGGCCCTCTGCAACTTAGTGAGACCGTTTCAAAATAAAGAATAAAAAAATAGGGCTGGGGGTGTAGCTCAGAGGTAGAATGTCCCCACTTTCCATCCCCAGTACTGCAAAAAAAAAAAAAAAAAAAAAAAGTGAAATGTCGCCGGAATGAGACATGGCTCATTCCTGTGATCTTAGCAACTTGGGCAACTAAAGTAGGAGGATCACAATTTCGAAGTCATCCAGGGAACTTAGCAAGACCCTGTCTCAAAAAAAGAAAAAAAAATATTATTCTTTATATATATATTTATCTATTATTCTTTTTATATTTATTTACTTATTTATTTTTGTGGTACTGGGGATTGAACCCAGGGACATTCTATCTCCAACCTACACCCCCAGCCCTATTTTTTATTCTTTATTCTGTATTTTACTTATTTATTTATTTATTTATTTATTTACTTATTTATTTTTCGGAACTAGGGATTGAACCTAGGGGCATTCTACCTCTGAGCTATAAGCCCAGCTCTATGTTTTATTCTTTATTTTAAAACAGGGTCTCACAAAGTTGCCGAGGGCCTCATAAGTTGCTGAGGCTGGCTGCAAACCTGCAATCCTTCTGTCTCAGTCTCCCAAGTACTGGGATTACAAATGTGGTCACCATGCCTGGCTTATAATAAACTTTTTAAAAGGTCTGAAGGTGTAGCTCAGTGGTAGAGTACCCTTTGAGCTCAACTCCCAGTACCACACACACACAAATAAGTGCAATGGCTACTTTTCTATACTTCTGATGACATAAGATTGGTCCTTTCTAAAGAGAAAGGGTTACAGGAGTTCCTTCTTATCCACTGTAATACTTTCCAAGACCTCTGTTGATGCCTGAGAATGTGGATAGTACCAAATCCCATATATTTACTATGTTTTTACCTACACATGATATTTTAACTACAATAAAGTTTAACTTATACATTAGTCACAGTAAGAGAGTAACAATAATTAATAATGTAATAGAAAAATTATAGCAATGAACTCTAATAAAAGCTATTTGAAATGTATGAGTTGTTTATTTCTGGAATTTTCTATTTAGATTTTCAGATCTTGGTTAACCATAGGTAGAAGCAATTGAGAAAGCAACACCTTGGGTAAGGGGAAACAACTGTAATTAAGTAACTTCCATCTCTTTTTTAATAGCATTGTTACAGGTGAGCTTAGAAGGTTTCTACGTGAATAAATCCCTCTCCCCATAACTTTTTTGTTTTTCATCTTCTTTCCTTTGTATTAAAGATGACATAAAGATCCATTTTGCTAAGGGAATGTCTCTTTGATGGGAATTTTAATTGTATTTCTTCTCTACAATAAAGCTATCAGTAAAACCCAAAGTTAGCAGGTGTGGTGGCACATGCTTATAATCCCAGTACTTGGGAGGCTGAGACAGGAGAATGGCAGATTCACAACCAGCCTCAGCACCTTAGCAAAGCCCACCACAGCTAGGTGAGACCCTGTTTCAAAATTAGAAAAAAATAATAATAAAATAGAGTTAGGGGTATAGCTTGGAGGTAGAATGTCCCTGCGTTCAATCCCCAGTAAAATAAAATAAATAAAACCTGGAGTCAAATTCTTAGCCTTTCTATCTCCCTCCTCATTCCCTTCTCATAGAGCAACTGATGTCAACATCTACCATTAGCATTGTGGATCTCAGGAGCCTAGGAGCATCCAATGAAGAGAACAGAAAAGATCCAGCTATCTAGAGGACCATGATATAAACAACAAAACGTGGCCAATCTGCAAGATTCAACATGATAGTACTAGCGTGGATGGTGGGATTTAGAGGGGTGCAGATTTCAAATCAAGATAAGGGTGATAGTTCTGACACACACAGAGAATTTCCAAAAATAGAATCATTTGCTTCCAGAGCTAGTGAGTTGTTCTCTGTCACTGGCTGAATTATGGCACAAGCCCATCTTGAAGCAATTTTGTTAAGGGTTTCAGATTAGGAATAGTTGAATAGACATGAGACATCCCATAGTGTGGTCTGATCACTTTAGCAAGTACATCCTTTCTCAAAATGCAATGCCTGTGCCACTAATATTACCTAAAACTGTTTTTGGTGGTGCATGAGTAAGCACTTTAACATTTTATAATTATATTTATGTTTAAAGTTATAATTAATTTATGTTCTTGAAGCAAATCTACTCATTGAGTGACAAAACTTTCTTTAAACATATATTTGTTGGGAACTTTTACTACTGGCTTTGAAGGCCAGTTTGTCATACACCATCCCTTCCATCCAGAATACCTTGAAAGGCTGGGAAAATATTTTTAAAAACCATCTGAAGATTCCATTCACAGTATGGCTGAGTGAGCTTTTTCAGATTGATTTCCCTACAGATAAAAACTATATACTGGGGACCAGAGAGTTGACAGAAGCTGGTAGATTCTGGAATTGACATTTGAAAAGGAGAAAGAAGGTAAGGAGAATTTCTGTTTTTTACAATTTTTTTTTTCATACTGGAGATTAAATCCAGGGGCATTCTACTTTATGAGCTACACCCCAGCCCTTTTTATTTATTTTATTTTATTTTATTTTAGAGTCTTGCTAAATTGCTGAGGCTGGTCTCAAACCTGCAATCTTCCTGTCTCATCAGCCTCCCAAGTGCTGGGATTACAGGTATGCGCCAACAGGCCCAGCTTGTTTTGTTTTTTTACATTTTTTAGCTTGAGGGTGGCCACAGTTGGTATCATGAGAGGTGGTAAAAATTTGCCAAAAGAGAAATAAACAATTCCCAGTCAAATATAAGATTTTGATATCCTTTGTAAGAAAATTAGTAGGACAAATAACCAAAATACCAGCAAAGACACAGATGACCTCTGGACCACTTGGACTTAATTACTATTTGAAGAATACTACAACTGATAAATGCAGACTGAACATTCTTATCAGGGACACATAGCATGTTTATTATGATCATGTGCTGGGTCAATGAAACCTCAATAAACTTAAAGAATGGAATCACACAGAGTATACTTTCTGACTAAAAGTAGAGTTAATCTAGAAATTAGTAGCAATAAGAGATCTAGGAAACCCAATTGGAAATCAAACAAAATATTTTTAGGATGGTTCAAAGGAGAAATAACATGAGAAATTAAAAGTTTCCTGACCTATATGAGAATGAAAATCTGATACAAATATGTGGGATCCAGCTGAAACAGGGCATAGAAGGAAAGGTATAGCTTTGAGTGCTTATATTAAAAAGAAAAGAAAAAAAATAAAAAAGTCTAAAAATTAATGACCTAAGGATCCACCTTAGAAATCTAGAAAGCCTGGATAGAGAAAAAAATAACCCAAATACAAGTAGAAAAAGGTAAATAATAAACAGAAGATATCCATGAAATAAAAATTAACATAGTCAAAATGTTTCTTTAAAAAGATGGAAAAAAATTGAATCTCCTAGCAAGACTAGTCTAGATTAAAAAAAAAAAAAAACCCACATAACTAGCAATATCTGGAATGAAAGAAAGGTTATTGCTGATCTCCTGCAGATACTAAGGACAAAAAGAGGATTATCATGAACAATTTTATGCAGTAAATCTGACAACTTACATGAATGGACAAATTACTTGAAAAACACAATGTACCTATGTTGACATATGATCAAATAGATAATCTAAATAGCTTTTTTAATAAAAATTAAGTTAAAAACCTTCTGATCAGTAAAAAAGAAAAAATGATTTCATTGATGAATTCTATCAAAGACTTAAGAAGAAATATCATCATCACTCTTAATATACTTCTCATTTTGTTATACAGTCCTAATACCCAAACCTGACAAAGATAGTATTCTCCTTATGAATTGAAAATAAAATGTTTCCTAGAAAAGCTCATGTGTTGGCAATGCAAAAATGCTCAGAGGTGAAATAATTGAATCAGGGCTCTAAGATCAGTGGATAAATCTACCAAAGGACTAATCATTTGAATGGATTTACTGGGTGGTAATTTAGGCAGGTGGGGTGTCCTAAAGGAGGTGTGGCCCTGGAGGCTATACTTCCCTGGTCTCTTCCGTCTGTCTCTCTGCTTCTGATCACCATGAGATGAGCTGCTGTCCTCTACCACGTGCCCTGCTGCCATGACATCGCCTTGGAGTCAGCCAGCTAGGGACTATAGCGCTGAAACTGTAGGAGCAAACTATGAATAGACACACGATAATATGAATGGACTTTAAAAATATTATATTGAGTTAAACAAAATCTTATTTATTTATTTATTTATTTATTTATTTATTTATTTATTTATTTTGGTACTGGGCATTGAACTGTTGAAGTAGCCTCAAACCTGCAATCCTCCTGTCTTGGCCCCTCAAGTACTAGGATTATAGGCATGTACCACCATGTCCAGCTTCAAAATCACATATTTACGTGATTCCATTCTTACGAAGTTTTATCGCAAACAAAACTAATCTATTGGACAAAATAAAAAAATCATAACATCAGTTATTTCTGTGGTGGGGGGAGTGAGAAATGACCTGGAAGAGATATTAGGAAATTTTCTGGAGTGATTGAGATTTGGATTATACAGTGTACACATTTGTCAAAACTGTCTATGTTCATCTAAGATTTGTGTAATTCATTTTAGGTATATTTTGTGTCTAATGAAAAATATCTGTTCAATGACACTGAGCTCTAGTTAATGGAATGTATACTAAGATATTTAAAGGAAAGCGTCCTGATGTCCTTAGTGCCTTACAAAATGCATCAAAAATGAGATAAATGAAGAAATGGACAGATGGATACATACAGGGAGAGACGTAAGATAAGTATATTGTAATAAAAATTAAATTGTAAACTCTGGTCTGACTGCTCACTGACATAAAGATCTTTATGTCTGAAATGCCCATAATTAAAAAAGATAAAATACTTTGAAGTAAGTTGGGAGCCACTAACATAGCATCAATCTGAGGGGACAGAATCCCAGAAAAAAGGGAAGCATGGAAGAGCCAGGCTGACTTTCCCTTTACTTTCCCCATGATGCATATGCTGATTTGTAAATGGTGGCTGAGAACACAAAACACTAAGGAGAACTTTCAGCAATGTCTCCAGGCTTCAGAGATAAAATTGGAGTTTAAGATTCACAGAGGAAGAAGGACTTTCAATTTCAGTTGTTAAAAGGCTGCTTCTTGGGAGCATAGAAAACCAAAAATAGAATTTAAAAAAAAAACATTTTCAATTATCTGAATCCAAAATAGGATTACATTCAATTACACTGAACTCGTTAGACAACAGATTTATTTGGCCTTTTTAAATTTTTTTTTCTTTTTCTGATCCTGGGCATTGAACCCAGAACCTCATCCTTGCTAGGAGAGCATTCTACCACTGGGATACCTCCCCAGCCCCAGAAAGATTTTAAAATAACTGTGATTGTGTTCAAAATACATATAGCAAAATGGAGAATTTAATGAGAGATTAGGAATGTACTTAAAAGAATAAAATATAAATGCTAGAACTGAAGACCTCTCTCAAAAATTAAGTATGCAGGTTAAATGTAAATAAAAAGGTTATGGTACCAGAAGATAGGCCAGTAGAAAAGATCTAGACAAATTAATGGGGTGTAAAATAGTGGAAAATGCATAAAATAATGTTAATTGTATGAAACACTGAGAAAAGATCAAACACACATACACACACACTGATATCCTAGAAGAAGAGTAAATAGAGAATAATGCACAGCAGTGTCTGAAGAGATAATGTCAAGAATTTTTTGAAAATCGATGAAAGACATCAACCCACATATTCAAGAAGTTCAGCATATCTAGAGTAGAACACATAGAAATAAAATCGCACTAAATCTGAAAAATCATCATGAAACTGTTGAAAATAAAAACAAAAGGAAAAGTAAAAGTACTAGAGGGAAAAAATCTTATATTCAATTGAAGCAAGATTGATCAATAACTTTTTAACAGAAGTTACAGAAGTCAGAAGATAAATGAATATTAAAGTATAGAAGAAAATAACTGTCAGTATTCAATTCTTTATCCAGTAAAATATTCCTCAAAAATATCTGAAATGAAGTTATTTTCAAGTTATTGAAATTTGAGGTATTTCATTATTGAAAGGTGTACACTAAAAGGAATTATTCTTGCAAAAGGGAATAAAGGTACAGAAATAGGAAAGAAAGTATCAGAAAGCAACATAGAAGATAAATACATGGCAAATATAAATGGATACTAACTTTATGAAACTACAAAATATCGTATTTTACATTAAAACTATTAATTTAAAATTCATGATAATAATGGCACAAAACACACTAAATTGCAAGTAGGTAAAAGAGTCTAAAGACCTTGCTTTCTTTGGAAAATTATAAAAGTTCTCATGTATATTAAACTTCAATAATGCAAGGTTGAATGTTGTAATCTCTATGATAACCACAAAATGAATTGTAAAAGAATGTTTATTTGAGATGCAAATGTCTGGGGTAGGAAAAATATTAATTAATTCCAAAGGAGGCCAGAAAATATAAAGGAACAGAGTGCAGATGAAATAGAAACAAAACTAATAGTAAAGTGGGAGTGAATCAACCCCCCCACCAAATATTGCTTATTTATTTATTTGTAAATGAATATAATAAAATAAAGTTATCTAAATAATTCAACTGAAGAAGATAAACTGAATTAAAAAAAAAACTACATGGAAATTACATAAGGAAAAGTTGAAAGTGAGAAGATTATAAAACATATACCATGAAAATAACAGTACAAAAATATTAACTTTTTAAATATTAGATAAAATATATAATAAAGCAAGACTAATTCCTAGAAATAAAGAGGGATATTTCATAACAAACTTCAAAACACCTAAAATTTAAACATGTATATACCTGATAACATGTATATATTATACATATATAATATGAGAGAGAGAAAGAGAGAGAGAGAGAGAGACAGAGACAGAGACAGAGACAGAGTCCGACCTCAGAGGAAAGGGGAGGGGAAGGGCAGGGGAAACAAGGTTGTAGAACCAAACAAACTTGTTTTGAATCCCAACTTTTTTTTTTTTTTTAGCTACTTTCCAGCTGGAGAACTTAGGCAAGATGTTTAATAACATGTAATTGCTTCCCTGAACTGATGTTTCCTTGTGTGTAAAATGAATTGCTGCGGTGATTAAATAGAATAACATATGTGCAGCCCTTGGTACTGTGCCTAGAATACAGGCACCACCAAGCCCTGGGTTCTGCATTGTCTTGGCGTGAAATCGCCTCGGTAGGGGGATTACAGAGGAAAGAAGTGATGGCAAGGTAGTGTGCCTCTCGGGCACAAAGTGTCATTAGGCGTCACACACCGGGCAGATGGCAGTGTCATGCAAGAGGAAGGGCAAGGTTAACTCTCCCAAGAAAATCTTTAATATATCTTTTATGGGGTCTGTATTTAAAAAAAAAAAAGTTTGTTGAATTAATTTTATACAAAGAGGCCCCCTGTTTAAAAAAAAAAAAAGGATCTCAGAAGGGTAGCTCATTAATGTTGCTTGGCACATACCAGTTTATCAGATCAGCTGGGTGAGGTGTATTCTGTTGGGAAGAGGAAGCTCCCCCTAGTAAGGAGGTGTGACTGGTTTATGCACCCCTAGAAGTCACATGAGAATAGGAGAGATTTGCAGAACACAAATCCTGGAGCATGCTTGTTGGGTGCAAATCCCATTAGCAGCTATACAAGTTTAGAATAATTACTGAACATTTCTGTGCCTTGGTTTTCATACCTGTAAAATGGACATGATGATTAAATAGCACCTGTTTTATTAGGGTGTTGGGGTATCAAATGAGTGATTCTATTAACATACTTAGATATAGTACCCACCATACCAGTAAGTGCTTCATGAACTGTACCAAGGTCGGTGGAGGGAACGAAAGGGAGGAGAATAAAGGACCTTCTGAAGTAGAATCTACAAGAGTTATGCTCACTAGTTTTTCTGGCTCCTTACTTACAGTGCCCTTAAATAAAATTGTTGGTAGTTTGTGTTCTCTTTTTATCACTATTGCAAATAACTGAGAGAAACCACATAGAGAAGGAGAGATTGAGTTTGGCTCAGAGTCTCTCAGGATGGCTCACCACTGTGGGCCTGAGCTGAGTCAGAATATCATGGTGGAAAAGTGTCTGTGTCAGGAGAAAACTGCTCCTCTCATTGTAACTTGGAAGGTGTGTGTGTGTGTGTGTGTGTGTGTGTGTGTGTGTGTGTGTGTTTATGGGGGGGGAGGGAGGGAGGGGAGAGGGAGAGGGAGAGGAGGGAGGAGGAAAGAGGGAGGAGAGAGAGAGAAAGTGAGAGGGAGGGAGAGAAGGAGAAGGAGAGGGGAGGGGGAGAGAGGGAGGAAGGGAGAGAGAGAGAAGAGGGGAGAGGAAAGAGAGA
The DNA here is from genome assembly GCA_004027655.1 of Graphiurus murinus. Lineage (NCBI taxonomy): Eukaryota > Metazoa > Chordata > Mammalia > Rodentia > Gliridae > Graphiurus > Graphiurus murinus. The sequence continues at coordinate 273,444 of PVLC010000164.1, forward strand.
AGGGGGAGAGGGGAAAGGGGATAGAGAGAGGATAGGGAGAGGGAGAGGAAGAGGAAGAGGGAGAGGGAGGGAGGGAGGAAAAGAGAGAGAGAGAGAGAGAGAGAGAGAGAGAGAGAGATGAATGAAGGGTGCGGGAATGAGATAGCACTCAAGGGCACACCCTGTGACCTATTTCCTCCAGGCACCTCCCAGGAGTCTGTGGAGCTCTCCATGGATGAATCCACTGATGAAGTCAGATTCCTCATGATCCAGTCACTTGTCAAAAGCCCCACCTCTCACTGCTGCTGCACTGGGAAGCAAGCCTTCACACCTGAGCCTTTGGGGATGGTCCAGAGTCAATCCCTCACATAGTTTTATTACTGTTCAGCCCAAATCAGTTGCACCATTCATAATGGCTTCTTCTGGTATGTCATCTGTGGCTTAGAAAAATAATCTGGTTATATGGGAAAGAGTACTGGACTAGGGGTTAGAAGACAGAGGCTTAAACTTGTCCCCACGATGGATATACCATGTCATGTTCACAGAGCCATTTGCTCTCTGGGAAATTCCCTTTTGTGTCTACAGGATGAAGAAGCTGCACTAGATAATCTCTAAATTTGCTCCCAGTTCTAAAATTTTACGATCTTTTAAAAAAAATTGTGTGTGTGTGTGTGTGGTACTGGGGATTGAACAGTCAGGGCATTTTACCTCTGAGCTACACCCCCAGTCTTATTTATTATTCTTTAGTTTGAAAGAGGATCTCACTAAGTTGCAGAGGGCCTCACTAAGTAGCTGAGGCTGGCTCCGAACCTGGATCCTCTGGTCTCAGCCTCCCAAGTACTGGATTACAAGCATGAGCCACCATGCCTGGCTCCATCTTTTAAAATTGGCCAATCAGTTTCGGGGTCTGAGATCCCCAGTGTGTTAAGGACATGCTTTGAGAAGATGTTTCCAGGTCCTTCCTCCTTGTGTAGTCTGGGGTGAACAAGTGAGCCCTCTCTTCTCCTCCATAAACAGATAATGAGGGAGGGCAGTTTTCATGTGTCTCTTTAGGGAGCAATAAATAGATTCCAAATCTATCTATTTGTGGTCTCTAAGGGAGAGTAGGAAAAGAGACACCAGGACCTGCAGCCACTCTTTAAATTAAGATCTGGCTCCACTAAACTACATGTGAGAGTATCAAGTGAATTAATCATTAGCATCTTAGATAATGGTTCCTAATCTTTGAAATATCAAATATAGATTTCATACTGGAAATGGACAAATGTTTTTATTTTCAAAATAGGAGAGAAAGATGGCTTTGGGACACAATGGACTAAATTGAATTATCTAATATATAATAAACATTACTAAGTATTTTAGAATGTTATTAAATATCACAAGAATATTCATCATAAGAAAACCATACAAATATTATTAATTTATATCTGTATGGTAGGATAGATGATTAAATCAATGGTTCTAAATTTTTAGGTCAGAAGGTGACACTGTCTAGGATCTAGATAGTATTCACTGAAAGTGTACTGCAAAAGCTTGACCAGTGGAGGACTGGGCTGTCTCAATGTAAGGTCAGCCTGTCGTCAGCTCTTATCAATGACTTGGAAGAAACGAGTTCACACTTTCCCAATTGGTGGATTACTCTATTCCTGGAAATATTAATATGATGCATGATAGAAATAACATTCAAAAGAATTTTGAGACTTGTAATGCTGGAGGAAAAAAAAAAACAAGCAATATCAAATTAGAAGTGAAAGAAAAAGACAAAAACTTCAAATCTGTGTTTCAATTCAAAAACCGACCCTGCCAGGCTAGGAGAGCAGCAATCTGGCTCCACAGCGAGCAGTTTGCATGTGAATGAGCAGAAGCACAGTGGAGCCTCGGAGCCAAGTCTGGGTTTGCTGAGAAGCAAATGCAACCTCAGGGAGCATCAAGAGAACTTCAGATTCCACTGAGGCGGCTAATCCCAGGGAAGGATGAACCAGTCTGATGGGTTGGAGGTAGGAGGGGGTGGAGTTGGAGTTGGCAGAGGTCCTCAGAGCCTGAAGTCCCTCATGGCCAATTAGTAAAGGGTCCTTGGGAGCCTCAGTGCAGTTCCATCTTGATGCCTTTTGGCTCTGAGTGCAAGGAATTTCCTTTTCTTTCCACTGGATAGTTTATCTTGTACGTGATTATGTCCAGAGCGCCGGTCCATTAGAATGATAAATAAGCTGCACTGAAATTTGCCTGGTTTATTGAATAATTCCTTGTAAAAGCACTCTGGAAGCAAGGTGCTTTCTTACTCAGGGGATGTGCAGGAGGGTCTTTTTCACACTCACGGGAGGGAGGCGGATTCTGGCAGGGAGTCGTCTGGAGTCTGAGCAGCAGAATGGATGAGGAAGGCAGAATCATGGCTTCTCAGATTGGGGAGAGAGGCCAGTGGCTGTAAGATGGACTTTGCAGCAAATCCCAGTGCAAGGCCAAATACCAGCTTACCAGATGTGTGACCTTGGGCAGGTTGCTGAGCTTGTTGAGACTTCTGTTTCCTTGTCTGTAAAATAAAGAGGATGATGGTAATTATAGCACATACTACATCGGGGTATTATGAGCATTCAGTGAGCTAATATGTTAACATGCTTAGAAGCAGCTGTGCAACCCTGAGTCAGTCATTTGACCTGTCTGAGTTTGGGTTCTCTCATCTATACAATGGGGATGATAATGTTACCTACTTACAGAGTTGCTGCGAAGCAAATGTAAGACAACATACAGTGTTCTTGCCATAGTGTCTGGCACTTTGATCAACCTTAATAGATATGAACCAGAGGGAACTATACCATGTAATTTCCCTAGTCCTTTGATACATAATCTATTCCAAAATGAAGATCATGCTTTGATGTCAAAACCCACAAATGCCATCATACCCTACACAGAACAATAATTGAGAACATCCATGATGATAAAAAGATATTCTAAAAGCTGGGTGTAATGGGCACAGGCCTGTAATTCCACTCAGTCCTTGGGAAGCTGAAACAGGAAGGTCACAGGTTCAAGACTAGCCTCAGAAACTCAGCGAGGCCCTCAGCAAGCTAGTGAGGCTCTCAACAGACCAGCAAGATCTCGTTTCAAAAATAGAGAATAAAAAGGGCTGATGGGGGGCGGGGTAGCTCAGAGATAAAATGCGCCTGGGTTAAATCCCCAGTACAAAATGAATGAATGAATGAATGAATGAATCAGCCAATCAATACTTACATATATACATAAATACAAAAAGACATTCTACAGTTCTTTTAAATGAAAGTTTTTGGTAATCTTAAGATATACAGCTGTCTAAAAAGTAGTAACTCATGCGTGTATAAAACGTATGTATTTATAGCAATTCTTAATGCTGACCCAGTAAGACTACACATGCAGCAGTTTCTGGACATAGGTCTGTGTGCTTAAATCAGTGGAGGTGCTATCTGCCATTCGTGTCTCTTCTCAGCTATCCAGGCCACCAACTCACTTCCCAGCAGGGCTTTCCCTCTCCCCTTCCTTTCTTTACAAAACATGTCACCTCTGCATTTGCCAGAATACTAAGGACCAGTGAATTGGACTTGGCTTGGAATCTCAGTGGCTTACCCCTTGCTCTCTGTGTGAATGTCAGCAACCCATGCTGCTTCAGTTCCTTGACAATGGAGATAATAACACCTTCCTTTCAGGATTAAATAATAGACGTCAAATACCCACCATAGTGTCTCATGGTCAACAGAAGCTAACTTCCTTCTCTTTTCCTCCTCTTATTGTTCTATGTCCTTCTATCTCTTACAGTATTAGAATCCAATACATTTTACATAATAGTAAAGTCAATGAACCATTTATTTGGCCTCAGCATCTTGGTAGGTCATTATACCATAGATATTATACCATATCCTCTGCCTGAGGACAATAGCCACTCAGGTACTACTCTTCCTCTGGGATTCCTGTCTCATAGGTCCAATAAGGCACTTGTTATGTGGAACTTTATCCTATACACTTATATCTGCTTGATTTCTACCAGGCAGCATAGGACTTCTCTGGACTGGGTCATATTTATCTTTGTACCATCGGCGTTGACACATACAAGATGCTTGACAAATGCAGAGTGAAGGAATGAAAAGCTATAAGAAAAAAAAATCAAATCATATGGTTCTCTTGAAATAGGAAAATTCTCTGCTCTGGCATTTACAGAAGACTGGTTTCCATTTCTAATGGTAGAGAAGCCTCTTCAGATCCAGCAGGTGAGACCCTTCTTGATTCACCTCTCAGACAAATGGTACCAGCACTTATTTTGAGAACTTGGCCTTGATGTTTAGAATTCGACACACAAGACAGCTAGCAGAAGGCACACATTTCTCTCCCAAGAATACTGTGATGAGAAAGAGGAGCCATATCTCACTCTTCCAAGACATAATTGAATTATCCAACAGCTAACATGACTAGAGAGATTCCCCACACAGATTTTAGGGGCCTCTATATGATTTTAGTTCAAGTGCAAGGAAAACTAATGACTTTGTGTCTGTAGGCCTCTATAAAAGAAATGTTTATCTTCTCTAGCCAATTATCTTCCATCAGCTCTGATCTGAGTGGTATTTATCTATTCTGAGAGATTAAAAGAGCATCCCCTAGAGTCTTTTGGGAGACCCTGTCTGTTTGCAATAGGGCAGCCTATACCCCTTCCCTGTGACTGTTCATTCTTCCAAAATGGCACCCCTCACAACCGATTCCTAAGTGGGTTCCCTAAGTTTTTCCCCACTCTGGTCCATTCTTCACCTATAGTGATCTGCCAAAAAAACAAAACAAAACAAAAAAACAAAGGCCATCAAGTCAAAATATTGCCCTTTCTCCCAGCCCCAACCTCACTGTTGGACTGAGAGGATAATACAGCTTGCATCCTGAGTTCACATGCCCGTCCTGTGCTATTAGGGGCACAGAGGGCTGCCTCGCTGCCTGCTGGACTGAATTGTGCCTCCTTTCCAATTCACATGTTGAAGTCCTGACCCCAGTACTTTCAGAATGTGACTGTATTCAGAGGAAGTAGCTCTTAAAGAGATGATTAAGTTAAATGTGATCCTTAGAGTGTGCCCTAATCCAATCTGCCCAGTGTCTTTATAGGAAAAGAAAATTTGGACGCACAGACACTGTATGTGCATAGAATAAAAGGCCGTGTGAGGACACAGAGAGGAGGCGGCCAGCTGCAAGCCAAGGAGAGAGGCTGCAGAAGAAACCAAACCTGCAGACACACTCATCTTGCACGTTGAGCCTTCAGAAGTGTGCCAAATAAGTTCTGTTGTCCGAGCTACCTGGTCTGTGATATTTTGTGAAGTCCCTAGCAAACGGATACAATTGTAACAGGCAAACTCTTCTATTCATCTTTGAATTATTTAAATTCTCGGAGATTTGATTGACTAGAAGATTGACAAGAATTGTCATGCCAATTCTTGGATCACAGAAGATAATCGATAAATCCATAGCAAATGACACAGGCAATTTGGGATTGGCGTCATCCAGGGGTAGCTGGACATGGGCAAAAGGAAAATTTGGGAAATTCATGGGATTCTAGAGTATTAATAAAATGATAGGGGACTCCAGGGCCTACTGTCCACCCCTACCCCAATCTGGGTACCTGCTAAATTGTCCCTGAAACAACTCCTCCTTCCCAAAGGTTTTCGTATCTCTTTGCAATGACAGTGAGCTTAAGATTCTTGGTTTGGTTCTCCTTTGTCACAGGGAAATAAGAGAAGGTCTCCTTTTTTCCATGTCAAAATTTATTAGCATAACCTCCACCCCACATACTGCCTTCCACCCCTTAAAAATAGGACATTCCTCTCTAGTGAAATAACATGCCAGCGACGGAGACAAATGGAGAGCAGCAAGAAAAAGAACTGGGGAGGCTGTGAATTATTTTCTTTCTTTCCCACATAAATATAGTAAGAGAATGTTTGAATGCATAATAGTGCTTTGGGGAAAGATCCCAGCCCATTTATAGGGGAAGAGCGAGGACTCTGCTTTTTACTTAGCCAACTTCTACCAGAAGGAAAATTGATGTTGGAGCCAAATTATGCCCAGAGTGACCTTTTCCCTCTCTTTCTCCTCAAATTACAACATTTCCATATTGTCTTCTGGGATTAATGTTCCCATTTCACCTATGTCCTTATACCAGATCCAGTGGCATAATCTGGTGAGCTCTTCTAATTTACATATTTGTTAGCATTTTTTACAAGTTCATTGAACATTTTTTTTTAAAGGTATAACTAACTTAGTGTCTGATGCCCAGATATTGGTTGACTTGTATAAATGAAAAAATGAGATTAAGCTTGTCTTCCCTATTCCCATCCTATGCACACACACACACAAACACACAATCACACAACTCTATCTATCATCTATATGTATCTACCTATCTATCATCTATCTATCTATCTATCTATCTATCTATCTATCATCATCATCATCATCATCATCTCAGCTTAACTAGCTTCCTTTACACATCATTAGTTGCCTGTAGCTAAAGAGCATGCTGACTTGGTTCAATGGACAATTCCAAGACAGGAATTGGTGGGTAATTTCAAGACATAGGGAGAAGCAATGAATTGAGATGCTCCCAGGTAACACAGAGTCCCGCACTGAATGATAGATCTGTAGAGGACATAAGGCCATCCACCTCCTAGTGGCAGAGCCAGAATGGAAATGAAATCTCTTAACTTCAAATTCTGTTCTGGGCCTGGGTGCCCGGCCACACATGTGGCTGCCCGTTTCTGGAGGCTGATTTGCTAGCTTGCACAGTGATTCTGAGATCTAGTTAATATGCTTTCAAGAAATTCTACATATAGTTGGAGGAAAAGGAAATATGAGATAGAGTGGACCAGAGGGAAGGTAGCAAAAAATAACTGGCCCTCCTACGTACTTGGTGGGCAGCCTGGCTGGGGAATTTCTCTTAAACAGCCCCTTCCCAGCATGCACATACATGCACATGCATGCACTTGTACACCCACACACACTCATTCATACATACATGCACAGATATTTCTCTAATCTATACCCTTTCCTTGATAGCCCACTGGACTCAATGGGCTGGCCCCTGCCCAACAGAGTGCTGCAGAATGCCTCTTGTTTGCCTTCAATTGGGTGTCAGGTTCTGCTAATTTTTGTCAGTCCTATTACAATTGTCTCATCTCGGTTCTTGTCATGCCAATTGCCTGTACTCCAGGAAGAACGAAACAAAACATCAACCCAAAGAAATGAATGGTGGCATGCCAAGTGTTGTCAGAGGCCAATAGGAAAGAGATTATTTTAAGGGGAAGGGTCTTCCTTAGAATATACTGCAAGTGATCTCTATATTTTGTTTTTGGTACTGGGGACTGAACCCAGGTGCATTCTACCTCTGAGTTATAGCCCCAGCCCTTTTTATTTTCTATTTTGAAACAGAGTCTTGGCTAAGTTCCTGAGATCCTCACTGAATTGTGGAGGCGAGCCTCAAGCCTGTGATCCTCCTATCTCAGCAGCCCAAGTACTAGGATTACGTGCATGCACCACTGTGTCCAGCATGTTCTCTGAATTGTAAGCTGGCTGTACTTGACACTTTGGGCCACAGATGGCCTGCTGAAGAATTTTCACCCTGATGAGAGTTTGGAGAGAAGATTGACTAGACGACTTTAATGTGATGACGAGATCCACTCAGGTACTTTGCAAAACATATTCTCTCCTAGATCTATGCAGTTCCAATATCCAGCAATGGGTCAGTCCACTCATTTCATATTCAGTCAATAACTCATTTCAATTCTGGTTTCCAGTTTCTTAAGGTGCAATTCTTCAATAGAGCAAGACTGTGTCTCCACTCCCCTCCAGAGTATGGAGACTAATTATCTCAGTCCTGGATAAGCTCTCCGGAGTTGATGACAGCTGGTCCTCTAAAGTAAATTGGACAATGCAGCTGATGAATGAGGCAACATTAATTAATGAGCCTGGAATGAATGGCTTTTGGTAATTCATTCATTCAGCATATATTTACTCACAAAGCACCTTTGTTTTGATTTTCTCAAGGAGACTCTGACATATCCTTTGAAGTACAGAAAAGTCACAGTCTGTTATTCACAGACAGAAAGGACTGGAAAGGCAAGGCTCAAAATAAAGCTCCCGATTTTTTAGTCTCCTAGGTCAGAGCATACCATATGTGATAAAACATAGGACTATACTCCACCATTATTTCTTATTGCTTTCATGCAAGGGCGTAGGAAGCCCTGGTATTCTTTTGCTTGGATAATATAGTGGTGTCTATGGGTTTTCCAAATTCAAATGTGACCCAGGCATTAGTTACAGAATAGATTATTTGGGAAAATAATCAATTATTAGATATTGTGGAAAAAACTCAGGTTTAAGAATCAATGACATCTGGGTTTCAGTTTTTCTAGTTTGAGCAAATTAGCTCATGTCTCTAGGTTCTGCTTTCCTTGTCTCTGAAATGGAGATAGTTGTATTTCACTTGAAGAATTGTGAATAGATACATGTGCATATATGTGTTTTGATCTAACAAAAGGAAATACCTATGAAGCTCTTATCACAGTATGTGGGACATGGTAAGTCTCCAACAACTGTTAACTGCTATGTCCTTCCAGTTTCACTCTTGAGGATTGAGTTGACCTCAATTCACCCCATTTTCTGTCATGCTTGCCTCTTTGGCTCTGAAACTCCCTCCTTCTGCATGGGTTTGAGGGACAGTTAAGGCAAAGTGCTGAGAATTCCTGTGGCCCACTTAGCATGCTCACCTCAGAATACTTCAGAGAAGGAGATTCTCACCTCAATTCTCTCTCTACAACATCCATGGACACATATGTGCACACACACATACACATACACACTTGCTCACCCTGGAATGGATTCTTAAACCTTATTGCCAGAGATGCTCCTAGGCAGTGTCTAGGACACTGTGGATAGCCTATAAATGTCAGCTGAACCTCAAGACATTTTTCAGAATTGCTTCCACTGCCTTATGCAATTTTAAAAAAATGATCGTGGAGATATAAAAGTGAGCCCAAGAATAAATCCATCTCCTTTGCATCAAATGAAAAAAAGAGTCCTTAGTTGAGAAACATTTTCTATTAAGGAAAGGCTCAGTCTTGTTCTCTACATTGCTGAACTTCTTCATGCTTTATCACAATCCCAAGGAAATTCTGGGGATTGCATATCCCAGCCAAAGGCAACTGTGTGCTAACCTCAGAAATATCAGTGAAAGAGCCAACAATTTCCCAGACTCCAGTGAGGACTTGCTTGGTTTTGCTAATTTAATCAGCCATGCAAAGGAAATCGAGGTGTCGTATTTGGCTTTAGGGAATTTTCATTTTGTTACATTATTAGAAGGAACCACTACCTTATGGGATAATATCAGAGGCAGACTTGTGTAACATCAGACCTAGAAGAGACCTTGGAGACAATCCAGTTCAACCCCAGACATTAAAGAACAGGAAACTAAGGCTCAGAGATGGAAAGTGCCTTGGTCAGAGTTACACAGATAGCGTAGTTGGTGACAGATCATGGGCAACAACCCAGATTTATAGTTCAAGCTCCTTTATGTACATGTCCTTATCTTTTTTGGTTCTGACATGGAAATTCTGTGGTCTTGCAATCCAATATGCTGAGGTTTGGACTCATCATTTATTTTCAGACATTGATGGTTTTCCTTATTACTCTGATTTCAGCCAGCCTTGCCTCAGGGTCACACTGGAAAACAGGGATGAGGGAATACAGCTGAGAAATCTATGTTTCAGCTTGCTGTATGGTTACCTGCACTGGCCAAATGGTGACTTCATTGGCTACGAGGCAGGGAGTGAGTGGTCCTTAGGAAAGTGAGCAGTTCCTTCTCTCTCCTCCCCATAGCACCTCCCATTTAGTAGGGCTCAGTGACATCTTGCTAAAGAAAGAAAAAAGAGGAAGAATGAATAAATGAGCAAATGGTTGAATGAATCCCCTTCCACTAGAGTTCTACTCTGTTCTCTATTTTTACTTATTGGTGCCCCTTTTCAACGGTGTCTAGAATCACAGAATTATAGTGCTAGAAGAGAAACTTCCAAATTACCCAGGGACAGTCCAGAATGGTGTTTGGACAGAGCAAGTAGCAACGGTCACATAGTGACCCAGTGTCAGCGTTGAGACTGGACTCCAGGTTTTATGATTCCAGAGGCTTTCCCCCATCACCCTATTCCTTCTGTTCTGGTGTCCTTTCCAGGAAGCATCTATACCCCTTGGCTCTTAACCTGGAAAATATGTTCCAGGACCCACTTCACAGGCTCACAGTATGATGTGCTCCCGGGTGGCGTCCTCATTAGAAAGAGCTTAAATTGCTGGAAGAATAGTACATGTGCAAGGCATAGATAATCCCTATGCTGAAAGACAAATGTCTTTCCTCTAACTAGAAGGCCCACCCAAACTCTGCCAGGTGGCATTTGTGAGAGTGGACTCCTTCAGGGTCTCAGGATTGGGGCCAAGGAGTAGGGTGGGAAACATCATTAGCAGCCCTCAGGATATGACACATTCTAATCGACTGTTCTCGCGTATGACGCTCATGAACCCACGAGGTTGGCAGGAGCAAAATAATGCATTCTAAAAGATGTGGACTCGAGGCTCAGAAACTAGCGTGACTTGGCCAAGCTCTATGGATCTACAGTAGAGTAAGGCCGGGTGTGTGGTTGACGGACTGAGGATGAGATATTAAAAAGGGTGGATAGCTGTAATGTCAGAGGCTGATATCAAGAGAGCAATCTGTACCTTTCGCATCACATTCCTTGGCACTGCAGTTTAAAAGGCAGAATGCGGTTAAGACAATTGTAAGTCTCAATACTATTATTCTTTATTTTCCTCCTCAGTCTCCTAATAAGCCACATAAATCAGATCATTTGCTCTAACAACACAACCTGAACATATAGTCTCTGAAATAAAATGCAAGTGTTTCCTCTATTCCAGGACAGTCTGGAGGTGGGCTGGTCATGCTGGCCAGGTAGCTTTGTCCCTTGAGGTCATACAGGTCCACGATTCCCTTAGTTTAATGTCTCCAACATTCCTTAGGGTGTTATCTTCCTCTGCACGATTGGAACTGGATCTTAACCAAGTCTCTGTTTCAGAAAAGAAATGAAGGCAAGCAATCAGCTTCAACTAAGGGACATCGAAATTGCACATGCCATGTTTCTTTAGATTCTCTTGGCAAGAACTTAAGTCAGAGGCTACTTCTATCTGTTAAATCCTGAGGTGTATAGTCTAAAATTGAGTGCATGTGTTCTAAACAAATTTGTGCATGTGTGTAGAGGCCAGGGTAAGATTGTGGTATTGTTTCTGTTATTAAAAGAAAGAAAGGAAAACAGATACTGAGGGAGGGTAGCTAGCAGTGTAACACAGAGGTTGAAAACTAGGTACCACTCTGAGCCTTACTAATAAAAAGGAAATAAGAATATTGAAAGTTTATTGACTATATATCAAAAGCCAAAGACTGAACTAAGAATTTGATGTCTATTATCTTATCTAATGCTCAAAATACCATTATAACTTAAGCACTATTATTTTCCCTCTTTAAGCATAAGGAAACTGAGGAGTGGATCACATGCTAGTATGTGACAGAGATAGGACTAGTACTCAGATCTAGCTGACTCCAAAGCCCATGAGCTTCATTTTTGTGCTCTATTTTTTTAAAATTTGAATTTAAAACTCTGAATTTCTGTTTGACAAAATGAATCAAGTGACCTTAAATCTCACTTAAACAAGAAAAAATATACATTCACTGCTAGGCTTCAATTCTTAACACTGAATGTAAAGGAGTTTTTAGGGGCTGTTGTTTCACTGACTAGACCAGGCAGTACAAGATTCAATTCATAAACAGTTAATTTACTTATTCATACATAAAGCAAAAAAAAGAAAAAATGTCAAGCACCTTCTAGGTGGCACGTTATAGGCTAATGGTTGCTTATTCAATGCTGAGCAAAATACGCATGGTCTCTATCCTTAAGGAGCTTGTAAACTGAAAGGGAAGGTGAGCATTAACTATGTAACAACAATCCCAAGAACAAATAATGATAATATTAACTCCACAACTGCAAATCATGGTAAGTACTATTAAGACAATGCCACTAGAGAGAATAATGGGTAGCGGTACTGACTTTAGATTGAATGACCTGGGGAGACTCCTCAATAGAAGGAGCATCTTGGTTGTGTTATGATATATGAAAAGGCATTGCCAGAATATGGGAAGAGGCCTCCAGGCAGAAGGAACCACTTATGCAAATGCCTTGTGGCAGGAGGGACTTGATCTGTCCCAGGCATAGGAAAGAGTCTAGAGTGAAGCTCAGTGAGTGTAAGAACAGTCAGTGGGAGTCGGGGATGGTTTGAAAAGCACAGGTCAGGTTATGTAGGGACTTGGGGGTGGTAGTAAGGATTTGGTTTGTTTTTGTAGTCTCATACCAATGGGATGTTTTCAGTAAGGAAACCATTGATTTATATTTTAGTAAGGTACCTCTTGTTGACACAAGGAAAATGGATGTGAGAAAAGCAACGGTAAGTCAGGAAAAAAAGTTAGGAATCTGTTGTAGTAGTTCAGGTAAGAAGTGGTAGCGGTTTTGACTAGGGAGAGGGATCAGTTTCAGGTTGTGAATCAAGGTGATAAGCAAGGTAGGCTTAGCTCAAATTTTGAAACAAGTATAATTGACTAATAACAAAATCAAGCTATGTCTGCTGTGGTTGAGAATTCTACATGCATGGTTACACATGTCTATTATTGATAATTTGTAAATGAGAGCTGTGTTAGTCAGATTTCTGTTGCTGTGACAAAATACCAGAGAAAAACAACTTAAAAAGAGAAAAGGTTTATTTTGGCTCAGAGTTTCAGAGTCTTCAGTCCATGGTCACTGGACCCCATTGCTTTGGGCCTGTGGTGAGTCAAAACATCATTGTGGGGAACATGTGGTGGAAAAATGCTGCTCACCTCAGGGGCAGCTGGGAAGTACAGGAGAGGGAGGGAGGGAGAGAGAAAAGAGGAAGGAGAAGGAGAAGAAGAAGAAGAAGAAGAAGAAGAAGAAGAAGAAGAAGAAGAAGAGGAGGAGGAGGAGGAGGAGGAGGA
>PVLC010000165.1:0-112866 GCA_004027655.1 Graphiurus murinus
GAGGTTTTTATACCTGCACCGGGTCTAAGCCACGAGGTGTCTCATACAGCTCTCACCTGGCCCGGCCACGAGTCGGGCGTGCTGGTGCATGCGCTCTGGCGTGGCACAGCCCTAGAATGTTTATCCGGCAGCGGCTTCTGGCACTCTGCCAGGCGCCATCTAGAGGCGAGGTCTAGCCCGCGGAACTAGGCCCCCGACATTTGCAGATTAACTCTGCCAGGGTAGTCCTCATCTAATTTTTCAGGTGTGTTCTGAGTCTTTGGTTCAGCCTGAAGAAAAAGCTTAAAATCCTCTCAGGTCTTTTTTGAGATGCATCTTGCCTGGTTTGTGTGTGGATAGTCAATTACCTCATATACACAGCCACTTATAAGTGTCTTAATTCCCAAAAATCTTCCCCCAGAGTCTTCTCAGGCCTTGGAATGTCTATTCTATGTCTCCATCAGTAATCCCTTGTTTCAGGCATCTGTTTCCTCATGGCTTTCCCAAGCAGCTTGCTAATTTTCTCTGTGTCAGATCTGAGATAAGTGAAGCAGAAATCAGTCCTCAAGCAGCCCCCAGATAGGTAAGAATATTGTAAATAAGATTCACTTTGCTTTCTCAAGCGATGGAATTGGAAACTGTCACTTTTCCAAATAAAGATGGTACCATGCCAGAGGGAATGTGGGCAAAGGATGAGAAAAAATTTTTTCTACCATTTGAATTTTGCTTTTTCTTGATTAGGTATTTTCTTGGTTGTTATGGTCTTTTGGCCATTTTATGTAGCTCATATAATGTTACTTTATTCATTTTATTGTTTAAAAAATATCTCCATGAGGAAATAAAGACTTGGAGCTTCACAGACTGCCATTTTGCTGATGTCATTCTCCATTATCATTTTTGTGACCCCTTCAAAAACTTCTGGCTGCTCTCAAGAGACTCCTGACACACCAAAATGAAGGTAGACAAGAGGGTCAAAGGCTATGTCCTCTCTTACGTAACAGATGAGTTTCTCCCATGAGTTGCACCTAGGCTGCTCAGAGCAATAAGTATATGAGTATATGAGCATTAGTAATGAATATATATAAACAGAGAACTTGGAAAAGTTAATTCTTCCAGTATCAACTACTATTCCAAAACATCAAACCTATCCTGGTTTTACTCTATTCTGGATATAGAGGTAATTTTGCCATGGTTGGTTCCAAAGCATGTTCTGTTCTGGACAGGCAGCTATGAAAGTACTAATTGTCTTAACTTTAGTTGTCCTGGAAGTAGATGTTGGGATAGGAAAACTTATACAGGTATTTTATTTGGAAAGTGATTGCAAGTTGCAGAAATGAAGAATGAGAGAGTAAGAAGGAGAAGAATAGAAGGCCTATATAAGAATGGTGCATTGGTGCTGTTGCTATAATTAGCAGCTAGATTCTGTTGGACTTTCCAAGATGCATACAAAATCATCAGTGCCCAGGAATTGCCCACAGAAAGGGTAGGAAACAAGAAGTTCTATTAGTTGTAAATAAATGCCAGGAGGGGCAATAATTTCTCCTTTTTTGTTTGTTTGTTTGCTTGGTTTTTTTTTGGTACTGGGGATAGAATAGAACCCGGAAGCATTCTATTTCCAAGCTACACCTCCAGCCCTTTTTATTTTATTTTATTTTTGTTTTTTGAAACAGAGTTTTACTACATTGTTGAGAGTTTTGATGAGGCTGTCCTCAATGCTGTGATCTTCCTGTCTCAGCCTCCCAAGTACTGGGATTATAGGTTTGCACCACTATGCCTGGCTTTAATCTCTCCTTTTGATTTTTCCTCTAAGCTGCGCATGTTCTGGTCATAGTAAGTTCTTGTCTTTCTCTGGAGAATTATATTGCAGGTAGGGCAGCGGTAGACTCTCCTCCATTGGACAAGGGTGTCTATGATCTTGCTGAAGTGTTCTATGGTAACTCAGGATCTCATGTGTGTGGAATAGGGTCACAGGTATCCACATCATGGTAGTCATAGCCATCATATATACATCTATACTCAGAAGAACAGATGTGACACTCTACCAAACAGCACTCCACAGTGTAAATGTAAAACTTTGTCTCTTCTCTTTTTCCTATTTCCCTCCTCTCCTTTTTCTTGTCATATTTCATCCATTTAAAAAATATCAGGGCCATAATAATACAGAATGAACCCCATGCTTTTCTGAGCCACTGCTATGATCCAAATTGTTCCCTTGTTTTCCTAGTTTCTCAATCACAGAGAAAAATCCTTAGCATGTTCTAAAGTTTTTCAGGGTAACTCTCTATATGTTGGGAAAGCAAGGAATCAGGGCGTCCCCCAGAGCTATGAGTTTGACTGGGGAATTTCAATAGCTTGCATTAGCCTCTGTACGGGAAATGCAGCAGAAAGGAGGTGTCCAGTAATTCTGCACGTGACACGCAGCCATTCACGATGACTCCTTTCCCTGAGGATTTCTTTTGGCTGAACAGCAAGCTCTCTGGGCTCTGCAAGTAGAGAACATCTCTAACATAACATAAACGTTGGGCAGCTGCTGGGAGCTGGAGATGGCTCAGCATGAACAGCTGTGTGAGGTTAGACCCTGGAGAGAAAAGCAACACCAAATCCTATTGCCACAGGCTGGTTTCCATTTGGACTCAGGGCAAATAAGGCATAATAATAATTAAACAGATGCACTTGGAGGGGAAGGCATGAAGAAGGCATTTCAGTTGAGGTAAAGAGGGGATAATGAAAAGAAATTTTATGGATGACAGCAGAGAAAACCTTTTCTAGAACTGTTAGAGCTATAAACTCTTATGAGTTGTTAGCTTTATGAGAAGGGACTTTCGCTTTTCCTTTATGCAGTTCTGTACTGCTCAAGTAAATTTGTTTATCATGAACATGTCTTACTTTTCTAACTCACCCCTTGGAACACAGAGGCCCCTATGGCTATGTGAAAGGAGTTAGGAGGACAGCTGTGCTCTTAAGACAACCAGGGACATTGGGTGGTGTTTGAGACACTTGCTTCATTGGAAAGCATCTCATTTGAAATGTCCTGCATAAGGTTGTGAGGACTTGAAGTTTTAAATCTTGGGAGAAGACTTTTTACAAAAATTTTTGAAATTCCTTAGAAATGGCTTCTATCACTATAGTTCAAGGAACAACAACAAAATACTATGTTCAGACGTTAATCATAGGAGTTTGGAAAGGCAAAGACATTTGTGACTGTGGATAAGTACAAATAAATTTTGGTTGCCTTGCTTAAGCAACGCCAGCTGTGGGTCTGCTTGCTCAAACTGAGATAGACTGTATGAGAAGAAAGGAAGAAATGTTCCCGCCAAAGGCTCTATGTGTGTAGAGTTAAGGCAGCTATATTCTATTATTTTCCTGTTCCTCAAATCACTATTGTAGAGTGGGATCATGGAGTGATGTAATAAATTTGTTTGTTCAACTAAATATTTCAATGACCTAAAGTTATTTG
Source organism: Graphiurus murinus (assembly GCA_004027655.1). Lineage (NCBI taxonomy): Eukaryota > Metazoa > Chordata > Mammalia > Rodentia > Gliridae > Graphiurus > Graphiurus murinus. The sequence goes on from PVLC010000165.1 coordinate 3,437, forward strand.
GATTAAGGAAATCAAAACTATGTCCAATTTTCCTATTGAATTTGAATTCTGTGACCTTACTAAGCTTTCCTACTGTGTTTAAAAGTAGTATCTAAAAGAAGTTGTCTGAAAGGCTTCAAACAGTGGTTGTGGGCTCTTTGTGGCAGAGTACAGTGATACAGCATGAGCTTCGGTGTCAGATCAGAATTTCCAGCTTTACCATATACTAGTTGTTTGACTGTATGAAAATGTTTTAGCTTCTTTAAAGCTTAGTTTCTTCAGTTATAAAACTGAACCTATGGAATTTTGGAGATTAAATGAGATAGTACTCATAGAACACCTATCTCAGAGAAAGAAAGCAACTGAGGTTAGTTGTAGTTGGTCATAAACATCTTTCTCTTCCTCCTTCTTCTCCTCATCTAGAACAGGACTGGATATACTATGACCCACTGCTAATTTTCATAAATAAAGTTTTACTGGAACAGAGTTATGTCCATTTGGTTTTGTATTTTTTATGATGGCTTCCTCACTACAAAGTGGAAGAGTTGTGACAGAGACTGTATGTCCCATAAAATATAAATATATTTGCTATCTATCTGGCTCTTTGTGGAAAATGTTTGCTGATTCCTACTCTAGAAAAAAATATATATATACATATGTGTATATGTATATATTTATATATTTTCATATATTTATTATACAGAGAGCAATTCATAGTTTTCTCGATCTTAAATTAACAGGAAGTCATTCATAGCTTTGACTGAAAGAATCTAGATATGGAGTTTGGATGAAACCTTAAAGCAATAGATTATTATGTTTTCCCCACAGGTTTTCAAGATATACTTAGAGGCAAAGATGAACAAATGCTAAGAAAGAAAGGAGGTGGGAAGATCTTTAAACCTGAGTATATTACTTAAAGAGAAAGAACAGTGAGATTTTTTTGTTTGTTTAGTAGAAAAGCTACAGAAACAAGTGGAGAAATCCTAATGAGTTAGGGGACAATTATTTCCCAAAATTTTGATTGTGGCTTAAGTCATTTTATTAAAATAGAAATTTTTGCTTCCAGAAGGCCAAAGAGCATTTTTACAGAACAACATATATGGGTTTTTTTTTTTTTTTTTTTTTTTTTTTTGCGGTACTAGAGATTGAACTCAGGGGTGTTCTACCTCTGAGCTATACCCCCAGCCCTATTTTTTATTCTTTATTTTGAAACCGGGTCTAAGTTGTGGAGTGCTTCACTAGGTAGCTGAGGCTGACCTCGAACCCAGATTCTCTGGTCTCAGCTGGTATTTATTCTTAGTAATTTTCTTTCTTAAACTTGAAAGTTAACATAGTCAAATAAAGAGTACAGTGGAATTCCTCTTTAATTTTAAAATTATCTTTAAGGCTTGCAGTAGAGAAAAATAATAGTAAAACTCACTTGGAAGAATGGAATGACTAAAGTTAATAACGGATTGGAAGAGAATAAAAAAGGACCAACTGCCCCACCCCTAAAAAAACCCACCACAACACATTAAAGGTTAGCTGCTCTGAGCAGATCAACTGGAAGAGTGGGAGAAATAGAGATGACACGCACAAGGAGAGGGGTTGGTATGGTTCAAAATGGAGATCAGGCTAGGAGGGACCACAAGGACAGGGTTAGTGTTAAGATAAGAAGCTAGTCAGCTGGGTGTGGTGATGAATTTGTAATTCCAGCTACTGGGGAAGTAAGACAGGAAGAGCATGTGTTTAAGGTCAGCCTGGTCAACTTAGCAAGACTCTGTCTCAAAATAAAATAAAAAAGGGGGTGGCTTAGTGTTAGAGTGCTCACCTATCATGTGAGAGGCCCTGGGTTCAACCCATAATCACACACACACACACACACACACACACACACACACACACACGCACATCTGCCCATGAGTGTGCAAAGAAGCTAGTCAGCTGTGGCCCATGAACACCACTCTTCTTCCCTGGAGCTGTGGAGCCATGTAAGAATTGAGTCAGGATCTCGTTGTCTTTTGAGGAGTACACATGTCTCCTGGCCCAAGGGGTTGTGTCAAATGATCTTTTTTTCTCACTAATCATCCAGAAGGAATGATAGATGGCTATTGGTGCCCTGAAACTCTGCTCATCTTTTTTTCAGCTGCCTGCTATAATGTCTGTTTTTAAGGACCAAGGATGTGCATTCACAGAGTGGGAGCCTGGGCCACAGCGGGAAGGAGGTGGTGTTTGAAGAACAGTTCTCAGCGTCTGTCCTAGAGCCTGGAGGTGGTGAAGGGTAGATATCAGTGGTAGATCTCCCCCAAAACTAAGCTCATGGTGGGATACACTCCTTGCCCAAGAATGGTTAGGTCATTCCGAGATCAACTCCTGGAAGTCCCCGAGTACTTCTCTTTTGTCTTAGCTTGTTGTAAGGTCTGTATCAGTGATCTATAATGCACTGAGAATGTGTCCTGCAGAGCAAGTGCTCAGTGCATGGAAGAGATCTGTATTAGTTATGTTCTCTAGAGAAACAGAACAAATAGGGTAGACATAGACAGGGATATGGAAGAGTGGATTTAGTAAGGACTTGGCTCACAGGTTATGGAGGCTAAGAGGTTCCATGATCAACTGTTTGCAAGTGGGCATATCCAGAAGCTGGTGGTGTGATCCAGTCGAAGCATGTGTATCCTGGGGAGGGGTCAGAAGGAAGGAGGGTGTTGGTTTAAGTCCTAGAGTCCAAAGGCCCAAGAACCTGGAGTTCTGATGTCCAAGGGCACAAGAAGATGAATGTCACAGCCCCAGAAGAGAGCAATTTCCTTCTTCCTCCACCTTTCTGTTCTGTGCTGTCCCTGGAAGGACTGGCTGTCCACGCTGGTGAAGCCAGATCGTTACTCACTGACCCAAATGCTAATCTCTTCTGGAAATACTCACAGACACGCTTAGAAATAATGCTTTGCCAACTAACAGGCATCCCTTAGCCTCATCAGGTTGGCACATAAAATTAACCATTACCCTATTATTATGTTATTGTTATTACATTATTATTTGTTGAAACCAAACCGAAAACTTTGGTTGTTGTTTTCCAATTTTAAAAAATCCATTTGTTTCTTTAGAACAAATAAGCCAAAAAGTTCTTCATCTGAAAATCAGCTTAGCTTTCAAAACCTCAATCCTAGAAGGTTCTTATCCTAGTCACCAGTGCCCCCTCATCCTGTCATGACCTCCCTGGGCAGCAATATACAGGAGTTGACTGCACAGGAGGATCATGAGCCAAGAAATCATGCACTATTCTAATCTGCTTTTATTCCTAATTTCTAGAGGAGAAACTTAAAATTTCCCATGCAATAACCCTCACCACCAGTTCCTGCTTTCCCAGAAACACTGCTCTTGCTGTTTTTTATATTCACAGGGTAAAGCAATGTAAACATTTAAATAATACTATATTTTTAAAGGCATAATGGGGTTAGGTAGGTAAAATAACCCATATCACATCATCTGCAGAATAATAGGTTTGGGGGTCCATTGGGGAGCCAGAGAATATTCGATTTTATTAGAGAATTAAATTTTTATTGGATTACATCTTTATTCAAGGAGATTTGGTTCATCTACTAAAATGGGAAGTTTAACTCAGTGATTCTGGGGCTAGTAAAATGTAAACCGTGATGAGAACCTTTTGATGAATTAGTTCTAATTTTAACAAAGTCTCTGTTGAAGCTTGAGAGCTTTGGATAGAGGTGTTCCCCTAGAGATGAGGCTGGTGGTGGCTCTGGGCCTCTTGTCCAATAACCAAAACAAGTGTGCTCAGACCCCTTGAGTGTTCACAGGTGGAGGAATAGATAGTGGAAAAAATCTCAGGAAAACCAGGTTTGAGTATGGTTTTGCCACTAAGAGTTGAGGTTCCCAAACTTCTCTGGACTTCAATTTTATCATCTGTGAAAATAAGGGTATAAGACTATTGGTGATTCTAAAATAATGATCTCATGTCAAGCTAGTGACTGAAAACTCCCCGAGGGAAGGTTATTAAAAATACTCATTTCCTCGCATAAGTTGAATCAATCTAATTATCCATCAGAGGAGGATTGGTTAAATAAGTTATGGTATACTCAACCCTAATTGCAGCAGATCACATGTGCAGATATAGAATGATCTCTAAGTACTATCATTGATTGATAAAAGCAAAATGCAGAGCAATGTATATAGCAAAATTCCTATCGTGTAAATAAAACTGTGTGTGTATGTGTGTGTGTGTGTGAGAGAGAGAGAGAGAGAGAAAGAGAGAGAGAGACAGAGAGAGAGAGAGAGACAGAGACAGACTTGCTTTCAGTTTTTGTTTACTAAAGGATATACATGTAAGTCTTAATAGTATTTATCCTTGTAAAGCCTAACAGGTCTGCATATTTAAGGGTCACTAGTAACAATGATGATGTTACTAGTTAGGGGTTGACTCACCCCACCTGTTCCTATGTCTTCTTTCTTTTGTATCCCTCAAGATTTATCTACTATGTTACAACAAAGAAGGTACTTAGTACTGTGGAAAGACTACTGCATAGGCAGGAAGTAGATCTGAGTTTAAATTACAAGTTAGTTAAACAATCTTGTGGAAGTAACATCGCTTTTCTGGATCTCACTGTCCTCATGTTTTTATGGAGCTATAGGACTAGCAATCAAATTTGGTGGTTCTATTTTACTTTACATATAATGCTTATAATCTATTGAGGGAGCTGTGGACATTCAGAAACATACATACAGAATCCAATATAGAATAATGAGAAAAGAACATGCACTAACCCTCCATAAATACTTTCTTTGCTCCGCACCATGGGGAATCAAGAAGAAATAACCTCGATCCTTGGGATATTTTATGATCTCATATGGGAGACAAAATAAATTTGCATGTACCATCTAGAGCATAATATGCAGCCACATATGCACAACCCTGGATTACTTTCACTCCTAGGGAACACCCTTTAAAATATTACTCACCTGAAACTCAAGACAACCAGACTCAGCAATAAAAGTACAGCCCAAGTCTCTCAGCCACATTTGCACTGATCCATAAAAGAGAGGGTTAGACAGATGATCACTGAACTCCTTTGCCGTGATAAAGTTCTCTGATTCTATAATTTCTTAATGCAGGTCCAAAAATAAGAAGTTTCCCTCCCTGAAACTAGATTCCTCCCTATTCAGTAGAGGCTCTTTAACAACCCCGTCCAATCTCTGTGCACAAAATTCCCCAAAGATAACAAAGAAAGGGCCCTACATTATGTCAGTCCCATTGTCTGGGATGGAGATCCTCTTTTGGCTCTGTCATGTCTGGTGGAAGAGGGGATCTGACTGGGACAACCAGGTGGCCGTCTGGCCTGCCTACTCACAAAGCCCCTAGTGAGTGTGTGACTAGCACATGACAGCAACTCTGGCAGGTCAGACTTGACGCCTAACTTGACCCCATTGGCAGCCAGAGTTTGATAAAGACATGATTGAGCTGGGGATTTCTCCCTGACAGCTTAACGGATGGCTATAATTAGGGGGCCTGCTCTTTGAGTGCAGAGAAACATAGATTCTATTGTAGAGGGGCAACATGCTATAAAGGTCAAGGCCAAACTATGGCATGAAAGAAACTCAATGTTTTCCAATATGTAGGAGGGTGGGTCTGCAGGGAAACATGTTTACTGGATGCAATCATGTGTATATGCTTCCTGCTCATTCCCAAGCCCCAGAGTTCCCATCAGTGACTGATCTTTGCTGGGAATCTTAGATTCCTGTGGTTCCAGAGCCTAATACCATGAAGGTGGAGTGGATAAGATAAACTTCCCAGCCAGAGAGCTTATATGTGAAGATCTCATAAAACTTACTTTCTTTTTTCTTCCTAGAATCATCTTCCTGAATAATAATAATAATAATAATAATAATAATAATAATAATAATAATAATGACAACGACAGCAATATCCCAAATATACCCATAACCTTTAATGTTAATTTCAATCAATATTTGTCAGGTCTGTTTATACCTCATTGTCAAAATAGTGATTAATGAAAGTGGCTATAAGCCCAAGACAATTCTGGGGACTTTTTAAAGCCTTTTTCTTAGAAACAAGAAGTCACAATGTGCCAGCCATAATAAGATCCTATTTATAATGATAAAAAAATACAGTGAGTAATGGCAATGATGTTCTCATCAAGAAAAACAACAGCTCACCATTTGGACAGAAACCCAGGGAATTAGTGAAACTCATACCACACAGGGGCTTCAGTCTGGACTTGAAAATGCTCTTACCTGGTCACTGTACCAGTGAGTTCATTTCCTGGTTAAGTTAGTAAAATAGACATATTGAAAGAAAGTCATTAATCAAAGAATTAGATAATTCCAAGGCTCCCAGGGATTTTGGAGACCCTCAAGTGCAAAGCTTCAACTGTCTCTCTAATATTCCTGCTGAGCAGCTACTCACATCTGCTGTGAAGATTCTGATGATCTGAAGCTCTGCCTCTTTACAGTTATCTACTCCAGTTTGGGCATCATGAGTTTTTAAAAAGTCTTTTCCTAATGTTGACTAAAATCTGCTTCTTTCTCTCACTGAGTCCATTCTATCCCTTGGGATCCCAGAGAACATGGTGGCTATGTCTTTGTTCTACATGGAACCAGGACAGGCTACAGAATTTGCAGGGCCTAGTTTAGAATGCAAATTCCCCTTACTTAAGAATTTCAAGACGATGATGGTAGAGCCTTAAGCCAAGTGAGGATCTCTACAGAGGGGGCACAGGTGAGTCTACACAAAGTTGTGACCATGCAGGTAACTTTTTGTTTTGCTTCTGAATGACTGGACCTGGTAGAGTGCAGATCTAAAGCAATTTTATTTTTCCTTTACATTATGTGAAGCACTTTTTTGATTCCTTCTTGTAGACTCCATGGAATATTCCAGTCCTTTTCAGATATTAAAAAGATTTGTTTCTCCTCTTGGTCTTCCTCATGGGTCTCCTCCTCTTCCTACTCTCCAGAGCTGGGCAAGGGTAGGAGGGAGGAGAACTGTGGGTGGAAATGGCCTTCGTTTTCAATGACAGATGTGATCTGGCGTAAGACATGCTATTGGAGTTGAGGACCCATGTGCTGCCCCTTTCTCCCGGGGCCACTTCTCTGGCTTCCTCTGACTTCCTCCTACCCAGGCCTCTCAGCTGCAGTTTTTCTGCTGTGGTGGTGCCTCTTTTGCTGGATGTTTCTGTCATTGTCCCCGCCCATGGTCAGTTGTTCACTAGTCACTCACTCTATACTCCCCACTTCTGGTGGCCCTCTTGGATAGGGAGTTTTCAAAGCCACTTCATGGCTGGTCTCCAGCTCAGTGTGTGTTTGGACCTTGGGAGATGAGGATGTTTGTCCTGCCTTTGGTACAGCTCAGTTCACTGCAGTTCTCTCTTTGACCTGCCAGCCCAGCCCCCCACAAGCCTCTGTCCTTCAGACTTTCCTGCAAATGTGAGTCAGATACCAGTTCCAGAATCTTCCCCAGCTCCAAGGAACATGTGTCAACCCCGTTGAAGTTTCCTTGAGGTTTGTCTCAGTTGGGCTGAGTCATGGAGGATGAGGAGGAAACTATATGGCATGCACTTGTCTTTCTGGAGAAATGTCACCATTTACTTCTCCCTACTAATGGATTCTGAGTCTTTTCTTATTTCATCTGGAGGTGAGTGATATGATAGACTAATGTGAGCAGGACAAATTCTTGATCTGGCTTTTTCTCTTAAATTTGGGGATAGTTAATAGTTCTAGGCTTAATGTTAAGGCAGAAATAGAGACAAGAAAAATCTCACTTTCATGTCGTGCTATACAAGTAATGGACTGAGAAATGTTTGAAGATGACTACTGCTATAGGCTTAATATTGGTGGCCCCCTACATTCATATGTAGAATCTCCAAACCCTAATATGACTATATTTGAAAATAGGGCCTTTCTAGAGATAATTAAGGTTAAATAGGTTTATAAAAGTGGAGTCCTGATTTGATAGGATTCGTATTCTTTTAAGAAGAGACAGTGCAGGTCTTGCTTGCTCCTTCTCTCCCTTCATCTCTCTTATCTTCCCTTCCCACCACATGAGGACACAGCAAAAAGAAAGCCATGTGCAGACCAGGAAGAGGACCCTCACCAGAACCAAACGGCCTGGCACCTTGATCGTGGACTTTCTAACCTCCAACTCTGACAAAACAAGTTTATTTTTTTAAGCCACCCAGTCTGCAGTATTTTGTTACCACAGATCAAATTGACTAAGAATCTGCACTTTCTTGAATGTTGTCTTCTTAAAGTTGGGCATCTTCCCTTCCTTTAGCCTTCTTCAACAGATCCAAATCTGTTTGTTCACCTTTCTGAACAGGCTACAATTTGTTTCACAGTGGAGTTGTACTTTCCACAAAGATTGTCCTCTGGCATGAGTGAAAATTGCATTGAATCACGCCACCCTTGGAAAACTTATGAGGTACTCATAAAATATAAACTATGAGAAAAATACATTAAAGATGGGCTGGATGCATAAACAAATAGCCTCTCTTATTGACATGACTTAAATGATTTCTTTATCTTTCTGAGGTTGTATGGTAGAATTTGGGTAAGCTAAATGCACTTTTGATGAAATGTGACTGTGTCAAACTTCAAGGGTGGTATCCAGATCTGAACAAACTTTCCTAGTGTGGTCTGATGAACAGAGTGAACAGGATTCTCTGCCCCAGGACTCAGAGACTGTAGCTATGAGAATGCTTCCTGAAAGTGTACTGATGCTGATGGCTTATATTCATCTGGCTGTATCATTCACAGTCTCATTTTCCTGTCTTCTCCTGTGTGTGTGTGTGTGTGTGTGTGTGTGTGTGTGTGTGTGTGTGTGTATTGATGTGGGTGCAGAACTTACACTTACAACCTTTTTAATGGCCTTTCCAAATTCATCATTTTGTTCCAACATTTATTGATTGATTTAAAAGTCTTTACTGATCTTAAAGTATCTTCTTACATGGTAGTTGTTAATTGTAAAGAAAAAAACAAGGACTTTATTGTAGAGAAACCTGGCAGACACCATCTTAACCAAGCAACCACTGCGGACCTCACAAGTGATAACACACGTCAGCATCATGTACCACCTTGTTTGATGCACCAAGAAGGATACAACATCACTCTGGAGTATTCTTGCCCCGAATGCCTAACTTCCATCTAACCTTGAGAAGACACCAAACAGATCCAAATGGAAGAATACTCTAACAGTAACTGACCAGTCCTCTTCAAAGTGTCCAAGTCATGAAAGACAAAAAAGCCAGAGGACCTAGCTCCTAGATCGGTGAACACTAAGCAGACATGACCCAGGATCTGGAGTGAAAATTAACCTTTCCAGGGCATGTTACCAGTCCATCCAGCCAGCCATGGATTCATCCATTGAGAAGTCAGAGCACTCATGATCTAATTACTTCCCCAAAGCTCCACCTCTGAACATGAGACTTTGGGGGACATTTGGATTGAAATCATAACAGGAAGTCATTGAAGCATATTAAACAGATTTATTTTATTTTTTGATGCATTGTAATAATACATCATGATGAAGTTCAGAGTGATAGAGGCATACATGCACACAACACTTGGTTCCCACCCCTCTCCCTCACTGTCCCCGTGTATGACATTGAGATTGGCACTGATAAATTTGTGCATGTGCATTATGTCCATTGAAGTGTTTCCTTCATCGAGTCTTCCTCCCTCCACCTGCTTCTCTCCTTTAGATCCCCCCTCCATCTCCACTAGGGGTTCTCCTCCTTTGTCTAGAGTCCCTCCTGAATCCCAATTTCTCCCTAGCTTCCACATGAGGGGAAACATCTGACCTTTCACTTTTTGTGATTTAGTAACCTCACACAGCATAATATCCTCCAGTTCCATCTATTTCCCTGCAAATGGCATAATTTTGTTCTTCTTTATGGTTGAGTAGAATTCTATTGCATATACTTCTGATAATTTTGTAACCCGTTTATTTGTCGATGGACACCTAGGTTGGTTCCATAGTTTGGCAATTATGAATTGTGTGGCTATAAACACAAATAAGCATGTGTTACCATGGTGATCTGACTTCAATTCCTTTGAGTAGATACCCAGGAGTGGTATAGCTGGGTCATATGGTAAGTTTATTCTCATTCTTCTGAGGACCCTCCACGCCGCTCTCCAAAGGGGATGTGCTTGTTCGCAATCCCACCAACAATGTACCAGAGTTCTTACTTCTCCCCATTCTCGCTATCATTTATTGTTATTTGTTCAGAGATTTGATTTATGGTTCACTACAAGCATTCTGGCTGCTGGACAGTTCAATGACTAGAGGACTGGCCAGTGGAAAGTTAAGGAGTCAGATTGACCAGAATGAAAAGACAGCAGCCTGCATGGGAAAATAAATCAGCAAATGATCCAGTGTCTTTGTGAAACCCACTTCTCTCCTCAGAAGAAAGGAATTGACCTAAATACTCACCACTCTTGAATTCTATGCTGGACTTAGATGGATTTTATTCCTATCCCTCACTGATGCATCTCAGAACTGAAAGGAAGAGGAATGGTCCTTTTATGCATAGGTAACTAAGACTCCCTGAAGTCAAGTGGCTGAGCCCCATCATAGGGGAGTAAATGACAGAATTGAGATCGAAGCCCAGGGCTGCATGGCTGCAGAGCGCATCACAGATCATCTGATACCACACCTGTCAGCTCCGTGTCACTGGCACATTGTCACATGTGAGATTTACATCTCAGAGAAAACTAGTCTCTAGTCTCCTGTGGTGCCTGTTCAAGGTCAGCCAGACTATCAGCACACAAACAGGGGAGATCTGTAGGTCAGTTGGACCCTCTGATCACTAGCCCACAGTCCATGTCCTGACTTCTCACTGCAGCCTGAGTCAGGCTCCGCCTGTACCTGTACTGTACCCTCCGTCCTCCCAGGCCCTTTGCACTCTGGGCCTCCAGGTAAGTGGAGCTTTGAAGTTCCTTCTGCCTCTTTCCCATATTGTTCCAGTTAGGGACTTATCAAATGATTTTAAACTATTTCTCATTCAGATTGTGGCATGCTGTCTTTCACACTCAGCTATGTTTCATGTTCAACTCAGGTCCAGGTTCAAAGTACTTCATGAGATGGTCTGAGATTATAAGCTAACAAGACCAAAAAGGCAGAAATGTTCAGAACCAATTCGGTCCCAAAGTATTCAATGACAGGGTAGAGTCTCCAAATATTTTCTCATGTTGCTTCTCTTCTCTGCTTGTATCCACCGTAATATCTTCGTGATTCTGGATATTTGTTCTGCAGAGGTCTGTCTTTGAGTTCTTCTGCCTTACCTTTCCCTCTGGTTGTTCTGTCTTCCAGTCCTGGGATGCATAGTTTTCCATAGCTGACATTCCCATAGGTCCACAGCTGTCTCTCTTCATTAAGGTGCCCAGCATGGCTCCCCACCTTCCCTGACTCTCTGAAGAGAACACACTTTTTAAGTAATAGCATAAGAACAAGCTTAGGGAAACTATTTAGCTCCCAAGTCTGTGGCAGACTGAGGTGCAGTGTTCTGCTGAGCACAGCAACAGATTCTTATGTCTTCATGAGAAGATGGAACTCCATCCTCTGCCCACTCCAAGCCACAAAATAACAACAAAACTTGTTTGAATTCTTTTGGGACCAAGTCATTTCTAGGGAGAATATCCTGGAGAACATTTTAGTCTTCATAATTGAGGTATTTATAACCTAGAGATACAGACCATTCCTGCTGCTACGTACTCTGGGCTGTTTAAGCAAGACCTTGATGCTAGGGTGATTGTTATGCATTATTAGGCCAGTCACATGGAAGAATAAAAATATAATATTTGGCTGGGTGTAGTGGTGCACACCTGTAATCCCAGTACTTGGGCGGCTAAGACAGGAGATCGCAGGTTCAAGGACAGCCTCAACAGCTAGTGAGACTCTCATCAACCTAGTGAGACACTGTTTCAAAATAAAAATAAAAATAAAATAGGGCTTGGTGTGTAGCTTGGAGGTAGAATGCCCCTGGGTTCAATCCCTAGTACCACACACACACACACACACACACACACACACACACACACAAATGATAATAATAATAATAATATTTTATACAGCAATGGGCAAGAGGAGAAATTCATTTTAACCCAAAGACATTGATGTTTAGCATGGAAACTTTAGGTATCATATTAGTAGTAGGTGAAAAATTTTGACAGGGAGTCTTTTGCCATCTAAGGATTCCTGTTTTTTCTATGTGTATTATAGACTTCAAGAGTTTTCTATCATATCTATGTGAATTTGTAAAGGTGGGAATAGCTCAAGTAATATTTTGATATTTAGAGGAGAATAAAAGATGTGTTTCTCCAACTTGCTTTGTTCCTGCATTTTTTCATTCATATAATCAACAGAGAGTCATTAATGTGGATACCAGAGGTTCAAACACAAATAAGATATGATTACTACCTTCAAAGAGTTTTTGCTCTATTAGAGAGAAACATGTTTTAGTGGTAAACAAATAATGGCAGTACAGTCATGAAGTACTGTTGCTGAGTGATGGAAAGATGTGTGGGGCCGTGGAGATAAGAGCATGTTCTGCCTGAGGGATTACGGGAAGCTTCATGGGAGCATGGAAAGTTTGGAGGAAACTGTTGGAAGCCTCGGTGTGCCACTTTCTCCAAGAGATAAGGTGAGAGATGAGGCGTGGGAAAAGGGCATTTCAGGCAGAGGCAGGGCGACCAACTACCCTGATTTGCCTGGGACTAAGGGGCTTCAGGGAATCCAATATTGCTAAGCCCAAGCAGTCCCAAGTGAACTTCGATGACTGATCACCCTAGAAAGATATATGCCAAGCATGAGGATGGTTTGGTCTTTGCTATTTTTATAATAATGATCTGTTCTATAGAGTGTCCTTTTTTCTCTTCAGGGTACCTTTTCTTCTGGCGTAGAAATATGTTTGCTTTCTATGGGATACTTATGATGAGAACTTCAAGATCTGCTTTCTGTAACCGGTTACACCTCATTTGCTTTTCTAAACAGATGCAATGCTTCGATGAGTCTTGAAGCAGAAATAAAGAATCAAACTATGTTATTACCTTTTCCTCTGACTTCTGCCTTCTCTTTCTGGCATCTCTTTTTTCTGACTTCCTCTTTCTTCCCTGTCTCTTTTTCTTTGGCACCAGGTACCTGATAACTCTTTCCAAGGAAGCAGCAGAAGAGCCCATCTGATGCAAAGAATTTGCTCCTGGGTTCTGGAAGCTGAAGTGTAGGAACCGGCCAACCAGGCATTAGACGAGCCCACTTAGCATCTCAAGAGGGAAATATCTAACTGTACAATAATAATTATTTTGCTTCCTTCAGAAACACTCCAAGAGCTTCACCCACATTAGCTAATGTGGTATAGTGAGGAGGTGGGATCACATCCCGCCCAGCAGTTTATTTTCAAAGTCATCAGGCCATAAGAATTTGGTTTGCTTACAGTGTTTATAGCTACTCCTTGTCAGTGTCTGACCTCCTACCTCTTTCTCTTAGTGAATCTCAATGTTTGTGGAAATACATTTATACCTTTACTCTTTTAAAAGCCAAGTGAGTGTAGAAATGGGGGAGATGGTCTTTTAATCTCAATCTCCCATTTCACATTTACGAAAACCATATCTATATATTATATTTTCAGATGCATTTTTCTTTCTTGACATCTATGAAACAATCTGCAGAGAAAACATTGCCATCATCTCAGCTGTGATGACCATCTCCTTAGGAAGAGTAGAAGGGGCAGTCACCTGGACAGCCTGTGGGTCCTTGAAGGCAGCGGCTGTGAGTTTTGGTTTCACCAAGTCCCTCAGGGTGGTGCTCAGCACCGAGTAAAAAGCATGGTGGCATATGCTTGTAATCCCAGCATTTGGGAGGCTGAGACCAGAGGATCCGGGTTCGCGGCCAGCCTCAGCTACCTAGTGAGGCACTCCGCAACTTAGTGAGACCCTGTTTCAAAATAAAGAATAAAAATAGGGCTGGGGGTATAGCTCGGAGGTAGAATGCCCCTGGGTTCAATCCCCAGTACCACACACAAAAATAAATAAATAAATAAATAAATAAATAAATAAATAAATAAATAAATAAAAATAAAGAGCTCACTACTTAGTTGTCACCTCTGGTGAATGATGTGCAGGGAGAAAGATCAAACCAAAGACCAAGAATTCTATCTCTCTAATGAGCAAAGTCACGTCTGCTTGTCCATGTTGTCAGTGAGTTTCCCCTGTATATCACCTACTCATAAAATCCTTTCCCTGGGATCCTAGTGTCCTATTGATGCCACTTGACCCCAAGAGCCCAAACCCATGATGCCCTTGCAAAGCTCCTGTTTTCCAGGAAGGAACTGGGATTCTCATTTCCTACTTATTTTTATTCAATAAGATTTAAGAAAGGGAGCCTGGCATGGTGGCACATGCTTGTTATCCCAGTACTTGAGAGGCTGAGACAAGGGGATCACAGATTTGAGGCCGGTCTCAGCTAAGTTGTGAGGATTGTAGCAACTTAGTGAGAACCTGTTTCAAAATAAAATAGGGCTGGGGGAGGAGCAAGAGGTAGAATACCCCTGGGTTCAATCCCCATTACCAAAAAGAAAGAAAAATAAAATAAGAAAGGAAACGAGGGAACAAGTAGGTCAAAGTTATAGATTCTACCATTAAACACACCTGGGTTCAGCTCCTGGCTCTATCACTCAGCAGACATGTGATCGTGGTCAAATTGTTCCATATCTAGGAGACTGTTGCTTTATTTGTAGAACAGTAACAACACAGGCTGCTTCAAAAGGTCACTGTGCAGTGCAGCTGGGGTGAGACTGGGGCTGTGCTCATCATAATCACACAGGGATTAAGGCTGATGGAGCAGTTACTACTGCCAATATTGGCCAAGTCAAAAGGAAGAGAGCTGGAAAGGGTAACACATTAGCACTCTAGGTGGATAGTAGCTTTTTTGCATCTGATAGGCTAGAACTAGTCACATGGGGTCATCCAACCACATGGGTCTGGGAAGTACAATTTTCATGAATACCAGAAGGGTGGAGAGCTGGGAATATCTGGTGATTTCTACAGTGTGTAAAGTACTTAGCAATATGACTAGTATGCTCCGTGTAGTACTTAGCAATATGACTAGTATGCTCCGTGTGTTCGCACCATGCTAACTGCATTTGAGTTTGGATCTGTTATCCATAAAGCATTGCCTATGTAGTATTTTAATGTGTTTTGAAGTGTTATTGGCTAATAAGTAATTTATATATTATGTCCTCCTTTTCAGAAGTGCCTACAACTTAATAGAAGAGTCCTGGAGATGTGACTTTAAATTTCAAGGAAAGAATCTTGGCCAGATGGTGAGAAGATTCAGGAGGTTCCCTGGAGGAGGTAGGACTTGAAGTGGATTTGAATGTTTGAGTAGCATTTCAGTAACATGTGACCAGGAAAGACTTTGAGCATCCAAGTTCTTTGCCTTTGCACGTGAATGCATTTATTGCTTGCCCATTGTTTGTTCTTATACTTATTCATTAAATGTTTACTGCATGCTTATCTGTGCCAGGCACTGGAGATATTATCATTGAAGAAGACATTTGCTTTCATGGGATTTGCATTTTAGTAGGACAGGGACATTAAACAAACAACAACAAATCAGTGAATAAATATATAGCTATAGGAGAGTGGGTGGTGATAACTGTTATCAATAAGTAACACAGAGTCTATGGTAAGACATGCCACAGCTACAGAGTAGAAGGTATTGCTATTTTATCTGGAGAGTTCAGAAAAGCAGTGGAGAGAGACAGGCTCTGTGTAGTTCAAAGAGAGGAGCATTCTAGACACCGGGACCAGCATGGGCCACCATTCTGAGGGGACACCTTCTAGAACTATTTGAAGAAAGAGTAGAATGATGGGAAGAATAGGAAACAGGAGCTGGAATAGTGGGTCTGGACCTTGCTTGTGCTGCTGGATTGCTTGGCTGCTGAGTCCTTGGAGCTGCAATACAACAAATGGTGATGCGGATGGGCTGAGGGCTAGACTGCCTGGGTTTCAATCCCAGCTTTGGGGTAAATTACTTAACCTCTCTAAGCTTCCACTTCCCCATCTGTAAATGTAAAGGTAAGCATCTTTGTTCATGTAAGTTTTTGTGAGGATTAAATGAGTTAATTTGCACAGACAACTGGAAACCAGACCCCAACAAGTCGAGAGTGCTCAGTGTTAAATTATCTCTATCAGAGCAACTGGCCTCCTCTCTCTGAGACTTAGAACCATCATCACTGATGATGAGCTTTGGAGAGATGGTCTCTGGACTCTCCCAACTCAAAGACTCTGGGAAAATCTGAAGCTAATTTATATATTATTTTGTGGACCATTTGCATGTCATTTGCTTTATTCTCAGGAACTGCCAGGTGATTTTTCATGATCTGCCCACATTAGTCTCCTTACTGGGTCCAGCTTCTTTCTGGTGAAGTTGAGTATAGGACCCTTCATTTGTCTTTGTTAGACTTCCACTTCTTTCTGCCTCGCTGGTGGGTTTCATTTCTTCCTGGGACTTTGCATACCACTTCAGAACACTTCGTTGATTAAAAACATTCTCTCCATAAACTTCAATACATTGGCAAGGGAACTCTGTTGCAGAGATGTTAAAAAATGAAACTGCAGACTTCTTTGTGTGTGGAGAGCCAGCGTCTGGGAAAGATGCCATTTGACCTCCAGTGCACCAAGTCACAGACACTCTTGGATAGCCCTCCCTGCCACATCTTCTCATACGCCAGCCAAGAATTGGACTGTTCTAGCCATGGCACCCTGGTAAGTAATCTTGTAAAAGAAGTACATGGAGAATTCTTCCTAGGTTTTGGTCTGAATGTTTGCATCTCCTCCATACTCATATGCTACAATCTTCACCCCAAGGATGATTTTAGTAGGTGGGTCCTAGAGGAGGTGGTTAGATCAAGAAGGTGGAGTCCTCACAGGTGGGATTAGTGCACTTATAAGAGAGACCTCGGGGAGTTTATTCTTTCTGTCATGTGAGGACAGGGAGAGAAGACAGCTGTCTAGAAGGAAACGAATCCCCTCCAGACACTGAACCTTCCAGAGCCTTGATCTTGAGCTTTCAACTTCTAGTATTCTAAGACTAAAAGTCTGTTTTCCTGTCTTGTTAGAACTCATAAAAGCATGGTGTGCTCCATCAATGGCCATTGGAGCTCATGTTGGGATGGCAGGGATTTTAGAATGAACACTGAGGCGGCTCTCCCTATTTCTGTGAACCATTGGCACTTTGTGTGTGACATGGACCTGTCTTTTTTTTTTTTTTTTAATTAAAAGGTACTAGGGATTGAACCCAGGGTCATTCTATCTCTGGGCTACACTCCCAGCTCTATTTTATTTACTTATTTTAAAATCCTGAAACATGGTCTCACCAAGTTACTGAGGGCCTCAGTAAGTTGCTGCAATCCTCCTGTCTCAGCCTCCCAAGTACTGGGATTACAGGTGTGCACCAACCACACCTGGTTGGACCTCTATCTTTATAGCTTGTGGGTCATGCGGCACAGTGTCTCTCACAGAATGAGTGAACAAACATGCTGGGCCGTAGTGAGGCTGTTTCCCTTCTCCAGTGATGGATGCTGTAACTTTACCTTAAAGATCGAGAGAGCAGTGTGGCCTATGTGGCCGGTGACGTGGCGGCACCACCTCTCTCTCACTGGGCGATGCTGGGAAAGACACTAAGCTCTCCAGTGGCTCTCTCTAGAATGTGGGTGTGCACCCTGGTGTTGGTGAATAGTGACAATAGTGCCTTCAGAAACCGGTGACTATTTATCTTGCAGAAATCATGTGCATATTGATTTGACCAAGTAAATATATGTTGCTCTTCAATTTTAGATCCTACCAAGCCAATATCATAATGAGTTTGCTGTGTTTCCTGGTCAGGGAAGAGAGAGGAAAACAGTATCTAGTGATGAGGCCATGTCAGAGTCACCCTGGTGAGGGTGGATGTGGCTCCCAGGTCTCCCTTGCTCCTCCTTCACCCGTGGGGATGACCTATATATGCCCACATGAGGACAGATTTCATACCCACAAGTGAACACATGTGCTAGGAACACTGTTGGCCTTTGGAATTCTATAAAGAATGTTGAAGGCTGAGACAGGAGGATCACAGATTCGAGGCCAGCTTCATCAACTTAACAAGGTCTTTAGCAACTTAGTGAGACCCTGTTTGAAAATAAAAAAATAAAATAGGACTGGAGGTGTAGAGCCCCTGGGTTCAATTCCCAGCACTTAAAAAAAAGAATATTGACCACAAAACTTGTTGGGGAGCATATGCCCATGGCCTGCATCCCCAGACCCTCTGGTCCCTATGTCCTGATCCAGCTCCATTTTTTACTTGCATGAGAATTCCAGCTGCTCACCATGCCAGCCTGGCTCCCTGTCGCCCTGCTTTGAATGTCCACTTCCAAATCTTTTTCAGGGTGACTTTTACTCAGCTTTGCAAACCGTGCCTAGCACCACCAGGAAGCCTTTACTGGCCCTCCTCTGCCCTCTACAGCCAACCCTGGTGGGGAATACCCTTCTCCTGGTTACCTCTGTGTGTGCCCGTCTTTCCTCATACCATGATCTTATGATTGCATGTTTTTCCCCTTCCCTCCATATATGATGGGTTCATCCAGGGCAGAAGCTTTGCCATTCTTATTCCCAAGTCCTAAACCCATCTGGCACTTTAGAGTATATTGGTAATTTATGTTGAATGCTTGGAAGGTGGAATAAATTGTGGAGAAGAAAGAAGATTTCCTTGGTAGCCTCCTGGCAGAGTGGCCAAAACTAGAGCCCAAGAGCTTTAGAATTGTCCCATCCAGGTACGGTGGCTCTTCTATCTCCACACTTGGAGCTTCTGGGAAGCTTGCAGAGAGGGTGGAGAGGTTTGCCAGGGGCTAGCATCTTCTCCTGGTTCCCACTTAGGGGATGCCATTTGTTTCCAGCCTGGGTATTCACTGCCACTCCTTTCTCCATGGTTAAGGCAACAGCGCCACCTCCTGGCTGAGATGCCACTGCTTGTGGCCTGATTTGGTTGATCTCGGGCGCCTTCTTGTGGACTTTTAGAAGAGCTGCAGAAGTCACATTATCCCCAGGTCACAGCTAATGGTGATGTTCCTGGGTACTCCCACCTCTGATGTCTGAGTGATTCCTTGGGCCTGTGTAGGGGAATCCAACCGAGAAACCAAGACTTTGTAACAACTTAGATCAGAGGCATAAATGTGATGAGTTGCCAGGCATAGGTGACATGCCATACCTCCTGGGGGGGGAGAGTAGGGGGAGAATGTCCAGAAAACTCCTCCAGGTGGCAAATACAGCAGTGAAAATGGTTGGCGGAGACAGAGATTGTGGAGAATGATAGAAAGGCACCTAGGAGGGAAGAGGCAGAGAGAAAGGAATGGGAGTGTTATTCTGACCTACACTCCCCACTTCCAGGGCTGAAGGTACATACAAGGAGGTTTAAGAAATGCAGGCTGCAGTGTAAAAGGCCTTTCCCCAGAAGTTCAGTGGCATTTCTAGTCCCCCTGTTTGAGCCAGTCTGCCCCCGAGTCTTCACTGGGCTCTGCTGTGTTATTGGCAATCATTGGGTGTCCCTGGCTGGGCTCCAGCCCCGGCTCCTGTGTCAGCCATGTAAGAATCTCAGTGTCTTGGGAACGTGAGCTCGACTTGAAATACACTTCCCTGAAAGGCTTATTTTGTTTTGGGACAAGTCTCATACCAATCTGTCCTGCCAAGAAATGACTGCTGTTAAACTGTTGGTTTTTGCTGCTGTCAAACACAATCTTACTAGGAGAGCATGAGGCAGTTGCCCTTGAAAGCCAACAAAGAGAGAAGACTTTTGACTCGGTAGGACTTTTCTGAAACCCTTTGGAATGTTAAAAACAACAGCAGCAGCATCAAGAACATCTTCTGATGACTACTGGCAGTGTGGCTGAGCCATTCTTGGTGGCGTACTGAGTTGGGTCTTGTGTAACTGCTCTGGCCCCATCAGCATGTTACAGGTACCCTGGAAAGTCACACAAAGACCTGGAGTTCAAATCCCAGTTTAGCATTATGCATGTGCTTGTGTTTCTTCTTTATTGAAAATGCAGACAGTTCTTCAGGGTCTTGCCTAATACAGAAAGAGTGGGAAAAATGAAGATACAGGTCCCAAAAGTATTTGTTTAGAACTAAATTACTAAATAGACATTGGGACAAGTCAATATGCAGTTCTTTTCAGTAATGCCTCTCAAAAGACTTGGAAATATGAAGGTGTGAAATTCTATGCTATTGGCCTTGTTTTCTGGTTTATTTTAATTTTGATTATAGTAAAAAGCATTATAATGCAAAACCCATAGAAAATTGATATCTCAGAATCTAGCCAGGTGAATTGTCACATCAGACCATGCTCTAGGGACAGTTTACTGTTAAAAGGTAAAGAGAGTGCCTTTCCAAGTGTTCATTTTCTTCTTTTTTCCTCCCTCTCTGTGACTCAGTTTCCTACTTTGTATGATCAAGGTGTTGACCTACTTTCGAGGTCCTTTTTAGTTTCTGCTCTTCACAAGGAAGCCTTTTATCATGCTGTGATGGGATACATGTCGCAGTGTCACAGGGAGCGGTCCTCACTTTACAGAGAAATGTCCATCTGTTTGTTCATCCACTCATCCACTCACTCAACAAAGAGTGGGTTTCTACAGTGCTTCTGGCCCTATAGGCAGAGCTGTAAGTCAAGCTGTGAATAAAACAAGGCCAAGGACCTTGGTATATTCATTCTTATAGGGGTTGTACAGAATAAAATATGTAAAAATAGATACTGTAACTTGAGGATGTTATGCTAAGTGAAATAAACCAGGCAGAGAAAACCAAATAAAGAGTGACTTTGCTTATATGTGGAATCTAAAAAAGTCAAACTCACAGAAACAGAAAGTATAGATGATAGTTACCAGGGGCTGAGGAGTTGGAAGATTGGGGAGATATTGGTCAAAGGACATTGAATTTAGTTATAATGGATGAGTAAGTTCAAGATATGTATCATATAACATGGTGACTGTAGGTAATAACATACTGTATATTTGAAAATTGCACAGAGAGTAGATTTTTAAGTGTTTTCATCATAACATAGTAACTATGTGAAGATAATGCACGTTAAATAACTTAGTCCACAATGTACACATATATCAAAACATCATGTTGTATCCCATAAATATATACAAGTTTTACTTTTCAATTAAAAATTTTATAGGATGCAGTATAATGTAATATATTTGAATATAATTTATTATCATGTACAGCAGTTAGTAGTAAGTGCTAGGGAGAAAAATCAAGTAGGATGGGGAGTATGAGTAAGGAATGCTATTTTTTAGACAGAGTGGTCAGGAAGGTGGTCTCTGAGAAGGTGGCACTTAGAGACAATGGAATGGGGGTGTGAGCCGTGTGGACATCCAGTGAAGACCATGGCAGGCACAGGAGGGAGCTAGTGCAAAGGTCTGATTCAGAAATGCACTTGCTGTGCTTGAGGAAGGCAAGGAGATGGGAGAGTTGGGAGACGAGGCTGTATCCTGGATGCAGTCTTAGACTTGGATTTTAAGAAGCCACTAGAGTTAGCACAGTGCAGGAACATTCCAAGAGTTGATGTTGTGAGCAAGACTCCAGGAGTCCCGAGGCCTTCCTTTGGCACTGGAGAGTGCTCTCAGGCACAGGCACAGGCACTAATCTATGTGAAAGGTGGTAACCAATGGCAGGTGGAGGTGTGTGCCAAGCATCAAATGCATGTGCAGGGTCTGGGTATGCAGCTCAGTGGCAGAACTCTCGTCTAGCGTATGCCAGGCCCAGGGTTCCATCCCTAGCACCACAAAAAAGCATGTGCAGACACTAGTTGTGAAAGAGCTTCTGGAGACGGAGGGTGGTCAGTTAGAGATGCCTAGCTGAGCAGGGGTGTTTAATCTGGTCCTTGAAGATAGGGCCTGGCAAACTGAGAGGAGGGTGGACTCTGGTTTAGGAAGGGTGAGCAGGGCTAGAGGTGGGTATGACCTGATTGACAAATGAAATTTGTTGCAAACAACGTTTTACAGCAGAGAAACAGGAAGCAAGAGAGGAGAACAGGCTGATCATGGAGGAAGGAAGTGGCCTGACCTCTTTCCAAGGTTGGGCAAGAGGTTCTCTTAATCCAGATGATCTTTCCTGATAAAATGGTCAGGACTCCATCATGCTATTACTCTAGGAAAAGTTAATGGGCTCTGCTGGAGGCCCCATCCTCTCCAAGTTGAAGAACTATCTGCCCTCAGGTAAGACAATCCTGTCTCCAGGATGTGTTAGGAAAGAATGGAGGCTGAACCATGCCTGGGCAGTCTTTTGTCATGTGAATTGCTGCCTCTGCCTTCTGCCTTCAGGAGCTGCAAGAACCTCATGGCCAGGAATCACCTGTCAACAATGTGACTGGTGCAGAAGCAAGCCTGTCTCCATCCAGCCTGTATATGCCTGTCTCTGCTCCTGGGGGTGAAGATGTGCAGGACCCTAATTTACGAGAGCATGACTTGGAGTTGAGCATTAGATTGTCCATCCACTGAGAGCCCCGGGTGTAGAATACTCCCAGGACCGATTCTGGGCCATGCCTGCCGACAGCATACTGGTGCCTGCCTGCTGCCACCGTCTATGAGATAATGTCTCTCCATTTTGGGATTGTGACATAGTTACATCAGACCTTAATGGCCAGTACTCACATTCCAGACCTGAGACCAGTGTGACAGCAGAGAAGCTCGAGTCGCAAGGGACATTCTCAGGCTCAAAAATCACAAACCCGACAGGGAAAGGAATTTGATCAGAAAACGACACCATTCGGGTTATTTTAATGCCTGGATTTGAGCTGCCCTTTAAGCAGAGCCCCTTCTGTCACTGGGCTTTGGTGCCAGGTGACCCTGGCAGATGACTTTCACTTGTTTGTAACCGTAGAGCAAGGTCATGTTTGGTTCAAGCACACTGCATGGGGTAGAGACTGGTAAGAGAATGCACCTCATTCAAGCCTGTCTTTGTGTGTACACAATGTGCACGTCGACACAAGACTTGGGTCAGGTTCTGAGGCTTTGTAGCAGATGATCTGTTGTGAACCCAGATCCCCTCTCCTGCACATTTGACTCCTGAAACTTCTCCTTTGGTCAGGCAACTGGGTGCTGAATGCATCTAGGTAAATTCTTTGCTCACCCTGAAAGGGCAGCTAAGGTGTAGGGATTGCTATTAATCATTGAGAGGTCAGCAGTTCTTCACAAAGTCAATCTATTCGTGAATTCAGAAATATTTCTGTACTTATTATTTTCTGAGATTTTTGCTAAGTGCAACAGAGAGTAGAAACTAACATATAACATATTCTGTATTCTCTTGACGTAAATAATGAAGGAACATAAAGAAGACTTGTACTCAGAGGACTGTAAATGGTCAAATATTCAGATTCTGGTATTCAGAATAATCCCAGTGGATATATCACCTGAGGAAAGGTCTGGAGGTAATAATAAGCACGTGCCATAGCAGTGAGTTATGTTACCCTAAGCCTTTTTGTCTCCTAAACCCAAAGGAGTAGAAAGCCCTTTTTCCAGAGAAGTGGGAGAATCTGCTTTTTGGGATGACAATAATATTGGAAGATACTGCTGGGCTTGTACATTTTAAAAGCTTTAGAGGATTGATACGTGCCAGGGCCATGGAAAATAGTATGGTTTAAATGAATGGAGTGCCAGGAGGCCTTGTTGTTAAACCTATTGAGTAGAAAGAGACTGGATGAGTTTTTCACTGTAATACTGGAAACCTGGGTTCCCATCTGTGTATTAGGGAAAATATTGGTGTAGGGTAGCAGAAGCACCACCAAGCTGGGAACTGGAGAACCCAATTTTTAGTCCTGGCTTTGTCAATAATAATGACAAATGTGTATTAATGTACCATGTGTTAGAAGTTGGCACTAAATGCCTTAATATACCCCCTTTCCTGCCTCATCTCTGTGAGGTAAGCCCCATTCTTATTCTGGTTTAATGGATGAGGCAACTAAGGCACAGAGGTTCATACCACCTACCCAGGGACACAGAGCTGCCCACTGACAAGAGCTACAGTTCTACCTGGCTGGCTGTTGAAAGAGTTCATCAAGTTCTCAATTCCTGTGTGGTGGCCTTCCAATACAATAGGAGAGTGAGTGTGGACCAAAATGAGACACTAATAATTTTCCAGATGACCTTAAAAAGTGACTGTCAAGATCTAAACAGACAAGATCTGAATTCATGTGTAAAGTATATTCCTCAGAAGAAAGATAGAAAGATAAAATGAGATGGCCAATGGAAAATATCCTAGAAAATGAAAAATAAAATCCACCACTCCACTAGGAAAGGATAATTGGGGGTGAATAGATCTTTGGACTTCATGAAGATTTGAGGGTGGGCTTATTCTTCAAATCTGGATGGCATTCTGAATCCACTTGATTCTGCCAGGTATGCAGAAGGAAAACATAAGAGCTCAGAGAAAGTCCATCTTATTCCTCTCAGGAAGAGTATTTCAAAACTGGTTTCCCTCTCTCCCATTTCATCAAGCTTCCTTCCTTCCTAAATTGAGATCCATGTGAAGATGAAGAAAATATCTACCAAGAGAAAAGTCAAGATGATATATAACCATTTGTTTTCATAACAAATATTCAGAGAACATCATCATGATTGCAAGACCTGGCATTGTCTGCTCTTGAAGGATACTGTCAAGCTGAGCAGGGTCTTATCCATGGTTCCATGAACACCTTATCATGGTTCCATGAAAGACACCAAAGTCCAGGTGGGTGAAGAAATCGGTACAAGATCATTAGTATCCTTGTGTAGAAGCCAACTCCTCTGATACACAAATGTGTGTTGGTCCCTATTTTGTTGCTTCCCTTTTGGGGAGTTTTGGGTGAGTAGAAATTTGTTCAAGATCCATATCGTGCCCCTGTGACAATGAGTTTTGTTATTTATTTTAGCTTACCTCTCAAATGGCTCCATCTTTGCCTTTGGGTTGTTGGAAGAGTTAAATAGGCCCAATCTTTGTGGGTCTCATGGATACTATCACCTGTTTTCTTGTGGTAAGAAGGTGCTTCTTTTTATGATTGAAATCAGCACCTACTTCCATGGTGGGAGCACCTGTGAGCTGACACATTCAATTACAGTCATTAAATACTAATGGATCCCCAAGAAGCAAACCTTCTACTCCCCTTCCTTTCTCACACTGATGACAAAATCACTACACTACAACCAGAAGAGAATTCACACTCTTTGGTGTTACTGGCCCCTCCCACTTTACCTCAGCATGACAAACCACACAAACTTAATAATAATTTTTTTAAAAAGGCCTTTAACCCAGGGATGAGGTTGGGGGTTGGAGAGTCTGTCTGGTAAGTGGGGAAAAAAAGTAACACCCATTTTGAGGCCAGAATTCATCTGAATTCTCCTGTGGCGATCAAGAGGCTATTTCACCCCAGCAACCAAGAGGCTACAGCTGGATATGTGCTTATGAGGTGGGTCACAGTTAAGAGCTGCCAGCCTGGGGTCTGCTCCTGGGGCCATTTCTACCTCAGATTAGGCAGGCAGCCTCAAAGGCATAAGAGGCAGGGGCTCTATGGTTACTGTGGCAACAGCCCTGGAGCTTCACGAGTTTTAGGTAGAGGCTGCTGGAGCAGTGGCACTTACTCAGGACCCCCTTCTCAGGTTGAAGTTAAGCAACCTTCCCTCCCTTGGTATATTTTCACAGCGGAGGAGAGGTCTAGAGGAGACAAAAGCCTGAGGCCTCACCTTTGCTTACTCGGAACTGAGTAATCTTGCTTTCTCTGGTTTTGCCCAGGGGGTTGTGAAGGGTGTGGGTGGGCTCTATTGTGTCTGTAGGAAGATGGAAAGAAAATTTCCAGATGGTGATGAGGATTCCAAGTCCACCAGAAGGACATGAAAACATTGCTCACTGCCACAAGAAGGTTGCCAACTTTGTTTATGGATTGAGAAACTATGTGCAGGCAAAGTCTGCCACTAGTGTCACTAGCCTGTGCAGGGGATGCAGGAACTAGCCAAAGCTCCTGAGGACTTAGAAGATAACTGAATATAGAAGGAGAAAACTGTAAGCCATGGTATAGTACTAAATGCTGGAAAAATACAGTAAACAAGACAATTTGCCTGCACACAGTTTACAGTCTTACAGGGAAGACTGACAGACACAGAGGTGTAGATTAAGGGCAGGTTAGATGGAAACTCCCTGTGTGTCATTTAATGAAGATAGCTGTGTATGTTTCAAGAAATTTGTGCTGACTGCACCGTAAGATAAATTTGTGATTAATTTTATTTTAAAAGCAATTTCTTTATTACATATTGTGTATAGTGCAGGTAGGTATCAGGCACATAGAACTATGGATAGATGCAATTAACAATAGTGTTTTCACTTGTGTACATCATTTTCCCCATCTAAGCTCTAATTATTCAGTATTTTTTCATCAGTCTTCAGAAGGTTTCTCTAGGAGACTGAACTTGTAGAAATGATTTGGGGAGAAGTACCTTTATCTGTGTTTCAAAAGGCTGTGTTATATTTTCCAACTCTCTAAATCTAAGAATTTAGAATTTCCAGATAGCTAAACATTCTAATTGTGTGGATAGTGTGCAACATGTAAATGATTTATTAAAATGTTTAACATCAGGTTTGATGGCTATTCTGATTTCACAGATAGAAACATTCAGCCAACTTTTACACAGAATACAAAATGTGGAATCAAGTACAAGAAATACTTACATTTAAGGCATACACATAATGCTAAGTTGATGTCTCTACAAATGTAACCATCAAAAAGACACACTAGTGGGGTGGCCAAGTTACCAGAGAAAACTGGTAAGCTGAGATAAAACTAGAGATAAAGAGAAAATGATTTGGGAGCTGTACAAGAAAAGGATAAATGACGAAGATATGAAGAGTTTTTAAAGGTCTTTTTCTTGCAATTTTTTTTTTTTTTTTTGCAGTCCTGGGGATTGAACTTAGGGGCGTTCTACCTTCGAGCTATACCCCCAGCCCTATTTTTTATTCTTTATTTTGAAACTGAGTCTCACTAAGTTGCAGAGAGCCTCACTAGGTAGCTGAGGCTGGCCGCAAACCTGGATCCTCCGGTCTCAGCCTCCTAAATGCTGGGATTATAAGCATGCGCCACCACGCCGGGCTTGTTTGTTTTTTAAAGAAAAAGATTTCAGTAATAAACATGGAGAAGCAATTGGGTGAGGAAAGCTATTGGGTCAAAGATGACTGCTATGAAAATGACTAGATGAGGAAAATTTCTATCACTTGGACAAAAATCCATAGAAACCCTAATCCTATAAAGAACTCAGGTCATTCCACTCCAATAGTAAGCATTCTTCCATATCCAAAAACCTCAAGATTTAGAGCTTGCTGAAACATAACTCTTGTCTCAATCCTCTCCAGACTGCTAAAAGGGGGCACATATCCTGCTCCTACAAGCAGAAAGGCCACAGATATTATTACTGTATCCACATGTGCACACTGACACCCCTCTGATCTGTGCACTTGAGCTCTTGCCCTGTAAATGGCATGTGCGTGCCTCTCACAAGACACATACCTATACATAGTATACATAGCTTCAGATTCAGACACTATAACAACAGATTTCTCTACCTCATCCAAACAGACCTACTGAAAAGGAACCATTTTGGGTCCTCACCCACAAGCAAGACATACAAAATTGTCTAGGTCAGATCTGGTATTAATTATCCAGTGCTCTCTACTGGAATAAGTGGTTAATCCCAAGGAGGTTTACTCTGGAGACTGACCAACCTGCTCCAGGGTGGATACAGAACGAATTTTGGCTCTCAAGACTGTTCCACATCATATGTTGTGCAAATGTGCACTGGCACAAGGCATGGACTTTATTCCATAGCAGATGCGATTCTTCTTACGGGCGTACCCTAAATTAATAGATGACCCAAGCACCAAGTTGTCTAGAGATTCTCTTTATGAACTGAATTACTGTTTAGATGCTCAGATTGCCTCTCTGCCTTGCTTCCTTACCTCTTGTCTTTGCCATCACGGCCTGAGGCTTGTTCTTCAGACTCAGAAACAACAGGTATTGTATCCTCATGAGGCCATCATGTCATGGATTCCTGTGTTCATTCCTATGGCAGTAGCCTTGTTTGGATCTGTTGGGGTTGTGCAAATGGTTGCAGCAACACGTGATGGGGAACATAGCAAATTCCTTGTATGTGGGAGGAAGCTGTGCTATCCTTCCTTTTCTGCAAACTTACTGATCCAACTTTGAAGAGTTTTCCTTGTGATATCTTAGGCATGGCTTAAACAAACTTTTAAAAGATGAGAAATACAGAATTTGAAAGCCAGGACCAAAAGGAACTCAAGGATAACTTTAAGGAATTCTGATAGCAGATAGAAGGGAAAGTTGTCTTTATTTTCTCATCATAGAAATTGTATTAATTATAGAATTGTGTCTGAGGCAGGAAGGAGTTGAGATTATTTTATTTAGGCAGATATTTATTTTTTCCTGATCTCAGAGAGATGAAAAGTAAAACCACTTTTGTGTGTAGTGTGTGTGTGTGGGGGGAGGTGGGGGATGCACTGTGGAATCAGCAGGGATGCTGGTTATTTTTATAACTGGATGATTTTACAAATCACTTCAAATCGTGACCAAATTTCTTTAAAAGCCTTTTTTTAAATTTTTTAACATTATAGTCAATAATGCTGTTAAAAAACTGTGTGGACCCTGACACAGGAAATAAAAGAACAAACTTCTTTCATTTGACATTTACTGTTGAATAAAGATGACAATTTGCCACTCCACCATCCCTGCCTCCATCCCTCACAAATTCTGTCATTGGGTTTATTCACTTATTTTACCTCTGAAAGTTAATAAGCATAACCTTTTAAGTAAATGTTAACATTTATTTTGTACGTATTATGCATCAGGCATACACATACAGAAAAGCTGGGGAGTGTGAGGCACAGGGATATAAGGGGAATAAAAGATACAAGATGTTTGTTGCTTTCACAGAATTGTAATTTCTTATGCAAGCACACACACACACACACCCCTACTCAAGGGGCAGTATAAATAACTAAGAGGGAGAGGAGAGAGTTTGGGCTGGTACAGTCTTGAGAGTGCGTCATGGAAGGTAGAACTTGACTGGGTCCTGACAGGTAGAGGGTCCCACCTGCCAAGTTGGAAGAGGGAACGCAATCTAGCTGTTTCCATGGGCTTAATGTCAGATGGAAGAGGCAGAATGCGAATCCCTAACAGTCTATAAGACTTTCTTATCCAACCTCCTGCCTCAACCATCTCTATAATAAATTCTATGCCCCCCCCAAAAGCCTTACTGCCAACCAAGCCCAGGTGATTCCCAGCGACTCACTATACCATAATGAATGATGCCTTCATTATTTTTGAAAAAATCCGGTGTATTTCTTGATATCAGAAGGCAAACTTTCAACATAGCCACATGCATCAAAGGAAAGAAGTTTATTCTTTTATTTCCTATGTCAGAGTCCACAGTTTTATAACAGCATTATTGACCATAACGTTAAAAAAAGGCTTTTAAGGAAAATTGGTCCTGATTTGAAGTGATTTGTAAAAGGAACTGGACTGCAATCACTTTATTGAATCTGGACTCCATATGATCAATATTAGTAAAAAACATGAACTCCAAAAGGGTTTCCTCCCTTACTAAAGATCTTTCTCCCTAGTGGTAAGAGGAAATGCCTGCATTCCCTCACAGCTAATCTTTTTGATAGCAACTGGAACAAGATGATTCTGCAGCCAGGACATAGGCAAGAGGGTTGATTACCTGGGCATATAGGTCACTCAATCCAATTCAACCCAAGACGGACAAATCATAGCTTCTGGGATATGCGAGTCTCTTTATCTGCAATCACAGACTTTGGTGTTTATCTGGGTTGGTCAAGAGTTAATCCAAGTTTCTGGAAATTATCACAGCCAACTCTCCCTTGCTTATAATAACTGAGAGCCACAGTGACATGGAACATGAAGGGAAGAAACAAAAGCAGGAGTGCAGATTATTTATATATAAACCAAACACATACTTTCTTAATCATTATAACACTTTAATACTAAAATTAGCTTGCATTTCCTAAGCAACACTGACTGGTGACCAAGGGGTTTTTGGGTTAAAAAGAATAGATAATGTCACTTCAAGGCATATTTTCTAAGTTTGGATCTTGATGTTGTTCCTTCTTTTTTTTTCTTTCTTTCTTCCTTCCCCATCTTCCACATACTAGCAGCTGTTTCTGCGACTTCTACAGAATAACTTGCAGGTAAAGTTGGAAGAGTGAAGATATGTGGAAAAACTTGGTATGTGTTATGCTGATGAATAGATATCAAAGCCTGCATTCTGCACATCTTGTTTTTGCTTCCAAGAAAACAGAGTTAAAATGGACTTTCAGACCAAGAAGAGGTGAGAAGTGATAGAGGTGGCAAGAAGGCTCAGCAAGTCTGAGAATAGCTCAGTGTATTTGCCAAGGTGACATTTCCTCTGCCACTTCAGAGTGGTATCTGAATTACCCACTGCTGCCATTGAGTCACAGCAGAAAAAAGGTTCCCCTGGTGTTTCACTTGTTTCTTGTTTGACACAAAAACATTCTTTTGGAGTATGAATATATACACATACGTACATACATTTATATACAGCCAGTATTGTCTTTGTGTAATAAGAACCAGATAAAGCTCAGGATATGGAAATAATGAAATGTTTGGGGGCAATGTCTCATACCTCTCTTCTGAAAAATTCTGTTTTGTATGTAACCACTTCTCTCATTACAAAGGAGTGATGGAGATTTGCTAACTTAAATTTGCCCCTTGATGGTTTCATTCTCTTTTCCACAAAGGCAGCACAAGCAACGGCTTCCCTATGATTTCTGGCACTTCCAGTGGAAGGGAAATGGGATGAGAATGACCAAGCTTGCCCAATTGGACCTTCCACTACAAATGCACCATGGTTTCCCCTCCTTCTTAATCATTACTCCTTCCCTGGCTCCTGCCCCCAATTCCCTATCCAGAAGAGATGGCCAACCTTCCTCTCTTGGTCTTGGGAAAACACATCTTGCATAAACAGCAGGTGCTGAGGGGTTGCAGACGTTGAGGCTTGCCAGGGCAGCTTGGCTGGATGAGCTCCTTAAGGAAGGCATCTCCAACTGCTTCCTCAAACAGCAGTTGGGATAATCATGACAGACATTCTCATAGTACTTGACTTGTACTTTTACTAGGCCTCACCCCAGACTACTGAACCAAACCTGCATTTTCTCAAGGTCCCAGGTGAACTGCGGGCACACAGTTTGATAAGCGCTATTTTAAACTCACTAGACCAGGAGTCTGCAAACTACAACTCCAGGTTAAATCTGGTCAGCTGCCTACTTTTGTAAATCATATTTTACTGGGACATAGCCACACTTACTTGTTTAGGAATTGTCAATGGCAGTTTCCACACTACAGTGGAATAGCTCAGTAGTTACAACAGAGGCCAAAAGCCACAAAGGCTAAGAAACATTTACTCTGTCTCTTTACAGAAAAAGTTTGCTGGGTCCTAAGCTCGACTATAAACTCCTTAAAAGTGAGAATCTGCTTTTATTTTGCTTTGTAAGATACAAAGACAACTTAGTATAGTGGTTACATATTTAGTCCCAGAGGTAGACTGCAGATTTGTATCTGGTATTTGCCATTTTCTTGCAAGTGACTATAGGTCACAACCTCTCTGCCTTATGCTTGTCATACTTTGGATATAGAAAGTCCCCTGAAGAGTTCATGTGTTAATGTTCAGAGATGATATAATTAAGTCATGAGGGTTGTAACCTCAGCAGTAGATTAAATTTATTGTAATAGATTTACTGGGTGGTAACCTACGGAGGTGGGGTGTGGCTAGGGGGTAACCTGGAGGTGGGTCCCCAAGGGTGTGGCCTTAGGGGGACTGTGCTTGTGTCTTTGAATCCCCTTGCTTTCATTCTGTGATGTGAGAGCAGAGTCCTTGCTCTCTCCCTCTGCCTTCCACAGCCACACCCCTGAGCTGTGCCAATGAACCTGGTCTCATTGGACTGAACCCTTGAAATCTCCAGAACTATGAGTGAATTAAATTTCCATTCTCTAAGTTGTGGTGTCAGTGGTTTTGAATTACAACAGTGAGCATGTTCACTGAAACACCATCTCTAAAGTGGGGGTGTGGAATAGGACCTGTCTCACTGTGCTGATGTGTTGAATGTTAAGGTATGTAAAGTACTCAGATGGTGCCCTCATCAAATGTTAACTCTTAGCAGGCACCAGCTATTTTAGGGTACCATGTGGGATTTGTTGAATGTTGGCAATAATGACCCTTATAGCAGACAATGTCAACACACACTCTTTGCTTCCTTCCTCACTAATGTCTAATTACTCATTTGGTTGTCTGGCCTTCATGGAGGGTGACCTTTTCTTCGGGGAATTACCATTGCAAGCCAATCACAGTAATGCCATTCTCAATGTCTGTGGACTGGCATAGGTATGGGGAGTTGTGGTCAAAGAACCATGAGAAGATTCTTGAAAAGCTTCTGGGAAATGTTTCCTTCATTCTGTCAAAGAAATCATAAAAGAGATGCCCCTGTTCTTTTACAGGTGTTGGGCCTGGATGTGATGCCAGGAATTACAGCAACCATGAAGCTGGTAGTTTTAAGATACAGCCAACATGTTTAGGATGGCAAAGTAGAGGGATGGAGAGAAACTTGCACTTATGAGGTCTGAATGAGAGAATCTAGTGCTTATGAGTTGCTGAACCAGCCCCTGGGGCCACCTTCTCATGGACTGATTTTATGGAATATACTTAGTAGTTTAATTCCAAAGCATCCTGACTCATAGGCAGGGTCTATGTTCACACATATTTTCACTCCATTCAGGACTTAGCAATTGTTGTTGGGTACTGTGAGAAAAGGAAGAGTGGAGATTAGAAATGAATAGGCTAGGTAAGGCAAAGCAGAATTCAAGAAGCTTCTCTGTTATAAAAATCAAAACCACAATGAGCTATCACATCACACCTGTTGGGATGGCCATTATTAAATACGTGTGTGTGTGTGTGTGTGTGTGTGTGTGTGTGTGTGTGTTGGAGAAATTGGAATCTCTGTGCACTGTTGGTGGGAATGTACCTGGGAAACCATATGAAGGTTTCTCAAAAATTAAGAACAGAATAACTATATGATCTATATTTGCACTCTCATTTTCACTACAGCATTATTCACAATAACCAAGATGTGAAAGCAACCTAAATGTCCACCAATGGATGAAAGGATGAAGAAAATGTGTCATATCCATAGAGTATTTATTACTCAGCCTTAGAAAAAGGAAACTGTCACATACTGCAACATGGTTGAACCTGGAGGATAATAAGCTCAGTGAAACAGGTCAGTCATAGAAGGACAAATACTGCATGATTCTACTTATTTGCAGTATCTAAATTCATAGAAGCAGAAAGTAAAATAGTTGTTCTTCAATTAATCACCACCATCCACTGGTGGGGAAAAGGAGAGGGATATGGGAAATTGTTGTTCAATGGGTATAATTTTTTAGTCATGCAAGATGAACAACTTCTAGAGATCTGTACGACAACTGTGCTAAAGTTGACAACAGTGTATTATACAACTTGATTTGTTAAAAGGGGAGATATTACATTAGGTGTTTGTTTACAATGATAAAGTCATTTCACAAATTGGAAATTTCATACTCAGAAGTTGGGTAGCTTATATTAATTTTAAAACTTACAAATGCTCATATACTCATATTTAGGAAAATATTCTACTTTTAGGTTTCAAGAAGCCTCACCACAAACACAGAAATGGAAACATGGGTTGTCTGTGATGATTAAGTACAGGTTTCTTGAATTCAAATAAGCAATGGCAAAGACCACATTTAGAATTTGATAGAATGAACATAGTATCCCTCTCTCTTATTTTTCAAAGAGGTTGTTACTAAGACGAGAAAAAGGGCTTTAGTCTTTTCCTAAATATCAAATTGTTGACTTGAATGAATAAAACTTAGTCACAAGTAAATGCAAAAGAAAAAAAAATAAAA
This sequence comes from Graphiurus murinus, assembly GCA_004027655.1. Lineage (NCBI taxonomy): Eukaryota > Metazoa > Chordata > Mammalia > Rodentia > Gliridae > Graphiurus > Graphiurus murinus. Next base: position 37,458 of record PVLC010000165.1, read on the forward strand.
GTTCTGGGTTAGTGTGGGCCCAATTGCCTTTCATCACATTCCCAACTGGGAAATTCCTTTCCTGATATCCGCAGATCTCTTCTAAGTGCTCATCTCTCCTGTTGTCTAAACCTGCTACCCAAACTTGGCAGGTTACTTTTAAAGCCAGATGAGTTTTGATTATTTCCTTGGTGATGTCTATTATTTCCCTCCTGGAGAGAAGAAGGGTTTGAAGACAGTTCATCACTGGGGATAGGTGGAGTAGAGGTGTGGTCTCTTACATACCATGAAATAATAGGTAGTTCTTTGGGCCGGAATTGTCAAATGATTCCTTAGAATTCATTGCTGCAGGGATTTTATGGTGTACCAAGTTGTGGACTTTCTTTGTGCCACACCCAGTAGCAGATTCAAAGCAACATAGGTGGCTATATGTGAGGGGCAAGCATTGGAAGAGAAGGGTACAGAAACCAGGCCTTCACACTTCCACCTATTCACCTATCCAGAGTAGAATGTCCTCACTGAAGGAGCCACAGGATCAGGTCTAAGGTGTCTGTTTAGACCCCTGCAACTCTATACCCCTGTAGGCACTCACCAAAGGGAGGGATGTCATGCTACCTCTGCCTCTCAAAGTCTAGGGTGGGATATGCTTCCAGGACTTTGGAACTATCAGGACATCGTCATATCCTAAGGCCAGAAGGGGTCATGAGACATTTTCTCATTCATCTCCTTGCTTTTTGGCAAGAATAGCATTCCTAAGTCTTCCAATTACATCAGAACATAACTTACAGTGTAAGAGCTTTCAGGGGGGGTAAAAAGCAATGACTGCAAAACTTTTTTTTTTTTTTTTTTCTACAAACAACTTTAATTGTGCACTCACCATCTACTTCAGAATCTACAAGAGCCTGGATGCTGGTTCTTAACCCCAACCCATTCTTATCAGTCTAACTCCAAGACCCTCCTCCAAGTAGAATGATCTCATAGCTCAGTGAAAGCAGGGCATGAAGAGGCAGGTGTGATGCTAAAGACTGAGGGGTCAGCCAGTCTCCCATGGTACTCTGGAAACTTCTTGTCAGCTATTTACATGTACTTAATGGGCAGCACTTCCCTTGTGATTTTCTGTATGCCTTCTTTTATACCTGAAATTTCTTTGACTGTTTCATCTTTCTAGTGGACCCTACAGTTAGAGCACCTCTGCCTTCACTGCTAGGTTCTTAGAGACCAACTAAATCCTTAAGGAACAGGAAGCAAGAGCTAGTCCTTGCAAATCTGTTATAATTTTCCTGCCAAAGACTTGTGAAGAAAGAACCCCTGACCCTCTAGGTTTCTAGTCTTTGGGCATTCTCAGTCATGGAACAAGTGATTTACCTTCTCTTAGGAAATGTGGAGGCTGAATATGTAACTTCCCATGTGATTTTGTTGAGGATAGAGGGCAGGTCACAAATTCAAAAACCCAATGGCTCTTTGACACCGGTTGGGAGGAATGCTAATAAAATCTGTGGTGCAACTCCTTCTTAGGAAAGGGTGTAAAGGGTAGCATGGATTCACCAGAAGCTTGGGCAGACTGCTTTGTAGCCGGGGCAGGAAAAGTGTAGCTACCCAAGGAAACCTACATGGCATCCTCCATAAGGCTGCTGTACTGGAAAATAGCAAATGATCGCAAAGTTCCTTGAGAAATATTTTCTTCCCCTCTTCTTCTGGAATTGTTAGGAAAGTAGGTAGGACCAGAGGTCTGACTTTCAAGAGTGGCCCACGTGGGAACAGAGTGCTCAGAAGACTGATTTCTCCTCCAAGGAAATCTGGCTGTACTTTTTTTCCTATTCTATCCAGAGCTTGTATTTTGGTGGATCAGGCACATATGTGCACAGGGCCAGGATTTTTGGCAATCAATTTTAGGGGAAAGGCAAAAGGAGACGCAAAAGGGGCTCATTTCTCTTATTTCACAGCTGCCTTTTCCAAAGAAAACAGGACCTACCGACAAGCAACAATCCAAACACCATTAAAAAAGTCATGGAAATGGATATACATGCAATTGGTATATATGCCCCCTGTCACCTGGTACAAATGGAGTAGGATCTGGAGGAAAATTGAGCCACTGAGACCTAGGCCTTCTGAGCTAGTTCCAGAGGCACAGGCATCCTGACTGGTCTCTGCGTAGTTGAATAACTCTGCTACTGACCTTCAGAAAAATCTGTGAATAAACCCTAGCTAAGGAGAAACGCCTATCTTTTTGGGGTTGCCTGGGCTATCTGAGGCAGAAGCAGTTGTAGCAGACTCCTCGACAGAGGCACAGAGATCCAGGAATTCCAGTATGATGTCTCCAAGGCAGTAAATCAAATGCCTGAAACATGGATAGAACAACTTAAGAGTAGGGCCCAGCTCAGTCAAGAAACATAAGACAGTGTTTGTAACATTTATCTACTATCTACTGGAACCCCTGCCCCTTGATACCCTAAACTGCAACAGTTTGACAAAGTGTCTGCCACAAAATTAATGTCTGTTGAACTACCAAGCCTCAACTCCAACAAAGGCAAGAATAGAATTTGAGACTAGATTTTATAAATTTCCACTTCTTTTTAGAAAGATACATTGTACTACTCAAGAACTGTGAGGGAAATCCCTGTGACTTCAAATTACTGACTACTGCTGCTTGTCATAATTAATCACTAAAAATTTTCAGGCCATCTTATAGGCAGCAAGGCACAGCTACCTCAGGGAGGGGGAGTTAGGATTTGGGGTAGGGATTGAGAGAGGAGTGGAAGAATATGCAATACTTTCCAAAGGCATTCCAGCCTAAGGGATGGAGTCTATTGCTTCTGAATTATCCCAGGCATCTTCACCTAGCATTTCTGGTCCCTTTATCAGATTCCAATCTTAACTGTCTTTTGTCTTTTTCATATTAAGCAAAGACAACTGTTGACCTCAACACTAATCATAGCTTTGCAATGAGGCCAGAAACCTCATGGACAATCATTATACGGCCTGTAATGTACAGGCCACGGTATGTTCTTACACTGTTAACAGGGACTAGCAGATGTTAGAAATAACCATTAAGCATACTGAATGAGCCTGGAGGTTAACTGGGCATTTTTAGCAGCTTATATGGGGATCTGCACTGAGTTCTTCCAGATTCAAATGGTAGCTGGTCCAACAGTAGTTGATTACCAAGAAATAACCTGCTCTGAAGCCAGGCAGTGTGGATTTTACTTAGTGTATGTAGAACCTGGGCACTGACTAGGCAGTCAGGAGTGCAAAGCAAGTCAAGTCTATATCTGCATTCTTCTGAATGTGGGTCTTTCACTTAAAACCTCGCATACTTCTGAGACTACAGATCATATAGCTTTATGTATGCTGATGTTGGGTACACGTTTTCTAGCTTACCTGTTGATGAGGGGTTGCTGTAGTGACTCCAAGACTAGACTCCAGCTCAGCCGGCATTTGTTAACCCCCAGGATGTCTACTAAAAAATCTGGTGTAGAAAAGACAGGAGTTTTATGTTACCAGTGAGGCCTTAAGAATCTAAGAAAATCTCCTTAGATTTTTCTCCAGGACCTCTGTCGTCTTATATAGACTGGGTACTCCAAACCATAGAGTCAACCCCAAATCTCATAAAGCAGAGAAAAGCCAAGAAAAACATGTTTTTTAAGTTGGATGTCTAAATAAGAACAGGCATCAAGAAATAATTTTGTAACCTGCTATGAAAGTATAGGTACTACTTCTGAGGTAACAGTTTATGTTGGAGAGGAGAGGGTTAATAAGGGTAAATAAAACAATGTTCAGAGCTGCGTTCACTAATATCCTCTGGTTACCACAGACACAGGCAACAAAATGCCTTCTTCTGCCCTCTAGAAATACAAAGGAATAAAAAAATACCTTTTCAGGCTTTGCTTCTACTTACTCCTAAGAACCCAACTTATCAATTCTGATTTTCTGCAGAACATATCATGTACTTTCCTGGTCCCAAAATGCCACAGGTTGAAAGAGAATCCAAACTCTTCATCTGGTGGGAATGGTTCTGAGACTTGCCCCTGCAGGCACAGCTTCTTCAGATCTGCCTAAGAGTTATGAACCCAAATATCTTCAAGATTCTCCTCTAGTTTTTAAGTTTGGCTACAGTGATCCATTCCATTCCCTTGCCACTCTCTGAGTGAAGAATAAAAGAATCACAACCTTGCCCATTCTCCTATTAGCCTGAGATATGGTGATGGTGGTGGTGGTGGGGAGGTCAACAGGTTTTTGCATCTAGCCACATTCAGGGCTCTACTGAAGATGGGGAAGGGTATGGCACAATGTTGGCAAAGTGGAGTGGGAGGGGAAGAGCTAGCAGAATAATCAGTCTCATCATTCCAATTACCTGGCAAGATTCCCATTAGGCTCTGCAAAGCCTGCTTCTCAGTAGCCACCTTCTGCTCCTGAGTTCTTACAGGCCTTGGAAACTTGGGCAAAACTCCACCAGGCCAGATGGATTCCCGAAGAAGCTGGAGGTACTGCACCCAGTGCTGTGGACATGTGAGATTAGCCACCTGCACCTCTAGCCACCTGAGGTAGAAGACAGAAGAAAGCTCAGAGAAATAGGGAGGAAATGGCATGGAAAGACGATAGACTGGATGTTTATATCTCTCTCAGGGTGACTGTATCATGAGGTAAAGACTAAGGTGATTAGGTCATGAGGACAGAGCCCTCATGAATTTAATTACTGCCCTCATATAAGAGACACAAGAGATCCCTCACTCCTTTTACCACATGAAGACATAGGGAGAAGATGGAGTCTATGAATCAGGAAGTGGACCTTCACCAGATACAAATCTGTTCGTCCTTTGATCTTGGACTTTCCAGCCTTCAGAACTGCAAGACACATATTTCTGTTGTTTATAAGCCACCCAGTTTATGGCATTTTCTTATGGCAGCCCCAATGGACTAAGATAGCATAAATCACGTGAGCAATCAGGACAGGGAAAGAAAAGTCAACACCAATGCTTACAATCAAAACCAAACCAATCCAACCACTGGGACCACAGAATTTGAAGATGAGTAACAATGACAATGATATTTACTGAGTGTCCTCTAAGAGACATATATTATGTTAAGATTTGCAGAAGAGAACAGAACAGACAACTAAAAGGGCCTCAGCCTTGGTCTTGGGGCAAGGGTGCACCTAGCCTTTCCAGCTCTCCTCCAGTAGGAACCACTGGTATCTTCTCAAAGACCTGCACACACAGCTTTTGGAGGAAAGGGTTTGGTAATTCTTATACAACAGACCTTTAGCTCTCTTCCACATCACTGTGGTATAACCAGTTGGCCTTCAAGTTCCCATGACCTGAGGATTTCCTAAAACTGCCTTCATAGCCTTCTTACCCACAGGGTCCTCTTCGCTCTGATAGTACTCTACCCTCTTGCAGGCTCTACTTAAACTCCACCTCTTCATGAACTGTTCCTTGACTGGCCCAGCCAGAAGTGCTCTCCTTCTCTTTAGACCTCCCCTGGCACTTTGTGCTGTAGCATAAGTTTAGAACTAATATTTTAAAGTATGAACTATTTTCTCATGTGTTTACAGCTTTACTCCTTCAAATAAATTATAAGTTCAAGAGTTCTATATCTTTTATTTCTTAGAAATTTCCCAAAGTGCCTTGGTACTCAAGACTTGTTTGTTGATTGACTGACAACTGTTTTCATTATAATGAGAATTTCCCACTTTGTCTTATTTTCAAACATAAATCAATAACTCTGAGGGGTAGATATACCAAATCTGGAGTTGAGCTGAAAACCTGGGATGTGTTTCAATATTATTCTTTATTTGTTCCTGCATTTTTCAGAGTGATATGGTCACTAGCTGAGGTTCAAGACTGTCAAGGTCTCCCTAGTATTTACCTCGTTTGATACCAGCATGGATATGCCAGTCATGAGTGGACCACTGACTACTTCTATTTATGCCCAGAAGAGTGTTTGGGACCATAACACATGTAAGCTCATGCCATTGCTCCTATACCCAAATTACTTGTCACCCATCCAAGAGCAGAGGGAGATGCCAAGGAAAACTTTATTTAACCTCCACTCTGCCAGACAGTCTGCATTCCACTCAAGCTGGGCATTCCAGTTCTGGGGGCTGCAATCCCCCAAGCCCAGGGCTCACAAACGATTCTAAGAATAGGAAGTCTGAAAGGTAATAGCAGGGCAAGAATGGCAGACATCAATGGAGATCAAGTGCGGCACAAAGCTGCTCCTGCCTAAAATAGCCATCACGATTGTGTCTGTTATTATTAGGGCTGCATCTCCTTTTCATAGGGCTTTTCATTCAGTGAGCCTAAGCCACCTGATGAGAGGGATCCAGTGCAAGAATTCCTGTTCCTGTTTATAGAAGAGGGTCACCAGAGGGAGGTGGCTGAGATGACCTGATTAGGTTCTCTGCAGGGGATCAAGTGACCCAAGGGCCCCCTTCGCCTTGAGCCACGTTCCCTTTTGTACCTTTTGCTGAGGTGAACAGTGTGTACTAGGCTCTCATCTGAGATAGTTGAAGAAGGGCAGAGTCTTGCTAACCAAAATCTTCAGGGGCCTGGGTAATCACAGAACAAGACTTATTCAGCTAGAATTAGTTTTAGCTCAGCTTCTCATTCACATATGTACATAAGCCACTCTGCCCTTACTTCTATCCTCTGGAGTCAAGAATGCCTGTGACTCAAAGTCTTCAAAGCTATCTTAGCATCCACACACTCCTCTCTAGACTAAGCATATTATGTAACAGCCATCTGGGTACCTCAGTCATCTTCTGGGCAAGTCTTACAAGATAGGAATTGGAGTTTTTTGAATCAACATTAATTCATCTGATGGAGACAGAACCTCACATTACATTAAGAAATGATACCTGTCCTTTGTTATCTTCCAGAATGATTTGGCATCTCTTGCACATATGCTGGGCACAAAACAAAGTTTGTTATGTGATAAAATATCAATTTATACAAATCTATGAGACTATAACTTACCAAACTCTAAACTCTTCTTCTCTGGGAAGAGTCAAAGTCTGAAAACATAAACTTAAGCACCCAATGAAAAGAATGAATGAGCAAGTTAAATGAATTTTCAGGAGCTAATCAGGAGAAGAGAAGAGAGGACTGAAGCATTCAAATAAAATATCAAATGCCAGTGCAACAAGTCAAGCACTATAAACCTGTGCCATAGAGTGAGTCAGTAGATGATCATAGAAGTCAGTCCTAGGAATATATGAAACAAGACTTGTACAAACTGTCAGAAACAAAGCAGATTTCAGGTCTACAGAGAGGGGCTTCAATTACAAGGGGCTGCAGATTGTTACCTATTTTTGTCCACACCCTAATGGCCACATACTTGCAACATACATGATTTAAACATTTGCTCTCTTTCTAGAATTCTCCTCTTGCCCAGGGTCTTCCCGTCCTTTCTCCTATAAGAAAACAATGGCTTTTCCCCAGACAACTGGGCTCAGTCTGGTCTTACTTCCTAGCCCTTGGCAGCCTATGTAGAAGACAAAGTATAAAAAGAACCTCCTTGTGCACAGAACTTCTGAAGGATAGTATTTTATCATGAATGAGGAATTCTCCAGTCTGGAAGGGAAAATGACAAAGCCCAAACCAAGAAAATTACAACTACCTCCATCCAAACTGCCCTGATTCTCATATAATACAATTGCTAAATTTGTGAGCTGCAATCCAATTTCCAAGACAAGCTTTATTATTATATGCCATACCTTTTTCAAGTTGTAAATTGCCTTGCCTGACACCTAGATAGAACTAACCGCTAATAGGTTCTTGAATAACAATAAAGAGTGTAGGTATCTTTTCTCTCCTCTCCATCTCTGTCTTCCGTTCCTTTTATCCTATTACTCTAATCTAATGTGAAACTCCATACACACCATCATTTCTTTACCTAACTTTATTAACTCCCTTAGTCCTGCTGGGTTTACTCAGAAGCTGAGCTATAGTAGGGAAGACAAAAAGGAGGTATAAGAGTATTAAAGGAGACTGACTCCTTTATCCTTTTTTGTTAGCTCTTTCTCTCTCTATTGCACGTGTCCTTTTTTTTGGGGTACTGAGGATGGAACCTGGGGGCATTCTACTTCCAAGCTACAGCTCCAGCCCTATTTTTTTACTCTTTATTTTGAAACAGGATCTCACTAAGTTGCAGAGGGCCTCACTAAGCAGCTGAGGCTGGCCTCGAACTTGGATCCTCTGGTCTCAGCCTCCCAAATGCTGGGATTACAAGTGTGCTCCACCACGCCCGGCTCCACATGTCCTCTTTCTATTCTCAACAATGGAGTAGGAAGGTTAAATCAGATCTGTGTCCCTATAGCTTTCTTTCTTTCTTTTTTTTTTTTTAATTTCTTTTTTCCCTATAGCTTTCTTAAAGGCAAAATGAATGTAACATGCATCATAGGAACTTTTCCAGCGGCATCAGTTTCTGGAATCTCTTGGTACCACTTACTCTTAGACCAACAGAAATCTAAAGTTTCAAAGTGGACGCACGCACACGCACACACACAAATTACTTATAATAAGCCATTTACTAAATACAAATGCTATTGTTTATGTAATACAAGATGCATGAGGTAAGTATGCTAAAATAAATATGGCAGAGAATAGCCTCAAATAGATTTTGTTTTGTTTTCTATCACTATTCCAGTTCTGATTTTGGATATAGAGAGATCTCTTCTTTATCTAAAATAAAAGAGAAGGAGAAAAGAAAAGAAAAGGCAAGTACAAACCAGGTCTGTCAAGCTATCTCTGAACGATTCAGAGAACATGGAAGCCTTACTAGGGGCCCAGAAATAGCCAATAATATGACAAAACAACAACAACAGGCCAACACTGAGACATTTAAGAGCTCCTCTCATGCCAGGCATGGAAGGAGGGAGGATGTGAAGATTAAGGCTTGCCATCACACCAGGAGTGCATGTCTACTACATCTTCAAAGGAACCTGATCTGAATAGCTACAGATAGAGGAATGGAGCAGTGGCTAAAAGGAGACAGTTTAATACTAGGGCTTAAGATGGTACTTCAAGGTTAGCAGAAGGTCATTTCCCATCAAAATAGCAGAATCAAATCTCATGAGTAAGGGGGGAAGAGTTTAGAGACCATGTCTAATCCAGTTAGCCAAATTCTTTTCACTACTTTTCTAAGAGAGCTGCCATGGTTAAGTGAGGAAGGATCTTGAATCAATATAGCTTAATGCGGGAGAGACAGAAGGATAATAAAAATGTAAAATAGAAAATATGGCAATATTCTAACAAAAACAACTGGTGCAGGCTGGGTGTGGTGGTACACACCTGTACTCTCAGTACTTGGGAGGCTGAGACAGGAGAATCAAAGGTTCGAAGCCAACTTCAGCAATTTAGTGAGACTCTCAGTAACTTAACAAGACCCTGTTTCCAAATAAAAAATAAAATAGGACTGGGGGTGTAGCTCAGAGGTAGAATGTCTCTGGGTTCAAGTTCCAGGACAAGGAAGGAAGGAAAGAAGGCAGGCAGGCAGGCAGGCAGGCAGGCAGTCAGTCAGTCAGTCAGTCAAGCAAACTTGGTAGTCTAAAGGAAAGAAAAGAATAGGTCTATTCCTCAAGGCATATTTATCCATTGGGTTCTACCCTAGAGACAACTTGAGAGCAATTATGCTCCAATTTCATCCGAAGGTACCAAATACAACTCAAAGGAAAAGAGAGAAAAAAGGATGATGACGTTAAAGCTGATATTTAATTGTCCCTTCTTGTGTTTATGGATAGTTCTATTGTTCCAAATAGAGCTATATTAGACTAGAAGTATTGACTCATTTTATTACCCTTGGAGTAGTTTTTGACCTTGGCACTACTGGCTCTTTGGGGGATCATCCTATGCATTCTAAAATGTTTAGCATATCCTTGCCTCCTTACCCTCAAGTAGATGCTAGTTATATCAATCATATTATCTCCAGAAAGCTGGGTGTGGTGGTGCACACTTGTAATCCCAGTACTTGGGAGGCTGAGACAGGATGATGGCAGGTTTGCAGCCAGCCTCAGTTACTTAGTGAGGCACTCCGCAACTTAGTGAGACCCTGTTTCAAAATAAAGAATAAAAAATAGGGCTGTAGGGCTGGGGGTATAGCTTGGAGGTAGAATGCCCCTGGGGTCAATCCCCAGTACAAACAAACAAACAAAATCTCCAGAGGTTGCCACATGTCCCCTGAGGACAACATGGTTCCAGCTGAGATTCACTGCCATGACTTGGTCTTTTATCAGGCTACTTTCAGTCATTTTAGAGTTGGTGGTTGTTGCTCAGTTTTCCTCAAATTGTGGGCTAGAGACCTCTAGAGGTCATGCAATCTATTTTGTTGCCTGTGGCAATGTTTTAAGAAATCTAAGGTTAGAATAGAGGATATAAAAGTGCATTATATGTACTGGGGTACTTTTGTTTCATATGTACATATGTATATCTCCGATATGTGTTTGTGTATGTGGCTAAGTGCGTGCGTGTGTATGTGGCTGGGCATGTGTGTGTGTTCATAATAGGCTACAATGTAAAATTTATTATTGTGGACTGAAGTTTTCAAAAAAGCTTGAAAAACACTGATAACAGTATAAAGGATTAGTAGTTCCAAGAAAAGGGAGAAAAAGATCAAGCCACGTTTTTAGCTTCTTGGAAACACTGCCCTCCCACATCCACCCATCCAAGTACCCCACAAAAGGTTTACAATGGCATACACCATGCACACTGTGTTCTATAACCCTGGAACAGGGCACATTACTCTAAGTATTGGCTCATCCATTAGTAGCTCCAATCTATAGGGTGGGAGAAAAAGCAGGTCTGGGGAGGGGAGTTTGTGTAGCTTCAGAGCATTTCCTGTTAAACAAGTTGTTTTTCCCAATTTTACGATTGATGAAAGTAACACCTCTCTTCCCTCTGATTCCTTTCCCAGGCCTCTGTCTTCCTGCCATGCCCCTTCTTGTGTTTTTAGATAGTTCTGTCAGCTCTCTGCTGTAGGCTTCTCTGTCTAATAACTAGCCAAACTCAAGTTACTCAGCTGTGTCTGAGAAAGTTCAACAATGCTGCCCTCTGACTATGTATCTAGGTCACCATCTTTTCCTGCCCTATACAGAAGAATGAGGAGGAAATGAACTCTGAGGGCAAGAAACTCCAGCTTTTTTCTCCTAGGGACTATTATGAGACCTAAAATGGCTCAGAGTGTGCACAATTTCCTCTTTGATTTTTGCTTTCATGTTTTAAATCATGGATCTGCATCTTTGAAACATGTTCATCAAAAGAAAACTTGAGCTGGGCATGGTGGCACACACTTGTAATCCCAGTACTGGGGAGGCTGAGACTGGAGAATCTGGGTTTGAGGCCAGCCTCAGCTACTTAGTGAGGCCCTCCGCAACCTAGTGAGACCCTGTTTTAAAATAAAGAATCAAAAATAGGACTGGGGATGTAGCTCGGAGGTAGAATGCTGCTGGGTTCAATCCCCAGTACTGCAAAAAAAAAAAAAAAAAAAATAGAGAAGACTAACCTGTCCCATCACCACAATTTAAGGATCTGTCTTCCATACTTTTATATCTAGGCACAAACAGTTTTGTTTTTAATTAGTAATGTATAAGTCACAAGTGTGAGATTAATATGCATTAGGAATTCAAGGATTCTTAAGGAATCATCTGTTGAACCTTAGAGATTATCTTTTTTAATTTCACCAATTCTATATGTGAAAACACTGAAAAATAACAAGGAGCATTTCATATCAAATGGGTTATACAAACATACAACTCAAGAGTTGGAATGAAACCTAGCGATCATCTTATCTAACCTCCTCCCAAGGTACAAATCCTCTCTGTAATATCAAGGCACAGATAAGGGCTCTCTGCCTGTGAATTCAGAATCTTGCCACCATGAGCAATGTGACCTTAGGAAAAGTTATTTAATTCCTGAAAAGGATAATTTTAGTTCATTAGAAATGCTTCTTAAATATTGGGACCCAAATCATCACCCTGTGAATTTTAGTCACTGGTCTTAATTCTACCATGTGGAGTTAACAGACACTAGGTCAAATCTCTCCTAAAAGACAGCACTTTGCAATTTTAAATCAGACATATTTTACCCTGAGTCTCTTCTACAACCCACACATCCTTGGTTTCACTGTCTTCTAAGCTGGGCACCAGTGGACACTCAATAAATGTCTGAGAAATGAACCATTCCTCATTCCAGGTCTATCCTCTGGGTGTGTGCTGCTTTGTTTTTTTCCCTCGTTAAAAATAGAGTACCCAGAACCACAACCCCCAGATGTGACCTGATTCGCACAGGGTACAGGGGATTAGAGTGTTCCTTGATCCAGATGCTATACTTCTTTAAGACAGCTTAAGACTGTGTTGGTTTTTTTGGCGCATACAAAAAAGTGCTGACTCACACTGCATTTGCAGTCAGCTAACTCAGTCCACACATATGTACTTTTAAAGGAAAATTCACATGCTCCCTGGTTAAGCCTAGTATTTGTGAAATTTAAAAAAAAAAAAAAAAAAAGTGAATTCTGGTTTATATACTTATTTCTATCAAATTTCATTTTGTGCTTTTAGATTATCATTCTAACCTTTGGAATCTTTTTGAATCTTGATTTGTCTTTCATAATATTAATTATTCCTGTAAGATTAGAGTAACTTGCAAAATTATTTAAGAGCAAGAACAATGCTCCATCACTAGACATTTCTTTCTTTTTTTTTTTTTTAAATTATGCGTGCATTGTAAGCATACATCTTTGTTAGGTACAAACTGATAAAGACATATGTGCCCACATTTCTCATCTGACCCCTTCCCCAAATTCCCACCCCACTTCCTTGCCCTCCCTCCCTCTCAAGTTCAGTTTGGTGAGTAACCTTGATGTACATTAGGGTGCCCCCCCCCATCCATCCCTTTCGGTTAAATCAATTTCTTTGTTTATTGAGGGTCCCTTCTTTTCCATCTGGAGACCCTCTTATGCCTCATCTTCCCCCTAGCATCCGCATTTTAGGGAGAACATATGCTTCTTTACTCTTTGTGACTGGCTAATCTCACTTAACATAATGTTTTCCAGTTGCGTCCATTTCCTGGTAAATAACATGATTTTGTTCCTCTTTATGGCTGAGTAAAATTCCATTGTGTACATATCCCATAGTTTTGTAATCCATTCATCTGTTGATGGACATCTTGGCTGCTTCCATAGTTTGGCTATTGTGAATTGTGCAGCTATAAACATCACTAGACATTTCTTTCCAGGTTGAGACACACTTTTTAGTTTTCTTGTGGTAAAAGCACTTCAATGAGCCATAAGTCACTTAAAAGTACTCTTTAGTCCATGCACATTATAGCAAAAGCATTTGAAATCCATATACAACTTAACTACCACTGTATTCCTTTTATTTAATATCATATAATCCTGTCAAAGAAAGAAACCACACTAAACAGGACATGCTCCTACTGAACCCATACTGCTTTGCAGAGCTCGTTATTTCCCTTCTTGAGTGTTCACAAGAACATGTATTTCTAATTTGCTCCAGAAATTTCCAGAGATAAATGCCATTTTTTAAAAGGCAACATATTTTCCCAATACCAAGCCATCTCCATGGGCAATGCTACTTAGTGACCTTCATGTTTTTAATGATAAATATAAATTCTTTTAGTTTCATGGAATACAATTCATCTAGGCCTAGGTACAGAACTTGAACACAAGTTAAATCCTCTTTTATTATTTGCATTCCCATTTTAGTCTTCATTTCTACATTAATCATGTTTGTTCAATTCTTGTTAGGCCATTTTTCTTAGTAAAGAAAACAGAAATTAAGTAGCCTAGCAAATAGAAGACTAATTCACTTGTTGCTGAGTGAATGAATGAAGGCTTTCTCAATGTAACCAGTTAACAGTATAGTATTTATCCCAAACAACTTATCTGTAGTTGTGGTTGCTGCTGTTTGTTTTTAAAGTCTTTCTCCCTAATTATCCACAACTACATCTTTGGAGTTTAAGTTTATTGGATACCATTCTTATTATTTCTACTGCTAGAATATCTGCACCACCCAGTATGTGTCCCCCTCTATTTTTTTCTTTTTAATCATGTACTAAACATATTTTGGTTGAGCTTCTTATAAGTAGCAAAAGAATAAGGTTGTAAGGTTTTGAGGGCAGGAATGTGACTCAACTCATTTTGTTATCTCCTTGAGCATTAAACCATAGTAGTACCAATCATGCAGTAAGCCATCAAATATTTACTGAATGAATCATCCTGTTCTAAAACTTTCAGGGATACTTTTGGTATCAAAATTTTAAGTACATTTGTAATTATAGCATATAAAGCAGTGCTTTCTTTTTCTTTTTTCTTTTTTTTTGGTGGTACCAGAGAGTGGACCCAGGGGCAGTCTACCCTTGAGCTATATTCACAGACCTTTTTATTTTTTGTTTTGAAACAAGGTCTCACTACATTGCTGAGGCTGGTCTTGAACATGCAATTCTCCTGTCTCAGACTCCCAAATACTGGGATTATAGAATTATGCCAACATGCCCATCAAGCAGTGTTATTTTAAATCTTTTTTTTTTAATTATGTTCTCCTGTGAACTTGAATACTTCACATTCACCTCTGTTTTCCTTTATGCATCACTTGTTTTCCAGAATTTCTAGTTTTATCTTTATCTAAGTTTTGCTTCAACTTATTCCTCTTTACTGGGTTGATAAGTCTCCTGTAGAGAACATTCTCACTACTATTCTTCAGTTGTCAACTCAGTCTGTAGTCTGGAGTCCACCATGTGAATTATCATATGCCATGGCATAGAACGTTAAAGCCCTTCCCTTAGTATAGATACACAGTTTATATTTTCCTTTTCCTTGCAAAAACAGATATACAGATATAAGATGAAAACATTATCTTGGCCTTAAGTTTCCTATCTAAAATCTCATAATTATTGGAGATATAGCTCATGCTTTTTCAGGTACAATTACTTATTTTTATATAAAACAAAGTGGATAATAATCTGTTGATTTAGTAGTCAACAAGTGACTTTTAACCACAATTCAGATATACTGTTCAGAAAAGTACTGTACCATTCTATTAGTTATGTTTTTAAATCCATAGGGTAGAAAACTATGTATGAATTGTTCTTGATTTCTCTTTTTCCCTGACTTTAATCCAACAGCAAAACTCTCTCTATGTATATATATATGTGTGTGTGTGTGTATATATATATATATATATATTTTTTTTTTCCCCCCCCCAAATTGCTTCCCACCAAATGGGGGACAGATGTTATGTTCTCTCAATGACTCGCAGGGCTCTGTATAAGTCAGCCCCACTAAACTACTTGGTGTTATCTCCAGTCACTTTTCTTACACATTACATATTCCTATGCACGTCCAATTTCTTTGAGTACCACAGATATGCTATACTGTTTTACTGTTCTGCCTTTAATGGTCTGTCTCTAAGTCTGCTGTCAACTCCATTCTTTCTAAAATTATTAACATACACTAGTACATATCATTGGGGGTTCAATATGATACTTCTATAAATGCATATAGCATGCACTTATTAAATTCAACCTTCCTTTTTCCATCTTCCCTCCACATCCTTCTCAATCTCTAGTAATCACTATTCAACTTTCAGGTCTACTTTTTAAGCTTCTACATATGAAAACATGCAGTACTTGTCTTTCTATGGCTTATTTCATTTAACACAATGTCCTCCAGTTCCATCCATTTTGCTGCAAAATGACAGAATTTCATTATTCTTTATGGCTGAATGAGTATATATATACCACATTTTATCCATTTATCCATTGATGGGCACCTAAAATAATTCTACATATTAGACATTGTGAATAGTGCCGTAATAAAAACATACGTGCAGGTATCTCTTTGGTGTGCTGACTTTATTTACTTTAGATATACCTCTAGGAGTGGGATAGCTAGATCATATGGTAGTTCTATTTTTAGTTTTATGAGAAAACTGTATACTCTCCATAAAGGCAGCACTAATTTGTATTTCCACCAAAAGTGTATAGGAGTTCCTTTTTCTTTATATGCTCGTCAGTATTTTTATTTTTATTTTACTTTTTATCATAGTCACACAAACTTCTCATTCTTTAAGTTTCATCTCTGAAGTCATCTGCTCTGTAAGCCTTCTCTGGGCCAATTTCAATTGATTACTTATTTTCGTCTCTGAATCACACATATTATTCTTTTTGAAGCCTCGATTTTATTTTATTTTTGTGATACTGGGGATTGAACTCAGGGGCATTCTACCTCCGAGTTATACCCCCAGCCCTATTTTTTATTCTTTATTTTGAAACCGAGTCTCACTAAGTTGCGGAGTGCTTCACTAGGTAGCTGAGGCTGGCCGCGAACCCGGATCCTCCGGTCTCAGCCTCCCGAATGCTGGGATTACAAGCGTGCACTACCACACCCGGCTCTGAAGCCTCGATTTTAAACTGGAAGTCCTTATTTATGTTTATAATTTTAACTGAATGTTAAACTTACAATGGTAGGGGACTTGGGAATCGTTTACATATTTTTATCACTTAACAGAGTGCCTTCCTAGAACAGAGTGAGTAATCAATAAATATTAGTTCATAAGTGAATTAGTGCTGTGTATGTGCACTGGTCTTTAAGCATGACATACTGCTCAAAATAAGCTTTGCAGAGAGCATACATCCCAATACTTAAAGAAAGAAAAAAACAAGCTCTTAATTATTCATGCTTATGGAGAAGGACAAAGATAGGTTCTTTAAAAAATGTGGACAATACAGAAATTCTCTGTACTTAAATAAACATTTAGCTGTAAACATGAAATTTACTTTCCTAATGATATTTAGGCTAATAATAATATTAAACTGTTGGCCAACACACTAGCTGTAGGGTGGATGTTTTAAGGAGTATGCTGGGTAGTAAGTTGGCTAATCTAGAATGAAGAATTCATCATGAATAACCCATGCAATGGGCAATTCACACCTAGTTATGCATTCCTCTGGAAGGGAAGAGAGGTGGAAACCAAGGGAGTGAGTCAGCCACACTTCCTTTTTGGCACACTATAAATCCTAGAGAAGAGAGGCAGCTGCCAGTAGTATGTTTTTGTTGGTTTTCCTGGCAAATAGGTCCAGAGGATAGAAGAGAAAGAAAGTCAAACAAAAGCAAAGAGGGGTTATGAGGGCTGTAAGTCACACTTGTATTTTGGGAGGTGCTTCTGACGGATAGAACAGCACAAAATTGATTCCAACCAATTATTTGTAACTAGTAAGTAGAAAAGATGGTAGCAGAATGGGAGGAAGAATCAAGGGTCAGGCTGCCTTTTTAACAAATATGGAGAAAGAGAGACACTTGTAGATTCTGTGCTCTTAGGAGAAATAAGACTGATTATAAAGGGAGATCACTAGACATTTGTTCTAGATTTGGGTATTATGACACACTTGGGATTCCAATGTGAAAGTTTATTACAAAAATCTAGTGTGCCTCTGAAGATGTCAGATAAACTCTTCTCTGCCTCATACCATGTTGCTATCAATGCACTGTAGTACAGCTCTGAGAAAACCAGGCCAACAGGCTTTAAAAATAATATAGAAAAGCTCCAAACACATTGGAACCAGGCTTGACCATTTAAAAGCTGTGAGTTCTGGTTTCCTTCTTTGTAAAATGGGTTAATTCTTGCCTTCTACACAAAGTTATCATGAAGATCAAGTGAGGAAAAATGAAAGCCATTTTAGAAATGCTTATATATTTGTGCATGTGGCAGAGCAAAGCAATCCTTCATACCCTCTTAAAAAATCCTACAGCTCTAGGGAGCTAAGTAATAGTAGGATCCTGAGTGAGTGTTGAATTTCAGTTTTTTCATTGTAAAACTTATTCTTCTCCTGGAAGGCTCAGGGAGGTAAATACAGGGACAGTGAACCATTTGGTACTGAGTAACCAACAAGACTGGAAGAAAGACACTATGGGGCTAGGAGTAATAAAAACTATATTTCAGAATCCTTTCTAACACTACACTTCTATATCCTAAACAATTAAACTTTCACTATAGAAACTATAGGATCCAAAATGTCTCTGTCTTCTCCTTCCCTTGGCTCCATGTGAACTGTGAGCCTGGCGCATTCTCAGTCCCCAGGAAGTTATCCTCACTCTGCATTTCCAGGGCCAGGGCAGGGAGGTGGCCGCGAGAAAGGGAATGTAATTAAAGTGGCCACCCATTTAGAAGAAAATTGAGTCTGCTGGTGAGGAAAGGGCAGAGGGTGCAAACTCCTTAAGGCTTCCGCACCAGGAAGAAAGGCAAGACACAAAAGGGGAGAGGGCAGTAATTTAGTGGTTGTCTTGACAACCAGATCCCCTATTGTTCATGATGACTTTACCTCACAGGGAGAGCTCCATGCTCTGCCTTGGGCATAGAACCACCACCGCAGGAGAGAAGGATGGGAAGGGGAGCAGTGAAGGAGTGAGAAGTGCCAAGTAATTATGTGCTCTCTACTTAGGGCTGACCTCCAAACTTCTACGGATATTAGACGTAACAGAAGAGGCTGGAAAAGACCAACCTTGAGAACAAAGGATAAATAAGAGAAGCAGATGTCCAAGATAAAGAAGCAGAAAAAACACTGGGAGGTTGTGGAGGTGAAGCAAAAGTGACTATAATGAGCAGAATCACCCAGTGTGGAAGTTATCCGAAATTATTTGTTCTAGTTACCTGTCTATAGGCTGAATTTCAAAGCCTTTCCAAGCAGAAGGCTATCTATCCTGATACTAGAGATAATAGTATAATATCCTGATACTAAGGACAGAGAGGTAGCCATTCCAGAGTCTACAGAGAGTGGGAGCTTTGGGGGTGTCAACTATGGTTAGAAAATCTAAGGAAGTAACACATAAAAAGAAACAAGAAGAAAATGAAAAGGAAAGAAAGAAGAAAACGAAGAGGAAAAAAAGAAGCAGAAATGGTCAAACAAACACACAAACAAAACCCAAGGGGGATAGAAAGGGAGGTTGTTGAGAGACTTGTCTTGACATTGTATTTATACAATAAACCACCCTCCCAGGATGGCTAAATTACCCCCAAGAAGTCCTTTGGTGCTGGCATTTCATTAGAGCTGGACTAAAGTACATTTCTCCCCATCATGTACTCTCTCCCTGCTTCAGGACCAAATAAATTGATTCCTCCACAGGGAACCTGATGAAGTCTCTAGGGCCAGGGGTAAAGATCAAAACTGAGGCTGGGAAAATGGCTCAGTAGTAGAACCCTTGTGTAGCATGCATGAGGCCTGGGGTTCCATCCTCAGCACCTCAAAAAAAAAAAAAAAGTGTCAAAAGTGAGCATTAGCATGTGATTGCTTCTCTAAATCTAAGCTAATAGGAAAGAGTCAAATGATAGGAAATATCCTAATTATATAATAGATTTGATAAGATTCTTAACATCCGGGCAATCTGGCCCTATCTATACCTTGGTGAGATCTCTAAGGTTTTGGGATCCAAAAAGTCCCTGAGTATAGGATGAACCAGCTTATGGAGAATATTGACAAAATTCAGTTTAGATGTCCAGCTGGTCTCATACTACCACAGACTCTCTGGTTCGTTCTGTTCTGAATGAGTCAATTCCAGCACTGAATTCTTAAGGGATGTAATACACGCAAAGGGGCAACTTCTGGCAGTACACACTGCTCAGAGAACTGAGAATATGCTGAAGACCCATCAGAACAGAGAGAAGCGGGAAAGATGAAAGAAACTCGCCTTGTCTAAAAGTCACTGGCACTATGGAGTGGGCGGATGAGTGGCCTCTGAATCATGGAGCAAGACACAGAATGACTTGGATACTATCAACACCAGGGAAAGGAACCTATAATTGCAAAATAAGTCTCTGTCAAATAAGAAAGTGAATGGGTATTGTTTAATCTGCAGCGCCACCTGCTGCCTGAAGGGAGAATTCCTGTACTTACTCTTCACGAGGCAGTAGTTTGGTAGGCTTCATGTGACATTTTAAAACAACAAAACAACTCTCTCTCTCTCCCTCTCTCTCTCTCTCTCTCTCTCTCAGAGAGAGACTGGATAAAAATATTCAAAATACATTTAAATGTTACTTTTTTTTTTTAAAGTAGAAGTTCTTACCCTTTTAAAAATGTTTCAGTGTCTGGAATATCCTTTAACCCAAATCAGTCAAAACAATACCTATCTTACGAGGTCTAGCTGCAAACGCATACTTTCCTCTCGAAAGCCTCCCTAACTTCTGCCCCCAAATTACCTCTTATCCCTTAAACAACCAATGATCAGGGCACTTTTGTTCCCATATGGAGAGTAGCTAAGGTAAAGGCAGGGTAAATAACTTGTCTAAGTCACAAATGTAAGCCTCAAGGTAGACTCTGAATTCAGATCTGACTTCAAGGAAGGCCTGTTTTGTTTCCCAAGTAGAAGGGAAGAGGTCTAGAAGAAGCCGTGACAGACATGCTTCTAGAGAGGGCAAGCTCAGTGGGGCCCCAGGAAGGTCAAGGGCACTGCACTCCTTTGGAAAGGAGAGTATCACCAGGAAAGTAGATGGCCTGAAATGACCAAAAGAAAACCTTTTTGCTCAGGCCCATCCATGGCTCTGGAAATTGTGCCCAGTGTAAGAGCTGGGTGTGCCCTGTGGGGAAAGGATGTAAGATTCAGTTTCCATTTGTGCTTCCTGTTACCTGGCACTGTTGAGGAACCCTTGAGGTTCTCATTAGTGATAAGCAGAGAGAGGGATTCCAGTAAAATGGCACATGATCTTATATATTCATTCATTTGACACAAATTTAGTAGGTGCTTTCTATGTATCAGGCCCAGTATTTAAGAAGTAATGGTGAACAAGATACAGTCCCTGCCCTGAAGAGTCTTGCAGAATCTAACGCTGTCATTAAAACATCAAACTTTCAGGTTCCTACATGAAGTGAGATGGGCAAGAGATAACAATAACATAACTTGGGAAACAAAAGGTTCTGGGATTTAATTACTTAGCCATTCTGTTTTTTCCCTTAACTTATGCTGTACCTCTATTTGAGTGTATGAGAATTTAAGAGTATGTTCCATATATGGAAGTATGCACAGGTGCAAGGCACCTGTTACCTTTTTATCTGCCATCCACCTATTACAACCTTAAAGGCACATACAGTGGAGACTGTCATAACTTAAGATGGGTGTAGAACAAGTGATACCCAAGAAAGTTGTCAAGCAGAGCACATGTACAATAGTAGGTGAAACTGCTGGGGCCCTTGCTTGCCTGGTCTATACAGGTCAAGAGCTTTCTTTTGGCATGGCCCAATGGAAGAGGCATCGGACAAGTAGAGTTCCTTCCCCTCAAGGAGATACCATACAATCTGAACAAAGCTATCACTATGAAAAATTAATTTCAGCATCACTAAGAAGAGCCCAAGTTGGTTTTCTGTAAGCCTGAAAATAACCTGACACGAGAAACCTGACTTGGTTTGCGTTAATTTTGTGTCTGGGGCTCTTGCAAAAATATGCAAAGAAAAAGTTTCTAGAGAAGCTGTGCATAGGGAGAGATCAGGTATAAAGCAAGGCACCAGAGCTGAAGTGGAAGAAAAAGAAGGTAGGGAGCTAAAGAAAAGAATTACAATCTGTGTTTACTGGGTGAGTCTCAATTTTAAGTTTGAAACTCTCTAATTTTGAATAGGATATAGAATAGAGATATCTTGGGGAGACTAATCAATCTATGGTCAGGAATGCTTTATGTGTAATATGTAGACATGAGACCAGATAGATGGAAAAAAAGAGATTACACAGGAATAAGGCATGGAGGCTTTCAAGTGAGGTCAATTCTAGTGACTAGTGCTTTTTTTAAGAAAACTTGAACAGAGGGAGGCAGTGTAGAGTAGTAGAAAGCACATGGGTGTTGAAGCCAGGATGACTTATGTGGAATCTTGGGTGTGGTACTTTCTAGTTCTATGAATTAGGGAATTATTTAAGCTGAATATTATTTTCCTCACTTGCAAAATGTGGAAATGTATGTTATCTCATAGAATCGCACATTATTACATAAAGCACACAGCTGCTTACCTGGTATATTTAATATGTAATAAATGTCAGTTCCTTTCCTGTTGTAATTATTTGTGCCCTCTCGCAACACACCTTGAGTTTCCCTTGAGAAATAACCAGTGTTATAAAAACCACTATACATCTGCTACTTGCACATGCCCACCAGGAAAGAGTCCTTTGAAATGGAGTTCCACATAAAGAACACCTCTGATTCTGGAGTGATCTAAGGGAATTGTGGAATCAAGAAGTTCCAATTCTCCTTAGGGGAGATGGACATCCTGTTTTGCAGCATAACACTCTCCAGTGGTCTCACCTGATAGCACAACATTCTTCAACTGTCCGCTATAACTTTCTTCTGATCTTTCTTAGGAGATGGCTAGCAGAAAGGTATCTTTTCTAAAACAATTCACGGCCTGGAATATGTTCCAAAATTTGCAATTTAATATTCTCAGCAGCTCACACTTGGACTCCTTATACCTGAACCTTCTTCTTTTTTTTTTCTTGTTCTCTGTATATTTTCTAACTTTATATTCTTTTTTTCTCTCTGCCTACAGAACTTTCTTTTTCTCCCAAGTCTTTCTGCCTGGTAACTCCACTCTCATGTGCTACCAACATACACTCTCTCTCTCTCTCTCTCTCACTCACTCTATAACTAAGAAATCTTGACAAAGATGCCAGGAATGTGTCTGCTGCCCTTTTGACACAGAGTCTGACACCATCTTCAGGGCCATGGGGAGGGCAGAGCCACGGACGTGGCATTTGCGTACTCTACTGCTGGCCTGGCTCTTATTTTTATCATGGCATGGCTCTGGGCATCCAGGCAGGGAGATGGTCCAACTTCTTTTCATTCTTTTACTCTACATCAGGAATCCAAAATAATCTAACCCCTTACCTTGGCTGGATCTTCCTGCCTAAAACCTTCTACCATCAATGGAACACAGTAAATCTCTTCCTTCTCTCCAACCCAGACTAGTGCCAAGTACTTTTCCAATTCCCTAAATCTGGTTTTGATGCATGCAGGGACACTGTCAAGTTTCTTCTGTTTTCGGACATGTGCAGAGTTTGCACAAACTGAATTTGCAACTTGGCTTAGACTGTCAACTTCTCTCCCCTTCCTCTCCTAAATAAGGAGTGCTCCTTGTTACATAATTGGATGTTCCCAGCACAGAAGCTGACATACGAGGCCAGGCGCGCATGTGTGCAAGACTTTCCTTTGACTTAACAATGCCTTTTTTGGTCATCTAACTTCTCTTGAGCTCCCCTCCTCCATTCTCTCCACATCATCAACAATCAAGGGAGATTTATAAGCCTGGCTCAGATCAGAACTCCTCCAACTTTGGCTTGGAAGAAGGGGTCATGAGGTTGAATTTACTCTGTCTTTCTATTTTCTTCTTGCAGGCTAGAGTGAGTGTGTGTGCTCATAATTTGGCAAAAGTCCCTGGAGTCCCAGGCACATATGTATATAGGTCTTTTAAGGGAGCAAGAAGAGTAAAAGAAACTGAAAACAGAAGAAATAAGTTTGTCTTCTTGAAGATAATAATGCTGGAGGCTGGAAAATGAGGATGTTTTAACAAGGGGATGCACCCAAATCTATGTGGCTGTACCATCCCTGATGCCCAACTGCAATGTGTTCAAGATAACTAAAAGAAGTGGCAACATCTACCTGAGGCACTAATGCTAGCTATCTTGCTTCTTAAATCTTCTTAACCCTGAAAAAGAGTACAGCTCAGCTAACAGTGGTTTCAGAAAGAACAAACATGTGGCTTCCTGAGCAGCAGTCATAGGGACATCGGGACACCAGGACCTCATCACACCCCTTGTGGGGGGGCAGGGTGTGTAGTGGGGAGGGTGCTACAGCTCCAGGGAGATATCAAGTTCCCAGCTTATTTGCTTACTAGAGCAAATAAACCAGAGTACGGTACTGCATTAACCACTTTTTAAAAATAAAAACTGCAAGCTGCCCAGGAAATAGGAATGGAAGCTGATTTTAGGAGGGAGAAGTGCCCTTTTGGTTATATAAGAGTGTGCAGATAAGGAGATACAATGTGTATTCTACAAACTGATAATCTCTTCTTGGAAAATGTTTGTTACTCTGAGCCAAAAATTTTGGGTTGGCTTTTATGTCTCCAAGTCACAGGGAAAAAGGTCTGATCCTGAAAGTTAAGAGAATAATTACAGCTGAAAATTAGAAAAACATGGCTTCAAATTCTAAATGTGGTATTTGTGAGCTGTTATCTTGATTTAATAACCCAAACTCTTTGTAAATTTTAGTTTCCTCATGTTAGAAGTGGGTATGAGGTAAGACTATAGTCCATGGGGGTCAGATCCTTGAAGCCTCTCACAAAGGAATTGGTTCCTTCTTGAGACACCATGACTTCTTACTTCCTACCTTGAGGCTTCTGCAACACTGTGAAACCAGCTCAAGATTCTTTTTTTTTTTTTTTTTTTTTTGAGGTACTGGGGATTGAACTCAGGGGCATTCTACCTCCGAGCTACACCCCCAGCCCTATTTTTTATTCTTTATTTTGAAACTGGGTCTCACTAAGTTGTGGAGTGCCTCACTACGTAGCTGAGGCTGGCCGCAAACCTGGATCCTCTGGTCTCAGCCTCCCAAATGCTAGGATTACAAGCGTGCGCCACCACGCCTGGCCAGCTCAAGATTCTTGAGAGGGCCAAAAATAAAATGAAAGAGATGGAAATAATGATTTGTAGGGAAAGACAGAAGTCCTTGAGCAGGAGAGGATGAGATTCTAGTCTGTGGAGGCTTAGGATGAAGAGAGTGTCAACCAGCTGAGTTTCTATTTTCTACCATTAAGCAGCTAACAGAAAACAAAATGGGCTAAGGCTAAAGTCTGAGTACATATAAGTAAGAACTTTTGGGTTGGAAGGGAAATGAGATAACTATACAAATTATAGAATACCATCAGCTGGAAATATCTATGATGAACAAGTATAATAGACTACAGGTAAACAAGTTTTTCAAAAGCCACAAAATTCTCTTCTTGCATAATATTCATCAGATATATTCAGAATTTTCCTGCTTTGCCAAATAGCGATGCCATTCCATAATAGAAGAGAAAAAAAGGAACAAAAAGTGAAAAGCGAGTCAAGGGAAATTTAGGTTCAAGGCCTCTTTCTCTGATTTGATTTATAGCATGAATTGTGACTGGCTTTTGCTAGTTTTTACTCACCAGACCACTATCCAGATAACTGGGATCTACTAGAAATGTCAAGGGATGGGGATGGAAAGCTGAGGAAGTTAGCTCTATTCCAAAGCTCTTCACAAGAATGGATTCCAGCAGCTCTCCTCACCCATGTTGCCAGGAGCACTAGTAAACCAGGAACTATGTACTTAACTTGTGTCTGTCTGTACTGGGCAGGGACCCAGGTGTTCTGCTTCCCGATGCAAGACTGGGAATGTTCTGGTTGTTGCTTTAATAAATGAGCCCTTTGGCACAAAATCACCTTGAAAGGCCTCACAAAGCCTTCAGTGTTTAGAAGCCCAATTCTGTGTAGCTCAGAGATAGGACAAAGGAACAGTAGTAGCTGGCAACAGAAGATTGGTATGGGGAGGAGTATCTTGAAGACAAAAAGTGGAGCTAATCTGTAGCCACTAGCTGGAGGCATTCGAAATAGAACATACATTTTATACTTTTCTCAAGTACAAATATTAACACCTAACATTTACTGGACACCTAAAGAGAGACAGCAATATTAATTCTATTTTCCAGATGAGAAAAGCAGAGGTCAGAGAATTTAATATAGAACAGCAGTCTACTCTAGTAGATACGAACTTGGGCTTTGGAGCACCTAGATTTGCATGCTGATTCCACCTCTCATTAGCTTTGTGATTGTGGGTTTCAGTACTCATTCCCATTAAATTATAAATATGGGAAAACATGGACTACATGTTTTGTTCACTATTGACCAGCCCTTAGTAATGTTTTTCTTCAATAAATAAAGGGGCAAGATCAAAATAAATTCATCTCCATCCATCCATCTGAGATATTTGGGATCTCTCTCTCTCTCTCTCTCTCTCTCTCGTATGTATACTCATATATATATGTGGGAAGGAGAATCTTGAAGACAAAAAGTGGAGCTAATCTGTAGCCACTAGCTGGAGGCATACATACACACACACACACACACACACACGAGAGAGAGAGAAATAGGGAGAGAGATAAGCATTTTAATGGAAGGTGGGATGAATGGTACAAAACAGCCTGGAGAAATTTCTACCATAAGCCAAGAAACAGCTCAGACTAAAGAGCACTACAGTTATTTCTTTAAATCTCACACATTCTCCACTGATATACTGTGACCTGGCTTGGAGGTTTCTCAGCCTGTATTTCAATCCTGAAAGTCTTTTCCATGTTGACTGTGCCCTGGGGGCTTGCTTCCCTTATATTTAACTTTCCTGCTTAGATTTCCACTCTCCCTATGTGACATACCACTTTTTCAGTGATCCTCCTGTAATTCTCAGAATATATATATATTCTCATTATCTGGTCTGGCCCACTTAATGTTCTGAGTCATTCACACTTTAGGTAAACTCCTTCCTACCTCCCAAATATGGTTTTCAAACACTTTTGAATTTTTTCTGATACACCTATACATTTATGCTTCTACTGAATAACTTCTGTTCTGAAGCTAATTCATCATGTAAATGACTTCGAGGGAAAGAGGTTCTTAATGATCATATACTATCTGGTATGAGGATCTTTTTATTTTTTTAAAGTACTTGGAAGACCAGCAAAGGGAAGGAGAAGAGAAATGAAGGCCTAATTAGCAATACTTATGGGTGACTAATAAAACATAAAAGACTACACCATCAAGTATAAAGGTATTGAAAGCGTAATGTTTATTTCTTTATCAAATATTTAGTAAGTCTACTTATACCCTATGTCTTGTGTTAAGTTGCTGAGGATACAAAGCTAGTTCTGGTCCTTAAAAGACTAACAGTCTAAACTGAGTGCCAGGCACACTCTTGTAATCCCAGTACCTGGGAGGCTGAGACAGGAAGACTGCAGATTGGAAGTCAGTCTCAGCAACTTAGCAAGATCCTGCTTCAAAATATGGCTGGGGTGACTGCCTCTGGGTTCAATCCCCAGTACTCTCCCTGGTAACTAACACACACACACACACACACACACACACAAAACTAATAATCTAGGATAGGGTTTCTCAATATAAGCACTATAGA
Source organism: Graphiurus murinus (assembly GCA_004027655.1). Taxonomy (NCBI): domain Eukaryota; kingdom Metazoa; phylum Chordata; class Mammalia; order Rodentia; family Gliridae; genus Graphiurus; species Graphiurus murinus. The sequence goes on from PVLC010000165.1 coordinate 64,612, forward strand.
CATTTGGGAAAGGATATTTCATAATTGTTTGTCAGGGAAGAGCTTTACATCAAGAGCACTGATTTTTTTTTCTCCTCAAACTCATCTATTGTATCACAGTGACTATATTTTGTTGTTAAGAGCAGTGTCCAACTGTAACCAGGTGAAAGGTACAGGCTTGGGGGGAGAACTGTGTGGAGAACCAATCCAGAGTAGGCAGAGTTCAGCTAAAGTCATTTAACTCACGGTGTCTATAATTCAGGGTGCTATGCCAAAGGTATTATGGAACCAGATACACTCAAACTTTAAACAACAAAGCAATTAAAAAAGTGTTCTGATGCTTTCCAGGCAGTCTTCATCCCTGTACCTTTAGCAGGGAACCTACCTTCTCTTATGGGCACAGGTTCCCTAGACTCTGTACTTACCCTTTCTAGTGCAGAAGTCAGCACTTGTGCCCAATTTCAGTGCAATGTGAGACTCTAATGTGGAAGAATTCAGCAGTCTTACCTCTGAACTAGGGTCCCAAAGATAAGACGAATACACTTCTGCATGTTTTTGGTACATAGCCATTTCCACTGTTCCATTAGCAGCAAGAGGAGCAGGTCCAGGGCTGTGTCAGCTAACTCTGTCTCTGTTCCTGGGGAAACAAAAAGGTATAAAAAGTAACTCAGAAGCTTGGCATGGTGATACATGCCTGTAATCCTAGTACTCAGGAGGCTGAGACAGGAGGATCAAACATTTGAGGCCAGGCTCAGCAATGTAGAGACTCTCAGCAACCTAACAAGACCCTGTTTCAAATTTAGAAATAAAAAGGGATGTGGGTGTAGTTTAGAGGTAGAATGTCCCTGGGTTCAATTCCCAGTACCACTCCCCACCCTCAACACACACACACACACACACACACACCCATACAGTAACTCCAGGAGACCTTCATTTGAGAAATGTCTTTCAATCTTCCAATGTACTGGGTAGCACCTAAGTCTCCTCTACCTTTGAATCCATCATCTTGTGCTTTTTCAATCCCTCTGCCTGAAATTGAGAGATGTTATATCTAGAAAATTCAGTGGTAAGCTCTGTATGTCTTTATAGTTATTTATGTTTCTGATATTCAGTAACCAAGTAATTGTTTTTACCTTTTTAAAAGATTTTGCATATAGTTACTTTACCTACCTATTTGTGTTTCTCCTGTATTTCCTCAGGATGCTGAATTCATTCTCTTCCAAGTAAGAGCTCACAACTGGTGACTAACTGAACTAGGAAAGCCTGGTCTCTTCTACCCTTGTCTTCTACTGGCCCCCACAATGCATCGTGGAAACATTGTGGGCAGAATTGGGGAAAGATTTGGGCTTCATTCTACTGTGAAACCTTGCTTTGAAAGCACCTTCATTACACAGAGCTGTGGAGTTATAATTCAGTTTGATTCTTTTTTTTTTTTTTTTGCAGTACTGGAGATTGAACTCAGGGACATTCTACCTCCGAGCTATACCCCCAGCCCTATTTTTTATTCTTTATTTTGAAACTGGGTCTCACTAAGTTGTAGAGTGCCTCACTAGGTAGCTGAGGATCTGTGAACCCGGATCCTCCGGTCTCAGCCTCCCAAATGCTGGGATTACAAGCGTGTGCCACCACACCTGGCTTCCAGTTTGATTCTAAGATAACATGTGGTTCTAGGAAGAGCGCCCACTTCTGATAAAATGCCATGACATTTACTAATTTCTTCCCTGTTTTAGCACTCGAAGGGTCACCAATGACCTCAGACTCATGCTAATCTGGAGTTTCCTCAACACATGTATTTTATGGATGGAAGCATCTATTTGCAAAACCTCTGCTGGGGGTACCCACATCACTTCTGATTTGCTTTCTGGAAGACTCCCCCAGGAACACATAATATTCCACAATTAGTCTGAGATTTCTGGTGCAACTGCTGTGATTAACATTATAATTAATCACCAACAATAACTCTGTTAGTGTAGGACTAACTAGACTTACTCAAACTCTCCTCCTTTAATGCTCTTTTAAAACACGAGTGACCTCAAATTTGGATGAATCTGCAAGAATTGAATCTCATTTCCCTCTAAACTCCATCTAATATGCATTTTCTTTTTCTGCACTATACTTAAAGGAGGTATGGGAGCTGATGAATTGCTTTCTACTTCTTTGCTGAAAGATGGGTTAATAATAGGATTTTCCCCAATCCTATTATTTTCTCAGATTTAGCATCTGCTTGGAGCTGCCACCATGTGGTAACACTTAGTCATAGCAGTAAAAAATAAGAAAGTGAATAATTTATCTTAAACAAAATAGTAAATTATGCCCAGATATGAAGGTATCACTAACACCTTTATTAATATGTTGGAAGAGGGAGGAGACGGGTGGCAGGATGGGGGATGGAGAAAACCACACCAAAAGATGCTGTATGCATATAAGAATGTATCACTTTGAATCTCACTACAATGTGTAATTACATTGCACTAATAAAACACTAACACAATTTTTCTATCATATTTTAGTCTCTCCAGGCTAAAGAAAGAAGGTTCAGGCAAAACCTATCCCTTTAAAAATATGACATTCAAAATTTACAGGCGTGCTTTTGGTTAGAATTATATTGTTTTGCTCAATCCTTCTTATCTACAGTTTCTAAGAGTCCTCTGATGCTTTTGCTGTCATACATTCATTTACTTAACAAGTGAAATACAGGAGGAGGAATGGGGATATAAGCCCTATTTTTTATATACTTAGTTTGAGGTTCACAGAGCAGAGGCCAGGTGATTTGTTTGTGGACACCTGAGAGATGATAGTGAAATTGGCTTTTTATTTTTCCTTTTGAACCCAAGATTTTCTGCTCTTTTATTCTCAGCAGAGGTCTCTGTCTTGGTAGAATCAACACACCAATGCATTTTTCCCCCCCTTTTTTGGTCCTGGGGATTGAACCATTGAACCCAGGGGCATTCTACCTCTGAGTTACACCCTCAATCTATTTTTATTTGAAACAGGGTTTCACTAAGTTGCCTCACTAAGTTGCTCAGGCTGGTGGCAAACCTGCGATCCTCCTTTCTCAGTCTCCTAATTACTGGGATTACCACTTCTTTTAAGTTTTAGTTCAGTAAAAATACTAATTAATACCCAAGAATCCAAATTATTCCTCTGTAAAGTACATCTGCCCTTCTTCTTTAGGGAGGCAAACCTGTCCTGCTCCAAATGTTAAAAAGGGCAGAGTAGAGCCTTCATCTCTTTACCTCCCTGCTCTACCCCAGAGAAGTAGGTGGTATCACCTGCCATGATAGTAAATAAAACAGAGGATATATATCTAGGGGAAAAGATGAATTCTATCTTGAACATGTTGTGTTTTAGTTACTCTATGGTCTATCCACATGAAGATATACAATACCCCAATATCCAACATTTAGGCACCGTGGGTACATGTGTGAGATTCCATGGACAACAGCATTGATGGGATTACCCAGGGAGAGAGTGCAGCATAAGAACAAAGAATCAAATCTAAAGCTCAGAAGGCTGATAAGGAAACAAAAAAGTAAACCAAAAAGGGATCATAGGAAGATAGAAAACCAGAAAAGTGTTATCACAGACACTACGAGAAGGAAGAGAGTGGTCTCATACACCACTGTATGCTAAAGTAACTTAAATAAGACATCAATATTATATGTATGAATCCTTTCCTGACCCACTCCACTACCTAATTCAGTTCTAGGGACTATGTCCTACTCATCTCTGGGCCCCAGGACCTCCCACAATGGAGTTTAAAATGTGGCTTGCTCATCTAGACAACAGAAATTTGAGCTATAATGTTCAGTTATTCCTTTTTCTGTGGGAAGAGAGACTTTGCCCCTTACCTGCATCACTGCTGCCGAAGTCTTGGATTGGCACAGCTGCATCTGACAAGCAATAGTCCATTTGTTCAGAATCTTTTACTGAAGTTTCTGATGGCTGCATTTCTAGTAACTTTGTCTGCTTTTCAATAAAGGATTCCATCCCAGACATGGATAGGATCTCTGACTCCTAAAGAAATAGCCACTGCCACATCAAATAAAGAATACAGACAGGGAACAAATGCAGCACTGCAGGTTTCCCCAAAAGTTTTTTTATAGGGTCTGGAGACTCTGTTAAAGTACCATGGACATAGAGCTCAATGACTATGGGCCACTTTGGGAAAATTTCTATCTTTTAATCAAGCGGCAAGCAAATTACTTCTGCATGTTCTTAGGTTATCTGTTCTCTTTCAGAAACTGACTTCTCTTCTTATTTTTTCACTCATTATCCCAGACTCATTACCTTAAGAACTCAAAGCTTACAACTCAAAGCTGATAGGAATTCCAAAGCACTTAGTGAAAATAGTTTTGACACAAAAATGTGAAACCCAGTTATTAGTTACGTCCTTTGGCAGGACACCTAAGTCCCTTCTGACTTGGGGGAATATTTCAACCTCCTGTAATTGCAGTATCAGCACCCTAATCTTGATTCTTGCAGTTCTCTGGGATGGTTCTTACCACATTGCCTTCCCGAAGACAATAAAGAATTCTGTCATGTACTTCAGTCACACTCAGTGCTGGAGCAATTTTACTGGATGAGAATCTCAGTCTGGACCTGGTACAGAAATAAAGGGCAGAAACAGAATATAGTTCAGTCTGGATTTCTGTACAAAAGGTTGACAGTATTGACAATATATAAAAACAAGAACACTGACATTTATTTTTGAGGGTTTTAGGTACTCAAGAGTTACAAGGAAAGCCTGGGCTCTGAAATCTTCCAAACAATGTATATTCTGGCAATTCTTCATAGATAATGGTATTTTTATACTCAGCTATATTTGCAGAGCATTTGTGAAAGGACTTTTGCCAAGTAAAATAGAAGCCAGTCTGTTATGGTTATATTCCCACAGACTAGAAGCATGGCTAGCATATACTATACACTCATTAAAAATTTGTTAAAGATTCAACCGATAAGTAGCATAGACTAAGGATTTTTGTTATTGTTGTTGGTATCCTTTTTGGGCAACCATTTATTTCCTTTGTGTTCCAAATAAAACAGGAGAAGAAACTGTAAGTGATAACCTCTATGTTTCAAGAAATAAGAAGATTCCTAAGCATAATGGTCATCTTTTAAAATACGGACCCAGTTAATAAAGGTAAGTACTATGGGTCTGGTATTGCTGGATCTTAAAACACACACACACACACACACACACACACACACACACACACACACTCCACTCACTCTTTCTCTCCTTCTCTCTTTTAAAGGTCCCAGATTTAGATGAACTTTTCAGTAAGGGTAAGTGTGGTACCCTTGCCTTCCACATGTTGGTGTGGAGTGCTGCCAGGAAACAGCTGGGACCCTAGTGCAAGACAGAACAGCATTCAACCAGTTACTAAAATTGGCCCAGCAGGTTTCCATTCTAGCCCTTTCCTGTTTATTGCTAGTATATGCAATTTCTGAGCCAAGATTTCCAAAAATGACAGCAAATAGAGATCAGTTATGAACCTTAATTCTTAGTAGGAAAGAAACATCTCAATTTCCCAGGAAAATAGGAAAAGAATATCCACATACTATAGTTTTCCTTATAGTCAAACTCCCTGGTCAGTTGGCTCCAGGTTGCCATGGTAAGTGCAAACATTTGCCAGTGCTACCTTTGTGGAGTCTTGGGCTCCTCTAAGGGAGCACTAAAGAGACCAGGATCTGGCTTTGCTTTAAAACTGGTATGGTTTGCTATGGCTTGAGCATGAAGATAGGTTTGACTGATGATTGGGGAGCAACCTAAGAACTGGGGCCACTGAAGGGCTTCTCACTTGCCAGCCTTCTTGCCTTCTGTCTGGGACTTGTTTTCATTCTCAGCCTCACTCAGTTCCTCTGTGGGGCTCTGGGGTTCAGAGCGAGGAAATGCTGTCTTCAAGGTATCCACGATAGCACTCACCACCATCTGCAGGGGTCAGAGGGGCAAGGTCAGTAAGGCCATTCACATCCCCTGATGGAAAGTGCCAAACTGCAGAACAGTCATCTCACTGTGCTTTATGCAACAGGATGAGTAGAGAGCCAGGCTATCTAGCAGAGATCTATCCATCAGGAAAGCCAAATATCGGCCAATGACAACAATTTTTCCGTTTCTCTGTAGACATAAAAATCTTCCTTGCAGAGTAAGATTAATAATGCCATAGAAAAAGAAGTAAAACATACAGTGGGATAAATAACCTAGGAGTTCTTCAGGCTGGTGAATATTTTTCACTTTCATTTTTTTCTTTTTACATAAAAAGGTGATTTCTAGTTTCCAACTTGATAATACCTTTACCAAGATGTGAACAAGTGGAAATAATATAGGTAGAAATATATGGAAAAAAATAGAAAGATGATCAAAAATAAAAACGCAGTCTAGGGCTTAAATAATATAAACATAATTAGAGTAATTTAGAGCAAAGAATTGGTTTTTTTAGTCATCAAACAATTTCCTTAGGTATAGAAAGAATAAAAATTACTCCCATCAAACCTAAGGTATCTGGAGTTTATAAAAACTTCTCTACTCATAAAGACAGAAACCAAATAATCTTCACTGAAGAATAAGAGCTATATTTCTCAGAATGGGAAAATGACATACAGATAGTTACTAAAAATGAAAACACACAAATAAAATTCTAAAATATCAAGGAAATGGGAAGAAAACATTTTCTTTTCCTTAGTGCCTCTTTCTGTTTAACACTGCTGGGTCAGAGCAGCACCAGGCCACCTTTAAGTCATTCTTGTGGCATTTCTCCACAAGAAACACAGCTAGCATAGTCAAGGAAGGGCTAAATAGTCAACAAGGCTACAGTGAAGACCAGAAAGAACAAACCAGGGAAGCAATACAGAGGATGGCATGAATGTAGATAATGCAGCCCAGAAAATGGAACTTGTGTGCTCACTCCAGCTGCACGTATACTAAAACTGGAATGATACTGAGAAGATTAGCATGGTCCCTGCATAAGGATGACATACAAATTCATGAAGCATTCGTTCCATATTTTGGGCCAGTGCCAACATTTGGCTATTTGGCATCTGGGCAAAAAGGGCCGAGAAAGCTGTAGAACAGGATGTTGAAAAGAAAAAATGAAGCACTGTGGGGCTTTGTAAAAAAAAAAAAGAAAATACAACTTGCTCTTTGGGTTCAAGAATTATAGTCTGGGAGAGACCTCATCCGTCTCATTTTTGCAAAACCAGCAAGAAGTACAGTGCCTAGCTGAAGAGGCATCCAATAAGGAGATGTTGAAAGAATCAATAAATGAACATATCTGCATTGAATTCTGGGGGGGGAAACCACAAACTAGAAAGGAATCAATTAGCTTAAACCCGAGACATCCTCTTGAAGAAGGCACAATGGGCAGCATTTTGTTCTCTGTCAGAGAATCACTACACCAAATGAAATACAGCTTAGTGTCCTGTCTTATAGTTCTCTTTCCTGAGTGACCAACACTAGGAATGATCTTCCCCAACAGTAAGGACACCCCACCACCACCATCACCACTGCAACATATCTATCCTGATATGCTTCCACTAGAATATCAATATCACAAGACCCCTTTCCCCCAAAAGAAACATATACACTTAGAGAGTCAGGGCTAAGGTCTCTTAATAGCTGCTCACTGTGAGTCAGCAAGTTGATGATCCAACCAATGTTGAGCAATAAGTGTTGAAAATTCTGTCCATGTTCTAGTGATTCCTCTACGCTACCTCTCCCCATGGCCCACCTCCCTTACTTTTTAGGCACTGCCTCCATTCTGATGAATACTATACATTTAAAGAGAAAAATGAAAATTAAGCATTGTGGCCCTGCAGGTACCTTGTCTATCCTAGAGACCAATGGTTTCTTGACGAAGGCAATGCGAGCATCTGTGTTCAGAGCAAGGAACTCCTGCACTTCTTCACTATTAGCAATCTCGGGAATGGCACAGAGTTGCTGCAAAATTAAGACATAAGGATTTTAAGAGAAATTCTGATACCCAGATATTTTCACAATTGGCTTAGGTGGGTGGGAGTCAGAGAGCAAGGCCAAAATAGAAGTCCTGACCTTTAGGAACGATTCCAAGAGGCTCTTACGGGCTTCCACTCTGTCACTATCCATGTTCCCAAATGGAAGATCTGGAAAAAGCTTTTTAGGACCCTTCACATCTTCAAAACAAAACAAAACCAAATTCATTCATTTAATATTCAAAGAAAGCTATTCCATATAAAACAAATATAAAATTCTTGAATATACTTTCCTGAATTTTTTTTTTTTTTTTAATTTTAAGAGTTCCAAATATACCTCCGGGGTGATACATGACCTACTCTCATTAGTGTGAGGAGACTCATCAATACAGTGGTTGCAAATGAGGGCTCTCATGTCTAATAGTCACGTTTTGGCTCCATCCCTACTATACTAATGACTTCAGGCAAATTGTGTAATCTTTCTGTGATTATTTCTTTTCTATAAAAAGGGGATGATGGTATTTATCTCATAGGCTGCTATAAGTACTAAATTAACTCATGTAAAGTGGTTAGAAGAGAACCTGGCCCACATTTTCAAACTTGACTCAGTATTAACTGTTGTTATCTAGAAAGAAAATGCATAATTTATGCCTGGAGTTATTAAAATGTTTATTTGGGCAGGTAGTAGCATTTTTTTTTTAAAACAAAGTAGTTAATGACTAGCTTATATTTAGAGTCTAATTTTATTACATTTTCTTATTTCCCCTGTGCCTTAGGGGTATCAAATAATACACAAAAGGCAGATTGTTAAAAGAAAGAAAGTAACAGGGATTTCTGGATAACATTTTAATATTTAAGACTGATACAACTATGGATTTGGAAAAGGTAATTTAACTCTTCACTCTAGCTTATGGGCACAGACAGAAGTGTGAATGCTTCTTTTTTTAAATTTAAACTAGATGGGGCTCCAGAACAAAGCATTTAGTAGCAAAGACTATCTTAGAAAGAATGTGATCAGAGCTGTGTGGCATTAAAAGTCAACTTCTAAAGCAAACTTGGGGAAGAAAGAACCTCAATGTTACATTCTCCTCCCCAGGAACCCACAGACCACCAAGGATTCAGATTAGGGTGGCCAAATGTGAAAGGCAAGCAGGCAGTAGGATGATAGGGAAACTCCTGACTTTTGATGAACTTTCGTAGATCTGGCTTCTCCTCCAGACGGGTCTGTAGATTCAGGAACTCTCGGTAGCGGCGGTTCACAGTGTGGTAGGCCAGTTGCGGCAGGCCACTGCTGTTCTCACCATTAAAAGCTGTCTCATACTGTTGAAGGAACAGATTTATTGACTGAACTAGCCAGGTTTAGGCAATCTTCTATGCTGACTTTAATGACAACTTGTTCAATGGCTACACAGTAACAGCAGAATAAGGGTAAAGGAAGGAAGATGTTCCTATTCTGTTGCAGAATCTAACACATCTGATTGCTGCCCTGAGTTGTAAAGAATAACTCAAACTCCGAAGGTGGCTGAATTAAGGAATGAGATGCACTTCCTGATGAACTTGGCCTAGAAGGTCAGAAGTGAGTGTCACTGCTCTCCATCATTACTTCTATCCAAAAGCTTCCTCACTCACACACTTGGTTTATAAAAATGGCTACAAAACTATTTTTCAAATCTCAAAGACTGAGTATAAAACAGAGGCAGAACACATGTAAGACAGATACCACCTCTATTATCCCTACATCATAGCCTGAGCCTTACTTATAAGGGGAAAACCATTTTGCCATTACACTCAACCAGTGATGATTTATTTTAGTTGGGGCAAGAACAAATAATCCCAAACAGGAGATGAAGAGAAATCATTTGATTGCTTGGAGTGAATTAAAAGAACATGTGTTTTTGCTTTGCTCTGGGCAAATTAATCTTCCTAATTGTTATTCTTAGAGCTAAACTGATTTTTTTTTCCCCCTAAGTACATATCCGTATCAGAAGTCACGTGATAACTGGAGATGTTGTAAGGGGCCAGAGCTGGCCGCCTTCCTGTGTTTGGAGGGCTGGTATGTGGGAAAGATGATTAGTACTGCATGTTCCCGGAAGAATGAGCACCCAGAAGAGTGAGCACCTAAAACAGCATGGAAGCTGCAACTCACTACAGAAGAAGGCTTTCTAATAGAGTAGTTGAGAAATGATGAAATACTGTGGGAGAGCTATATATGTGCTTGTACTTATTAGGAGTAGGTTATTGCTATTGTTTGGCAGAGGTATTATATTGTGGCAAATGATGGAAAAAAATTATCTCACTGCTGGTGAGCCTTGCTGGTGTTTTAAATTTTTCTAAACTTAGAGAGGAAGGGATATTCACTATTAACTCAAGTGAGCAAAGGAGTCCCTGAGAGCAGTACTGAGAAGGACAGACAGGTGGAATTCAGGGCAGGTCTCTCAGACTTGAAGCACCTGGAAGGTAAAATGCTTTCTGTGGAAAATTCTGCTTCTTGGAGGACAAAATTCAATACTGGTATGTTCACTTCCATCACATAAACTGAAAACAGAAAGCATAGTACTGATAGAGAAGTTAGAATCATAGTTATGTCTATATAAAAATCTAAAACCAATATCAAACTATATGCAATTGGTCACATTATCTTGTTGCTCATTTTTCGCTTTACCTTTTTCTAATGTCCGCTTGAGGTAGGTAGTAGGTGTCAAAATTTAGCAGCCAAAAAGGGAAAAAGAATACATAATGGGAGAAAGACTATAATCTTAAATATTTTCTCCATTAACTTAAATTCTCTACTAACGAGGAGAAACACTGTTGTTTAATATCAGTATTAGAATACATCATAAGATGAAATAACCAGAAACTGTACATGTGAAAAAAGTAATGTCATAGGGATAACTACAATTAAGAAAACAAAAAGGTAGCAATATGTTAACAAAATTACACCAGTCCTTTGAGGCTAGCCTGAATTATTATGACCAGATATCTGTACTTCTAAAACTTGCCTAATTTTAAGGAATATGTGCATATGTGTACATGTGTGTTTCTAATTACTTCCTTTGTCTTAACTAGAAAAATGTCATAATGTTATTTTCCAAAATGCTAGGTCACTATAGCTATGTTTGGCAGATTAGGGAAGGTCTTTTTTCTTAACTAGATTGGGATTTTTGAGGGGAGTAGTGTAGTACCTAGGTTCATGCCTAATGGAAGTTTTTGGACTCAGAACAAGGAAAATACAATGAGATGGTAAATAAAATCCAAGATAGGGTCTTGCCCAGGAATTGTTTCTTAAACTTCTTTTCTGCTAATTTCTTTAAAAAAAAATACTAGTATCTTTTGTACTTTGCTTGGGAAGGTACTTGTATTTACCTTACAAGGTCCAAGTTCCTTATCCCTGAAGATATTTAAGCACAGACTTGGGAAACATTTTCGCAGAGATGATATGAAAAAGGCTGGTTTGGATTAGAGCAGCGGATCCTCTAAAAAAATATGGAACCCTGGGCTCTACTCTGGACATTCTTATTCAGAATCTGTCAGAATCAGAATAGTTAAAAGGCAGCCCAAGTTATTTTGAGGTGCATCCAGGTTTGGGAAGCACTGAAAAATAGGATCTTCAGTATAACAACTCTGAGCTTTTAGGAATGTTTGTCTAGGTAGGATCTTCAGTAATAACAACTCTGAGCTTTTAGGAATGTTTGTCTGGGTATAGGATAAGAGTCTACTCTGCCTAACAAATTATCTTTAACCCATTCACATACAGATGCTTGTTGCATTAAACACAGCAAACTGAGAGTCATCTCTGCCTGAGAATATTAAGTTCATTGACTCTGCTTTCCTAAAACATTCCCAGCCCACGGTGGAGACCCCATAGCTCAAATTCTGTTACCTTCACAGTGTAGAGTGTGTATGGGTGAAATCCAGTGCCACTGTGCTCTCGGGCAGTAATGGTGCCAGTGATACGAAGGTTCTGGATGACAACTGGGCCATCTGGACTGCTCAGGGGCTCAAAGCTGAAAGTAGCTGAGCTAAGAGGACCAGGTGGAGAGGAGGAAAGCGGAACTGTTGGCAGAGTGGGGTCGAGGGAGCTCACACCATTGATGAGGTCCTTCTCTAAGCATGAGGGTCGTGGGGGCCGAGTCTTTTCTGGTTCTTCCAAGGAAGCTGTAAGAGAAGTGACATCTTGCTCTACTTCCTTATCTGCTGTGTCAATCTGGATTTCTGGGCAGGACTTCAGCATGGACACCAGCAGGCCTGTTTCTGTTTCTGTCCCTGGGCCCTCCTCAGCCTCTGCTCCTTCAATGCCCTCAGATCCCTCATCTTCCTTAGGCTCCAGAGCCTGGGAAGCCTCTAGAGCACACAGGGCATCCTGGATCCTGTCAGAGAGGAAGTTGCCTGGGGTCATGAGCATGATGGTTTCTTTGCCCAGTTCAGAGAGTGGAGACTCCAGCTCTGAGTCTTCACATAAGAACAGCGGGCCTCGAATATCTGGCTGTAGGAAGTGAGATGAGTTGCTTCCTACTTTTCTTTCTTCAAGCATCCCAGTCAAATCTGCCTCTACAACTTCATGGCCTTCTTCAACCTCTGGAGAAGGGCCTGGCTCACTGCAGTTCAGAGGCAATGGGGCTGTTACTGGAGAAGGGGCTCTCCCTTCTGGTGGATTCTCTACCTCAACAATCAGTGGCAGAGATGTGGGCACTGAGGGCTGTTCCATGGTACTGCCTGGGCAGAGTGGTTTAGCCCCTAGTGCTGGATCATTTCTGGCTTTGGAAAAGATGCCCACGAGTACAAGGTGGATCCAGTCAGGATCTGACAACTTGCTGATCAGTGGTAAGATTACATTGCAAGTTATGAGTTCAACCACTACATGGCGACCGGTCCTAGTCTCTAAGTGGGGCTTTGGCACCAGCTCTTGAAGTAACAAGTTCACAATGCCACGTGTATAAATGACCTCAGCACTAGGGCTGTTTACAGCAGGATGTGGGGCAGTAGACTGGCAGTAAGCCTCCCAGAGCTGAGAGGGCTGAACTGGACCACTTTGTTTCTTTGCAGTGGCCTCCTTTGCCTGTATGTAGCTCTGCAGGTGACAACCACAGAGAGTCAGAACCCTTTGGGCAAGAGCATGGCTGTCCATCATACCCATCCTCCTTCGAAGCTCCTGCACCAACCCTTTCATGGCTGCTTCCATCTGTTCATTAAAAGCTGGCTCCTTGCTCACTGAACTATACCAAGATAACACAAAATCCCGAATAATCATCTGGATGGTGCTGTTGATCTCCTGTTCCAGCTGCCTTTCTGCCTCGGGGCATGGAGGGCAGGTGGCCACTGGGATGAAGCGTTCCAGGTGCAGTCGACCTGAAACCCCTACAGTGGCGCTGGAGCCCAACCAGCCTCCCAGCACCAGCAACAATGCAGACAGAAGACACAGAAGCCATACGTTGACCAGAAGGTGGAGGACGAGGAGCCAGCCAAGCAAGACACCCACAGCCATCAGCTTCCGGCTACTCCACAGATGACTGAGGTTACAGAAGGCTGGGGGCTCTTGGACCGGGGGTGCTGTCTCGGGCTTCATGGCTGAAAGGAGCAGGTGGCTTTCTCCGATGGCAGTCCTCTAAGTTACTTGCGTGTCAGGGAAGGGGACATGAACTGTTCCAGATACGAGAAAACCTGGGGATCTATTCAGAGAATGGGTCGGGGCTCTGGGCTCTCAAAGTCCTACAGGCACTGTAAAGCGACAGCAGCAGCTCGGTGTTTCCCAGTCGCTGTTATCAACGGAGCCCTCCAGCCAACCACTCCCAATTGCGACGCAGTTTCAGAGAAGTCTGAGGCCTTCATAGTGCTACGGGCAGAGAGTCTCTCCGCAGCCTCTGGGACCGGAGGAGGGTCCTCACCGCCCAGCAAACTTACAGACGCCGGCTGCTCAAACGTCGCCGGGGGCCGCGCGCCCAGACTGAGCCCCGGTCTGGAGTGGATTCATTGGGGTCCTCGCCGACAGCCTCCGCCCGCAGCTACAGCGGGCTCCGAGGGCGAAGGCTACTATGCGCTCCGCAGCCCCAACTTTGTTAGGGCTGCCGGCCGGCCGGCCGCCGGCGACTACTTCCGGGTTGCGGCTGGCTGGAGCAAGGCATGCTGGGAGAGCTGCCGAGCGCGGGCGCGCCTCCGGGAGGAGCAGAGCTGCTGGCGCCCCCTAGTGGTGAGGAGCCGTGGCGACGGCAGGAGCGTTCCTGGGTCTCTGGACCTGAGAGCCTTCCCAGCTTGTTGTCCTAAGGACAGGAAAAATTCCCAGTGTCACCCAACCGAGTGCGGTCTCGGGCAGTGACCCGTAGACTCAGACTTCTAGAGCTTTTAAAACTTGTTCCAACTCTGTTAAATGTCTGCAAACACCATCCACTGCTTAGGCAAGCTCTCAGTAAATCCAATTTATTGTAGTCCCATGGGGGCATATTTATATTGACCTGAAGGATTTTAACGTTCATTCGCTTCCCTCAAAGCCGCCCCCATCCCCAACCTATCCCCAATTCACTGCCCACCTCACTTGTTCTCAGGAATGGCAGAGACAAATTGATTCCTTCAATTTCATATACTGTATTACAAAATCGGATTTGTGATTTGGGGTTATTTACTGGCGGCACCATTCAAGCAGTTAAATATTTTGTGAGTCTGCTATGTTCAGTCACCGTGATTAGTAGATAGGAGGATTAGAAGCGATCCTTGTCCTCAAGGCCTTTGCAGCTGATTGGAGGAAATGAGATCTTTGAACACAAATGGATATTTAATAATGCCAGGGCACCATGGGATATAGTAACATGAAAAATCTTATAGATATTCAGAGGAAGGAAAATGGCTGTGAGTTGCAGTGGTAACAAGGTGGACCCCACAGAGAATGTAGTCTTTATGCTGAGTCTTCAGGGATGAAGGTTTTTTGTATCTACCTCCATCTCTTCTTCCCCTCATCTCCCAAATACATAGAAGAGGAAGGCAGAGATAGAGATGTGTTTTTAGATAATCTTCTAATATGTTTAGTTTGCAATATGTTATATGTTTGATTGTTTTCAGCTTTTACACATTTGCCTTAGATGTCTACACAAACAGAATGACCTATAGGAATATTAAATATCTGAGGATATCCCTGACCAAATGTAGAAGTGTTTATGTCCTTTTGGTGTAAAGCCAGCTTCCTTCCCACCCAAGTCCTTAGGAATTCTGTCTGCAATGTGGCTATCCTTTTTATTTTGGCACGGGAAGAGTATAATTTGCATAGAACTGCTCACAGTTGCCCTTCTTCAGCATTCTCTATGCTGTTAGCAGCCTATTGTCATTATAGCATTTACTCCCTGGATGTTTAAGGGAATCTTCAGGCAAATTCAAACCCAAATCTGTTTCAACAAGAAGCATATTGCAGCTTCTTCTCTCATCCCAATTTCTACTGTTGGAGCCAAAGGAACCATATTTATGGAGAAGAAACCATATTTAGGTGTCAGGCATGGTTTATGACTAATCACTTCGAAAGCAAGTGGTGCAATTAAGGACCAAAGTGTCCATGAAAGTGGACTGGGCCCATCCCTAAAATCCTAGAATGCCAGCCCATATTACCATGGCACATTCCACTTTCATGCTTCTCTCCTTTCCATGGAAAAGAGCATGAGAAGTAGATGCTGCCCCCTTTCTTACTCCTCTCAGATCATTGCATTGTTCTCAGGAACAGTTAGAAGATGTCAACAATTCTCTGGGGGAAGTATCTGTGCTTAATCGGGAACTGAAATAGAAGAGTGAGTGATAAAGGGACTAATGATTATGCTGAAGACTTGGTGTGGGCAGCTCAGAGAAAGTTTGCTCTGCAGTGTGATCAGCAATGTTCAGGGTGGGAGGAACTGACCTTGTAAGTGGGCGCTGTGCCACCTGACCAGATGGTCTGGAGCACCAAGGTAGCCAAGAGTGTCTTCCTGATTCTGAAGCAAGTTTGATGGACATGCCAATGCACTTGTCATTTGGACGGCTATGAGTCTCTGTCCAGGGGTCTGGGACAGGCCTCAGTCTCCAAACAGATTAATCACTGGGAGGAGGTGAGAGTCAGGACTGATGTTCAGTGGTTTGTGTATGTGGTGGGGAGAGGCTGTCTGTCTGGCTGCACCACTTTCCCTTTTGCAAGGTCCTTCATTCTTTTTTTTATGATTTCTCAAAGCAATAATAACATAGTGCTAGAGCAGTAGGATAACAAAATATGTAAGACATAGTTATACATCTAAAGAGACTCCCAGCCTAGTAAAGAAGAGACAAATAAAGAAATGTAATTAAACACGAGCTCATGTTTAAAGATGCTTTATGATCACTAAGGAGGGGTAGTCAAGTAGAGAATTAGGTGGCTCATGAAAATTTTATTGGCAAGTTGGAAAATAGAAAATAAGTAGGTGTATTATTTAAAAAATGTAGGGTAGAGAGAGCAGGGACAAAGGAAGGGGAGGTTTTCAGGCTTCAGCAGGCACGTGAGTACAGTCAGGGACAATGAGAGCAAAGGACACTATGACAAGAGGCCAGTCTGGAATCAGCCTCTGTCACATATTAACTTTCTCCCCAAAATAGAAGACAAGGTAACTTACTGAAGAGAGATTCAGTGATGGGTCTGGTGAGCAGAGAAGTGGCGATGCAGAATCATTGCTATGAGAAATAGAGGAGCTAATGAAGGTCATGTCAGAGAATAAACAGGGACTGAGGACCTAGCTGAGGTTACAGGTCATGAAATTGTAGTGGCACTAACATATATGATTATTTTCTTTTGATCTATTTATTTTCCTAAATATAGGAAAGATGCAAGCAGGACATTGGTCTGTTGTTATGCTAGGAGTCTCAGGGTAGATGAAGAGAAATGATATGTGGTTAGGGCTTGACATCCCAAGAAGAGAGGTGCTAAAAAAGAAAATCATGGGGTCTTGGTGCCTGGGAAAGGAAAGAGATAACAAATGGTGAGAACAGGGTACTGGGAGAAAGGAGTGAGCAGACAACAAAGGTTTATGGTTAGAGATTGGTCTGATAGAACTTGTATAATTTCCTCTTGTTGCTGAACCAAATTTATTCTGTTACAGTCCTGGAAATCTGAAATGGGTTGGCAGAGCTACATTCATTTTGGAGGGGTGAGAATCTGTTTTCTTGCCCCTTCAGCTTCTAGAGGTCACCCATGTTCTTCGTCTCATGACTCTACATTACTCTGACCTCTGTCACATGTCTTTCTCCAATTCTGACCTTCCCGCCTTCCTCTTTAAGGCCATTCATCATTACATTGGAACCTCCTATGTCACCCAGGGTAATAGACATTGCTTGGGGCACTGTGTGTGTGTGTGTGTGTGTGTGTGTGTGTGTGTGTGTGTGTGTGTGTTTATGATAACCAAATCTGTGTGTGGCCAAACAATGAACTCTTGAAGTAGGTTATGGATGTTGTGTTACAGATGAGCACAACATTTAGAGTCTGCATTTTTTAGGAAAGTGACTAATTTGGGGTTGGATGTCACCAATGTTAGGGTAAAAAGAACTGTGATTTTTTTTTTTTTTTTTTTTGGTACTGGTGATTGAACCCAGGGGACTCTACCACTCTACCTCTGAGCTACATCCCCATCCCTTTTTAGTTTTTAGTTTGAAATGGGATATTGCTAAATTGCTGAGGTTCTCACTAAGTTGCTAAGGCTGACCTGAAACCTGCGATTCTCCTGTTTCAGCCTTCCAAGTACTGGGATTACAGATGTGAGCCACCATGCCTTCTAAGAACCATGATCTTGATACAAAAGTTCTCAGTAAAGGAGAAAGACCAGGAGGCTGACATGATATAATAAATCAAGAAGAATATGGTAATAGAAACACAGGAGGAGGAAGTTGTGTAAAAGTTGGAAACGAATGATTTGAAAGAGGCTATGAAGAGCTAGGATATTTTCAAGAGCATTCCAAGCTTTAGACACAGCGATGGAGAATAAATGGCCACCAGAGGGAAGCAGTGAACACAGCAGCTTAAGGAAACATCTCACCCTGTTCGTTCGTTCGTTCATTCATTCATTCATTCATTCATTCATCCATTCATCTATTGTACCCATCTATTCAACCCACAAGGACTAAGCTAGGTATTAGAAATTCAAAGATGGGATTTATATTGTTTTTCTTCTTAAAAAGAATTCAGAATATATTGCAAAAGATAGACATTGACATAATGTAAAAAAAAAAAAAAGAAATATGTCAAAATATGGGAATACAGAGAAAAAGGGAAATTTGCACAGAGGAGATGATAACTGAGTTGTCCATAAAACATATGTTAAAATTTTCATGAAGACAAGAGGAGCAGGTTAGTTGAGAATGAGGAGAACACTAGAAATGCTGCATAAGCTCCTATATTAGTTTGCTATTGCTCATAACAAAATACTATTGACTGAGTGGTTTAAACAACAGAACTTTATTTCCCACAGTTCTAGAGGCTGAAAGTCCAAGATCAGGGAATTGTCAGGCTTGGTTCTTTCTGAGGCCTCCCTCCTCGTCTTGCAGATGGCCACCCTTTCACTGTGTCCTCACAGAGACTTTCTCTGTGTATGGGCATTCCTAGTGCCTCTCCCTCTTCTTATAAGGACATCCATCATGTTGGATTAGTATTGCACCCTTATGCCCTTGTCTAACCTTAGTTATATAAAATGCAGTCATATTCTGATATGTACTGGGCATTAGAGCTTCAACAAATGCGTTTTGAAGAGACATGACTTGGTCTGTAACAGCTCCTTTCTACCTGTGGGTTATGTGAATGACAGTATTTGAATTCTCAGGATTCTGAAAAAAAGAGTGATAGTTATTATAGTTCCCAGTATTTGTTTTTACTGCATACAAGAGTGGAAGCAGCACTGAATTACCATTTAAAGGGATGTAGGATTAGTTTCCACATCTGGCTATACTGAGTGCTGAGGGCTCTGGTAGACTCTCCCACTGCAGAACAACTAGATCCTGAAGAGAAGGCATGTTGTGATGAGATAATGGGTCCATAAGAGGATGCAGAGTGGGCAAGGAATTCACAGCACACTAGCTCATCCCACCCCCAAACCAAACCCATGCCAGACAGAGACCAGACTTGGAAGTAAGGATGGCACTGAGATGATGCGCAGTGGGTGATGACAGGCATCAGGGTGGCCCCAGGGTCAAATGTCCTTAGCAGAACCACAGCCCAGGTTCTGAGCCTTGTTCTAGCATCAAGAATATGGAACAGACCCCCCAATCAGTCACAACCTTTGGGGGAGTTTGAAGAAGTTCTAGGTCAATGGAAGCTGTTAGAAGACTGATGCAAATCCTTCCTCGAAAAGAATGTTCTTGTTTAAGACCATAAAATAAGCACAGACTTAAGATGGAATAAATTGAACTCTAAATCCAAGGTCATCAAGTATCAAGAAGGCAAGGTAGCATGAGTTAGAATCAGAAGAAATAGAAAACAACAAATGTAGGCCACCAGGACTGTAGATGTAGAAATTATCTGATATTTAATACAGAGGATCTATGTATAAACTCCAAAGGAATGGTACACAATAAGACCTAGCAATAACAGATTGTCAAAGATAACCATGCAGATTCAAATTATAGCCAAATCAAATGTTTATGAATGAAAAATATGATTACTGAAATTAAAAAAAACTTAATAGGTGAGTTTGTTGATTGAGAAAATTATTGGTCTGCAGAGAAAATGATAGATCAGCAGTATTTGTTGAAAGAAGTTACTAAGATTGCAGTAGAGAGAGCCAGTGGGTCTCGTATATGAAAGAAAGAGAATGGAGGATAGAATACAAATTCAAATATATATATATATATATATATATATATATATATATATATATTCAAATACATATATATTATATATGTATATATAATATATATTTCCAGAAGAGGTAATAGAAACAATGGAGAGGAAGTAAGCATTAAAAAGAAGTAAGCATTTTTAGCAGAGAATTTTCTAAAATTGTGATGAAAACAAACTCATAGATTCAAGAAGCATTAAGCTGAGAGTGATTGCACATGCCTGTAATCCAAGTACTTGGGAGGCTGAAATCACAGTTTCGAGGCCAGCCTCAGCAACTTAATGAGACTCTGTTTCAAAATAAAAAAAAAAAAAAAATAGGGCTGGGAGTGTAGCTCAGAGGTAGAATGCCCTTGGGTTCAACATTCAGTACCACACACACATACAGTGCTTCCTCCTTCCTTTTAGCTATCTTCTTTCCATGACATCATCTCCCTGGGCCACAGCTTTACACATGCCTTTCTGGCCAAACTGCAAATCTTTAAAGTCTCTCTTAGGTGAGACTGTTTTGGTGTAAAGTTCGCTGATGTGGACATCAATATCCATAAGGCAGTTTGGATATTTTGCTGTTTTGAGATTTCTTCCACCAATTTAATAAGCCCAGTGTCTTTAAATTTGACCTCACACAAAGTTTTGGGACATGGGCAAAAGATGGATAAGTTCCTTGCCAAAGTGTAACTTTGACCTCTACTCCATTTCCCTATGGAGTCATCTTTGCCCTCCATAATCTCCTGAGCAAAGTCTCTGCTGTCTGCCTTTTTAGCCACATTCCATCCCTTCCACTTTTCTCTCACAAGCCAGTTCCAAAGAGTCACAACCTACATGGTCAGACATAGATATAGCAGCAACCCCACTCCTGGTACCATTATTTGTTCATCAGCATTCTTGCAGCTATAATCTAAAGACCAACTATGTCACTTACAGGAAAGAATATTTTCTCATGGTTTTGGGTTCAGTTCATGTGAGGCCAGGGACCGTGGATTTCAGGGCATGGTGGCAGGAAGAGGAAAAGGGAGAGCTCATGGGCTGTGCTCCTCACATCACAGAAGTTGGAAGCAAGATAGGGAGCTGGGGGTGGGTAAACCATATATATAATCTCCAAGGCTGTACCCCCAGGGACCATCTCCTTCAGCCACAGCCTACTGGCCTACCAGGTAACACCCAGGTAAATCTATTACAATGGATTTTTCTACTTCTGGTAGGTATTACAAGCCTCATGATTCAATTATATCAACCTTGAATATTAATTAATGAGTTCTTTGGGGGACATTTTATAGCTATAACATGTACCTTTAGTGTCTACTTGGGCCTAAGTGTGGGTGTGTGTGTATGTATGTATATATACACATTTTTTTTCTTTCTGGTACTGGGGATTGAACCAGGGGGCATTCTACCTCTGAGCTACACCCCCAGTCCTATTTTTATTTTGTAACAGGTTCTTGCTAGGTTGATGAGAGACCCACTACTTGCTGAGGCTGTCCTTGAAACTACAATCCTCCTGTCTCAGCCTTGTAAGTACTGGGACTAAAAACATGTGCCACCATGCCTGGCTTATACCACTTCTATTTGATGATGGAATACTGCTGTGTATGCCCAGTCTTATGCCTTGTTGGGTCAGATAACACCCAGGTTATGGGCAGCAAAGGTTTCGGGTGGAACTTGTTTAAATATTCAGTCTCTACTAATACCCAGTATCAAGCGCAAGGCTGTATCTCAAAAGGAGAGTAGTTATCTGCACATGATGTTAGTTAGGGCTTGGCTCCCAAATCCTAATGATCTACACTGTGATTTACCTATAAGGGCCAGCCTAAGGCTCCAGACATCTTTAGCTGCCACTGACTTTTCATCCACCATTGGATCTTATCAATCATTTGGCCCAAGGAGCAAAACAGCTTGCATGTTAGCTTGAACCTGTTGCAGAACCTTCTCTTGCTCCAGGCCCCAGTCAAAATGGCAGCTGTTTGGGTGATTCAATAAATGGGTTGGGGGAACAAACTCAAATGAGGAATATATTTCCTTCTAAATACAAAAAGGACCACTAGGCATTGTGTCTAGTATATCTAGGGATATCTTGACCTGTGCCATCCTACTAGACCCCTAGAAATTCTAAGGAATTGAAGGCATTTGAATTTTTGTCTGATTTTTTTCCCACTCCATAACATGCAAATGTCTAACCAATCAATCTAGTTGTACCACTTTTACTCATGAGGTCCAATCAACATCACCGATGATATCAATATAAGACCCAGGCGATGTCTGCAGAAAGTAAAGGTAGTCACGAGCACTGCTAAGTAAATTTGGACCTAGAGTGAGAGAGAGAGAGCTGATATACTCCTGAATAAGACAGGGAAGGTGTATTACTAGCTGAAAGAAAATGACTTTTGGTGGTCTTTAGTAACAAATATGGAGGAAAGAGCATTTGCCAGCTCAATAGCTGCATATCAGGTACCGGGGGATATGTCAATTTGCTCAAGCAATGAAATCACATCTGGAACAGCAGGTGCAATTAGAGGAACCACCTGGATAAGTTTGTGATATGCATTCTCAAGACCCATCTGTTTTCAACTTTCCAAATAGAAGAATTGAACAGGATGTGGAGGACAGTACCACCTCTCCAATCTTCAAGTCTTTAAAATGGTAACAAATCCATGAAATCCCTCCAGGGATCCTGGAACTCCATCCAGGGATGTGATACTACTTTTGGTTTGCTGTTTTCCGAGGTATAGAAAGATCTAGGGCTTCCACTTGGCTTTTCCCACCAAACTTGCCCTTACTCTACTGGTAAAGAAACCAATGTGGGTATGCTGCCACTTGTTTAGTATGTCTATTCCAATACACACTCCAGAACTGGGGAAATTATCTCAATATCATCCCACTCAAAGATGTTCCTGAGCTAAAACTTTATCTGATCTCCATAAATTGCTACTCTGACTGGTGAACTATAGTGATTCTGGGTTTCCTGGAATTAGTGACAATTCAGAGGCAGCATTCAGTAATCTTTCCTATAAAATTCCAATTATTTCCTTTTCCCCAATTCATAGCCACCCTGATAAAACTGCTAGTCTGGGAGTTGAATGAGAAGCCATAACTCTTTATTTTGGTGATTCAATTTCAACTTCTATTCACTAGACTCAGAATTTTCCAGCTTAATTTAATAGACTGTCCATCTATTTATTTATGTTTTTAAGAACAATGATCAACTAATGGTGCCATAGGTCCTCATGAGTCAGATTGCTGTTTTTGCTCTTATGTCCATTAGGGTAGCTCCTTCTAATTCATCTTTGGTGATAAAGTGCTACCACTTGGCTATTTCTACCCTGTGATCCAATTATGTGCATTGCTTGTAAGAATCCCATTTCTAAGCCAGTAGATCTCACTGTAATTTCTGACCTATAGAGAAGAGTGACTAGATCCAGTTCAATAATGCTAGGGCTCCCTTTGTAATTTTTTTCTCATAATTGTAAAATGTTCCTTGGACCTTATCAGGGTGCATGAGCAGGTGAATTTATGTGAAAAATTCACTCTAACAGTCTAATCTCCCGAAGCCTTTGGATAACTTCTGTAGCATAGCAATGTAGTTCTGGAATCTCAACTTAATTTAGTATACCCCAAATTTGGCCCATGCTACCAATCAAAATGTCAGAACCTTTCTAGCCTCTTGAGCTATGGCGTTGAATCTATTTAGAGAGTCTATACCAAATTCAGCCTGATGAACATTACGTTTCTTCCACCATTTCTCCACATGCATAATATCCATTGCTACACATATTCCCCATATTTCTTTCTGTATAAATTTTTAAAAATTGTCCAGTTCATTTGAAATGCGGCAGACATGGATCATCCCTTGTATGGGGCCTGCTGGGACTTAGATCTTGCTATAGGTCTAGAAGCAAAGGGTAGTGGGAATGTATCTGAAAAGAACTATCAGTGTCTTTCAAGGCATTTCAACTTTAGGGGAAGTTGATACAATTCTCTCAGGCAAAATGGGGCTAACCTCTTTAGACAGGGGTGGAAAGTCTGCTTTTATTGACAAAGAAATTCATCAGAATTTAAGGGTTCAAAATCCCAGGATTTATCACAGTCTGCCTTGATGAATTCCAATTCCACTTTTTAGAATTCTATTCTTTCTCAATATTAACAGAAGACACTCTGTGAGGTTCAAAAATCAATTTGCATTGTAATATAACCACTCCACGGATTACTCTGAGTTGGGCTTTCAGAAATCTTAGCTCTGTGCCTACAGAAGATAAGGGTTGCTTTCAGGGATGACAAAGACACTTTCGGTTTATTTAGACTGAAATTGAGCTGAGAAATGTGCAGCCCAGAGATCAAGCTAATCTTTTTCTTCTTCCATTTTTCCAGCATAGCTAGGAACAAACAACTAGGCTCATTATACTTATTTAATTAATTAAAATATTTTAAGGATCAAATACATGGTAACCCATGTATTTTATATAAGTACAGACATACACCACTTAATTACAGGGACAAATTCTGAGAAATGTGCTGTTGGGTGGTTTTGTCATTGTGCAAATATCATAGAGTGTACTTCTACCAACTAAGACTGCTGTAATGTCACTAGGTCATATAATCTCATGAGATCACCATCGTATATGTGGCCAGCCATATCCCAAATGTCATTATTTGGTACCTGACTGTATTTGATTATAGGCATTTACTAGTGATATTTTACATATTTCTAGTGCCACATCATGCCAAGAGCTATTAGTATTCTCTTTACTATGGGAAATAAAATTATTATTATCTTTAAAATAGTAGATTAGAAAATTAATTCTAGAAACCTCAGAAACAAATTATAAAGCTCAGTGTTAAGATTCTCATCTTCTAGAATAATTCTTGGTACTAAAATTTATATGAGTCAGGGTTCTTCAAAGAAACAGAACCAATATGATATATATGTGAAGGAGGCTCATTTGCATTGTTTACCACTTCAGCCCACTGTATATTAGGCTATGATTTCTCAAATTTCCACAAGTCTGGTCAGAAAACACTCATACAAGTTGAGCAAAGCAAGTTTCTGTTAGTCACAGATAGCCATCAATGGACAGTATATTAGGATTCATGTCAAGTTTCTCCTCCAAGTCCTAGGAAAGCTTCCCAGGGTAGATAGAGTCTGTTTATGCCCAAATTTGTACTATATCTGAGGTGCCCTGGGAAGCTGTCCATCCTGGGTTTTGTACCCTGGGGGAAACATGAGATGCTGTGTTCATGCATTTTAGGGCATTCTGTTCTAGGAGGATAGGAACAGAACCCAGTAGAGGATAATCCTTCTTTACCTTATAATGCTGCATGTCCAACATATTCTACAGCTATTCTTAAGAGTAGCTATTTAACTATTTTATTCTTAAGAATAGCTATAGCGTGGATATTAGAGTAATTCTGGCCTTATATAATGAATTTAAAAGATGTCCCTCATTTTCAATTTTATGCCAAATTCTCTGTATTGTTTTTTAATTTTCCTCAAAGAGGCTGGGGGATCACTTTCAAATTGTATTCAAGCTTTTCTTTTATTAGTGTTAGAATTGTATTTAATTTTCCACGTATTTTCTTTTAACATATTTATTTTATAGTTAAAGAGGGTTTCTAATAGATAGCTTATGTTAGTTTTTGCTTTCTTTCATCAATATAAGCCTGTTAATTAGGATGATTAGGTCACTTATATTTCTTAGATGAATTATTACTCATATGGTGAGTTCAAATCTACCATCTTGTTGTTTACTTTTAATTTTGTTCCATCTGTACGTTATTTCCTTTTTCTTCCTTTTCTTAGATTAATTGAACATTTTAGTGATATTTTCTCTTTCGCTGTATCATTTGCTATTTTTAAGCATTTTATTTAGGGTTTATGATGTCTATCTTTAACTTAGTAAATGTCCTGTCAAATGATATTATACCACTTTAATATAGCTTAGGAGTATTATAAAAGTTTATATTAATTTCTCTATTTCTGGTTATTATATTATTACTGTTATACATTTAACTTCAGCATATTTTATAAATCCCAGTATACATTAACATATTTTTTGCTTTAAAGAGATTTAAGTAACACAAATATATTTTATATTAATCCTTATTAGTTATCATGTCTAGTGGAATCATGTCTTGTATAGATCTATCTGCCTAAAGGATTTCTTTAACATTTCTATTAGTACAGTTTTCTGGAAATAAAGTATTTCACTTGTACAACTGAAAAAATAATTATTTTACCTTTGAAAAATATGTTTTCTGTATATGAAATTGTAAGTTGAAATGATTTTTTCAAAAATTTTAGTATTTTAAAGATACTGTTTCACTTTTTTCTGACTTTTATTGTTTCTGACTAGAAATATGCTGTCATTCTTAGCTTCATTCTTCTGTGTAAAAATATACCTTTTATCTCTTGGTGTTCTAAAAGCTTCTCTTGAACTCAGGTTTTGAGTAATTTGAATCGATGTGCCCTCTGTAGTTTTCTTTATGTTTCTTGTACAGGGGGTTTACTGAGTTTCTTAGATCTGTGGATTTAGAGATTTTTATCAAATTTACAAAAAATTTGATTATAATTTTTCAATTATTTTTCTGCTACCTCCAGTACTCTTTTTTAGAGACTCCAAAACATATTTATAGGGTCCCTTGACATTACCAGAAAGCTCACTGTTGTTTTATTTATTCACATAACTTGTGTGAATGCTGGATGCTGTTTTCTCAAATCCTTTCAAGAATGCTTTTCTCTTTTGCTTTTGTTAATGTCTTCATTTGCAAGCTCTGATCATTAGTTGGTGATTTTAGAGAGATCTTCAGAGTTCTATCTCTGCCTAGCATTCTCCTCTGGTAGTCTTTCTGTGACTCTAGCCACCTTGACCTTCAGACTTCTATTCTACTCAACTCAGGGAGAGCACCTCTTTCTTTCTTTCTTTCTTTCTTTCTTTCTTTCTTTCTTTCTTTCTTTCTCTCTCTCGCTCTCTCTCTTTCTTTCTTTCTCTCCATCTTTTTTTTGGGGGGTATTGGATGTTGAACCCAGAGGTGTTCTACCTCTGGGCTACACCCCAGCCTTATTTTTTTTTAAATTTTGAAATAGGGTCTCACTATGTTGCTGAGGCACCTCACTAAATTTCCAGGGCTATCCTTGAACATACAATATTCCTGTCTCAGCCTCCCAAGTACTGAGATTACAGGCATGTGCCACCAGTGCCCAGCTGAGACCACCTATTTCTGCTTGCAGTCTGAATTGGTGACTCTCATCAGGCTGTTAGCAGGGCAATTGTAGAATATATCTGACCCTGCTCCTTAGGAATCATTTAGCTTGTTGTCTAATATCCAATGTCTTGGAAAGCATTATCTTACACATTTTTCTAGCTTCATAGTTGTTTCAGGAGGGAAAGTAGATATGATCCCTCTTATTCCATCTTTTTCAGTGTGGAAGACTTGTTTCCCACTCCTCTTTCACAAATTACCCTGTTTTTTATTTTTGACCTCTGATGCAGAGGATTGATCTTATTATTCTTTATAGTTCAGGTCTGATAACTTTGACATATGAAAAGATGACTCCTGTTTTAATTTTCCATTTTTCCCTTTGATGGGTAATCTCATTTCTTTTCCTCATTCTATTGGGTTAATTTGTATGCTTTTGTTTGGGTCCTACCAACATGTATTGTTGGATTATTTGGTATATATATTTATTCAAATGTCATTAAGGCATAAATTAACCCATCTTTTTTTCACCAAACTATGCTGTAATGGATCCTTGTACATTTTCCCTTATAGAACTGGTTAAGAAAAATTGCCAGCTTCCCCTTATGGCATAAACAAAGCTCTTCTCTAATAAACCCAAAGTCCCATTTAGCTAATGCATTTGTTTCAAAATATAGGTTATCTGTGAGATACATGTTATTCTCTATCAGGTCTTATTGCAGTTTCTTGTGGTTTACTGATCTTCTTGTAGTTTATCTTCTTGTAGTTTACTGATGAAGAAAATAAAAGGCAAAGTATCTTTATACCTATATTTCACACTCAATATGAACTAACAGATTAAGATGACTGCTAACAATCTCCAGGAATCAATCCTTCCTTCCTTTCTTCCTTCCTGTAGCAAAGTTTTAGATAGACACATGATTGCTCAGCTATAGACCACCTTTTCTAAACTTCCTTACAGGTAGATATGGACATGGGACAAATTTAGGTCAATGTAACGTATGTAAAGGTGATGAGTGTGCAGTCTGTGTTGCCATTTTGGACAGGATGTTTACTCTGGATTTCCAGCCAACAAGGAATTAACAATTTAGACCCAGGAATAAAAGCCATAGTCATGTGTTGAGGATAGCAGCTCTATCCTGCTGGCATATGATCTTGGGATCTTAGGTGGTCTCTTAGAGTCTGCCCTCTTTGGAATATTAGCTTAGAGCAAAATGAACTTCCATTTTGGGATCTTTTTGCTATCACAGCTTAGCCTATATCCTTACTAATACAAATACAAAATAGGTAATTACAATGAGAACTACCATATGGAAAGTGAACAATGCGAAATAGGAAAAGCCATAAAATCTTGTGGGCATGAACTGTGAAGATTCCCTATTTAGGCAGAAGAGCACTTTACTTCTTAGCACATGTGGCCACCTTGGGTTCTGCTCTCTGGAAGTAAATCCATTGTCCATTGTTCCTTGTTTCTGGGTTTTCTTCCCTCTTACACAATTCTCTATAGATGTATGTAGAATAGTTTTGGGAATATTCCTTTTTGGAGGTTCTGTACAGGATTAGGGGACTCATGTGTGGTTTTAGGGATTGAATAATCTCATTCTTCTAAGTGCTAATTTTTTACATTTATACTGTTATGAGGTAAGACTGCCAGGGAAGACCAGTCAGACCCAAAAATATAGACAAAAGAAAGTCTTTATTAACTGGCCAGGACCACACTGGGCACTGAGCCCTAGTGCAGTGCTGAATGGCCATTTGGGGCTACTTTTATACAGACAAACCATAAGCTTATAGGTGAAAAGTTCAGGTTCTCTCAGCAGGGTGGCACAGCAGGGGTGGTAGCCAAATGTAATGTTCAGAAGGCACAAAACAGTATTGTGCAGGAGCTCAACAAACTACATCAATCCCTTCTATCACACACATATACTGGTTGTGACAAAGATGGATCCTTCTATTATATACATCCCGGTTGTGACAAGGATGGAAAGTTCCTAATGGGTTGTTCCTGCAGGTGTAAATCAAGCAGAAATTACAGAAGCCAAACAAGCACTTATGCGTGACTAGCTGGGTCACCTAGCATAGCAACATGGTGTTACTTATGCTAAGGCTAAGGCCTCAGGTGAGCCCATAACAATACAATGCTTTACAAACTAAATAACTCTCAATCTTTGTATTTTTAATTAGTTCCAAATAAAAGTCAATACATCTAATGATCTCTTCAGGTTGTAATTTTTACATCTATCTAATCTTTTAGTTTCTGTCTTTTGTACTCAGCTCATGACTCTCTCAGTCAATTTCATGGCAACTATGTGTATCTATTTGCAAAGATAGTCCCAAGTGGAAAGACAGCATCCTTAATCTGAATTTTTTGCCACTGGATTATCTCCTAAACTCTGGCTGATAGGAACAGTTAATGGAAGATTGTTAAGGAAGGCTCTGAGTAGCAAATCTGTTGCCTATATTTGGGAATATAGTATCAGTTTTTCTAGTATGGTCAGATCCCCAGTCTTAGTCTTAATCAGATTTTACCCCATCCTTAAGGTTTTGATGTGGAAGCTCCATTTACCATGCCTGCTTGTATAATCTCTTGTTCTTGCCTTGGCTACCTGATCACACTTAGCCACAAGGAAGCAATAATGCCAGCTAAAATTCAGGGTATTCTATTACTAAAAAGAAGAAAGGGGGGGGGTAACCAAGTGTTGTGTGCATGTATGCATTGTCAACATGATTTACATTATGATGTGAAAATATAATGCACCAATAAAAGCACATTGAATTAAAAAAGAAGAAAGATAATATATGTTGAACACAGAAGTTTCTGTCACACACACAAAGTACTTACCTTTTTCAGATACAATGACCTGTCTGTAGTTTCCTGACAAACTATTAGGAATAGTGAATTTATCTAAGTGGCTGGCTAAAGAAAGTAATAATGATGATGATAATAATCATATATATTATTTACACATCTCTATCTCAATAAAACTTTAAGAATAAAATTTATAATAGCAAAACATAACACTTAAGTGTCAATCAAATCAAATATGTATAAATACCTTGTGGAGAAGTTTATAAAATTTTTTGATAGACATTAATGTTCAATGTTTATGGAAATAAAGGCTCAATACCATAAAGATGCTAATTATCCCAAATTTATTTCTAATACAATTTCAATAAGAACCCAACAGTAATTTATACAGGAATTAAAAGGGTCAAGAATAGCCAAAACGCTAAAAAATATATAATAAGGTAGAAGGATTTGCCCTACCAGACATCAAGATTTATTATTAAGTTATAGTGATTAAGACTATGTACTGTTGGTGCTACTGATGGATAATTTGTCAAATGAAACAAGACAGAGAGCCCAGAAACACACTGATGAATATACATGTCCCAAGAGGCTTTTAAGTCAATTGGACGAAAGGAACAGTTCAATACAAGTTCTGGGACAATTGATTTTCCATACCAGAAAAGAAAAAAAAAATGACATTAGATCTCTACTTTACAAAGAGCACAAAAATCAATTCCAGGTGGATTAAGGACTTCAATGGGAAAGCAAAACCTTAAAACTGTTAGAAGAAAATGTGGAAAAATATATTTCAGACCTCAGGGCAAAGAAACGTCTCTTAAAAAGGTAAAAATTACTAACCAAAATAGAAGGATTAGTTAATTTAAAAACAGTAGAACTTAGAATTTCTCTTCATCATTAACTACCAAGAAGAAAAGTAAGGACAGTTTATATACTCGCAGAAGTTACTTACAACATTTGTATTTTAAAATATGTTTATATTTATAAATGTAAAAGATATAAACTAATTAGAAAAAATCCAAATCACTCAGCTTGAAAAAACTGGTAAAATAGATAAAAAGGCATCCTAGAGGTTAGAAATAGAAAATATAAATAGTGAGTAAGTATTCAACATTATTTTCAAACTCATTAGAATTCAGGAAATATAAACCAAGATGTCAATAAATACATCCATTAATAGCAAAAATCAAGAAGTCTGATAGTAACCAATGTTAGAGAAGGTGTGACTTAGTAGAAACTCTTACACACTCTGGTACAAATGCGAATCTTAAAATACTTTGGAAAATAATTTGGCATTGTAATATTCAACATTTGTGTGATTTATTTCCCACCAACCCTACTCCTTGATATATATCTTGAAAAATTCTTCCTTGTACACTAGAAGACATATAAGATCATTACTAGCAGTATTTTTCATCATTTAAAAAATCAAACAAGTCTAGAAACTCCTTAAGTACTCATTGGCAGAACTACATCTATATACAACAAATTGGATAAATCTTAGTGATGAGTCTTTAGAACAGCGCTTCTCAAACTTTAATATGAAGGCATTTGTTAAAATAAAAATTCTTGCTTGGTGCATTCAAGCTGGTGTCACAGATTCTGCATTTCTAACTAGCTGTTGTGTAATGCTACTGCTACATGACCACAGTTACATTTTGAGTAGCAAAGTCCTAAGACTACATAAGGTAGATACCTGGAACTCAAAAACAAATTAATTTGGAGAGTGATATTTAGGTTACTGTATATATGCACCTGGGATAAACTAATATAAATGTCAATAATAAAATTTAGGGTAGTGTTTACTACATAGGGGAACAAGACTATGAGGGAGGAGTATATTATATTAGACAGATATAAGGTAGTGGTAATGTTACAATTCATAATTATATGGTAAAGCATGGATTTCAATTTCTTAACCAACTCTCTATAATCTTGCCTCTCCTTTTGATACCAATTCATAATCAATAAATAGACAGTATTGGATTAATAGGCATTTTCAATTTTCATTGTGCACCAGAATAATCTAGAGAAATTTTAAAACACCACTGCCCACTTCCAATCTCTAGATATTCCAACTTAATTGGTCTGGGTTGAAATCTGAGTTCCGGTAGTTCCTAAAAGGTTGTCATGCTAATGTGCAATTACATTTGAGAACCACTGTGACAGAGTACCTGTACTGTCCCTCCGAATGCCAGATAGTCTGATTTGAATATACAAAATTGCTTTTCTTTGTCTTGTTAACTGAACTTCTTGGTAAGGATGTCCTGGTTCAGCTTAAATATCATATTCTTTCGTAATCAAGATAGGGGCTGTAGAACTGTTTGGA
The DNA here is from genome assembly GCA_004027655.1 of Graphiurus murinus. NCBI lineage: Eukaryota > Metazoa > Chordata > Mammalia > Rodentia > Gliridae > Graphiurus > Graphiurus murinus. Next base: position 96,661 of record PVLC010000165.1, read on the forward strand.
TCTGAAATGTCCCCCAAAGCTCATGTGTTGAAGTCTCAATGCAGCAATCCCCAGAAATGGGGCTTTGGGGAAGTAACTATACCATGAGAACTGTAACCTCATCAGTGGATTAATCCCTTTGATGGATCAACAATTTGAATTGATTAGTGAGAGAAGTGGTAAATGTAGGCAGGTGGGATATGGTTGGAGAAAGTAGCTCACTGGGGGCATACCCTTGGGGTCTATGTATTATTCTTGCCCCTTTCCCTGATTCCTAACTATCATGAGTTGAGCTTTCCTCCACCATACCCTTCCACCATGATATTCTGCTTCACCTCAGGCCCAGAGCAATGGAGTCAGCCTACCATCGACTGAAACTGCTGAAACTGTGAGCCAAAATAAACTTTTTTCCCCTCCAAGTTGTCCTTGTCAGGTGTTTTGATCACAGGATGGAAAGCTGACTAACACTGTGATCCTAGGGACTGTGTCATGTAACTCATTATTGTTTTCTTGTTACCTGGTAAAATGTCCAGCAGAGTTGGCATTAAATCCACATATGAAGGCACCCAGAAATGGTGGTTCACTGAGTTCTGGTGTACTGGTTATTCATCAGATGTCTCCTCTGGTCCAGTTTTTACCTCTTCTCTGGGCTCCCATGGCAACCTACATTTACTCCATTAAGCCACTACTACTTTGCTGTATAATAATTTGTTTGCAGGTCTAGCATTGAGGTGTGAGCTCCTCAATGCTAAGGTCAAGTTCCACTATTCTTAGGCCCCAAGAGCTCAGCCTGATGCCTCAAAAACTGTTTAGTGAAGCCATAGGTAACTGATTTTTGGAAACCTTTCTAAAATGGGTTATGACCCTTTGCTGCTATGGTCCTGATCATAATTTAATTTCCCAGGAGTCAGGACTTTAGAAGCATTGGTCTGCAAAGGTTCTCATGGCTTAAGCTCTTCAGCTATATATAGAGTAAGAGATGGGTTTAAATTTATTTTAAGCTCAGATACATCATAGAATTTTTTCATCCTTTAAATAGACTTTATTTTAGAGCAATTTTAACTTCATAGACAAACTGACTATAAAATACAGAGTTTCATTAAACCTTCTGCCATACCACATGCACAACCTCCTCTACTATTGACACCCTTCACCAGAGTGGTACAATTATTGGAATCAATGAACCTACATAGATTCATCACTGTGAGATCCAAAGTCCGTAGCTTACATTAGAGTTCACCCTTGGTGTTGTGCATTCTAGTTTTTGATAAACATGTAATGACATGTGTTCACCATTATAGTATCATACAGCACAGTTTCATGATCCTAAAAATCTCCAAGTTTTATCTATTCATTCTTCTATCCCACTAACACCTAGCAATCATTGATTTTTTTTAACTATACCATGGTTTTGCATTTTCCAGAATGTCATATAACTGGAATCATACAATGCATAGCCTTTCCAGATTAGCTTATTTCACTTCATAATATACATTTAAGATTTCTTCCTGCGTTCCTGTGTTTCATTGGCTTGATAGATCTTTTTATTTTTATTTATTTATTTATTTTTAGTGCTGAATAATCCATTGTCTACATCCACAGTTTATCTATTCATTCACTGAATGACTGAATGTTGTTAGTGTTTTGGATTCTGGCCATTCTAATAGGTGCAGAGTGGTATCTCACTGTGGTTTTAATTTGTATTTCCTTGATGACATATAAGATGGAGCATCTTTCCCTGTGCTCATTTGCCATATGGGTATCTTCTTTGATGACATGTTTGTTCAGGTTATTTCCCCATTTTTAACGAGGTTGTTAGTTTTCTTAGTGCTGAATTTGAAAATTTCTTTGTGTATTTTGGATAAAAGTCTTCTATCAGATTTGCCTTTTGCAAGTATTTTCTCCCAGAGTGTAGTTTGCCTTTTTGTTCTCTTGATACAGCATTTTTAAGTGTCAGCTATAAAATCTGATGATTTGCCTCTTTATGCCAAAAATGGAAAAAAGGAAAAAAAAATCTAGTTAATTGGCTATTTTTGTTAATATTTCCCTGGTTGGCAGAGACTTTCGTGTCTTTGGCTTTGATAGGCAAAGACATGCCCATTATTTTCCTATCCCTTAATCATGAGTACAAAAAGATCGTCATGATCTCATAGTCACCCAAGCTTGGTGCCTGATCCCACCCTTTCCTGTTTACCTGGTCAAACCATCAATGGTCAAACCCTTGGGTGATAAGAGTGATGACAAGGCCATCTCTTCTCTCCCACAATCCTCTAGACTTTCATGGCAGCTCCACTGAAAAGTGAAGACGTGTACAGATAGAGATGTAGACTTAACTCACCAAAGGGATAAATTGCACAGTATACTCATCCTTGGCAGCCTTTATCCCATCATTTGGTGAATTAAAGACTTCTTTGGAGTGTAAACCTTGAGGCTTGGAGTTCAGCTCAAAGGCAGACAATGAATCTGGAAGGCTTGGGCAGCCATCAACAGGTTTCCCCTCCATCCCTCATGCAGAGCCATTTTCCTGCTGCAAACTGCTGCTCATTTTGTCTTCTCAGCTGTCTACAATAGGGACTTGTCAGTGGTGAAGTGAAAAATTTTATCATTATTTCTAATTTTTCTGGATGTTTCAGTCATTGAAGGTTTTACATTCAGGCCATTTGGGTGCCATCAAAGCATCAGGTTTAAAGAGGAAAGATGATGAATCATGAATGTTTATGAGGAAACGGTAGCAATTATAATGATGGTAATGAAGAGTGAAGTGAGGAGATAGGCCTTTTGGGATGTTTCCCCTGAGCCTAGGATGGTGGAGGAAAGTGGTCCAGTGGGCTTGGGCATTGCATTGTACCAAGATGGATGGAGCATTCTTATCCAACAGCCCCTCCAGATTCATTATTTTTTTTAGAAATATGCCTCCTGGAACCAGGTTTGCAAGTTTTACATTGAGTGAACAGCTATTTCTTATGTTAAGTTATTTCAGCTGAAGAATAGAGAATTGTTGAAATAAATGGCTAGAGAATTTGAATTGCATTCATTCTTGACATTGGAACTGACAAATAGCTTCATTCCCCACTGAAATGGAAAGCTTATTATTCCAAGATACAGGCAGGTTCGAGGGAGAGGGGGTGTCTGCATTCTATTTTTACTGTAACTCTTCTAGATGCTGTGATACAGTAAAATAAAACACTTTCCTGAAATTCTACAGGGATCCGTCCCTTGCTGTATTCTGCACACTTGACTGGAAATAAAGCCAATTAAAGCAGATTAATTTACAGCAAGTATAAAACTCACTCTGATAGCTGGTTATTATGGTTTGAGCATGGAGTTCTCAGGTGAATAGAGCTGGTAGGTTGTGGAGATGACATGAGAATGGGGCACCCTGGTGAGTGGAGCTGGAGAACCTGCCAGGCTGCATGCTGCCCATCAGGGTATCTCCAAAGAGGAATGCTCAAGCTGGGGATGGACTTATTCAATCTAGAGGATGCTTTTGCCAGAGCCTTGGAAAGTGTTTATGTGGAAATTACGGATTTCTCTTTGACATCTACTCAGCATTGGATGCCTCTCATCTTTCTGCCAGCATGAATTACGGCAAGAAGAGAGGCATTGAGTGTGGCATCAAGGGAAGATATGAACACAGCCAGCTGCAGGCTGGCAGGCTGCTGGGCTAGACTCACCTGGGTGCTCTGCTGCAGAAGCTTGATCCTGCTGATGGTGTCCTCAGAGGAAACGGGACACAGCTGCTCATTCTCTACACATCATCTCTTCCTGCTCTTGAAGTCCTACTCTTGATCTTCCCATCTCCTCACTTTGTCCTCTTCAACTTGTCAGAGGCCTGCACATCTAACAGACTTCATGAATTATAACTTGTCCAGTTCCACCCTGGAGGAGAGTCACCCTATTAACTCTGTTGACTCAATGCTGATTAGTAATTTATAAAGTCCTGATGAAAGGGTGTCCCAAGCCCTGACATTGTACTTATGGAAACTATAGACTTCTTCATGCATCCTTAGCTTGGAATTTCATCTCCCAGCAGGAATCCTTCATGCTGAGTGTGTGATGATTGGCACATCTTTCTGTGTGTCATTTGCACATATTTTGTAATTTATGAGAGCTGGGCATTAGGTTAGGGAGCAGAGTTAAACTCTGGGAGCTGAAATCTAACTTGGAGTAGAATTTGACCCTCTGGAATCCTAATGGGAGTATTGTAATACCCTCCTCTTAGTCACATTATAGGCAAAACGAGCAATGGCTACACTGTGCCCACACTCTCTCCACTTCTACTAGTGCTCACCCTGATGTCCTCAGTACAATTTCCTCACCTATATGTGCCTCGCTTGAAAGATCATTCTTTTTGACATTATCTCTTTGTATTAGTCTGTTTTTTATTACTATAATAAAATATCTAAGGTTGGGGTTACGTATGAAGAAAACAGGTTTATTTAGTGTAGTTTTGGAGGCTGAAAGTCCAAATAGCAAAATCCTGGCTTTGATGAAGTTCCCCTGACCTATACAACTTTATAGTGGGTGACTTCATGGGAAGAGCATGTGCAAGAGAATCCGGGGGAGGGAGGGCAGGATGAGAGGGAGGGAGAGAGAGAATTTTCATTAGACTTCATCTCTATTTTAATGGTATTGAGGACTGAACCTAGGGGCACTCTACCACTAAACTACAGCCCAAATCTATTTATTTATTTATATAATTATTTATTTTTGAAATTTGAAACAGAGTCTCACTAAATCACTGAGGCTTGGCTTAGCCCTGTTTCTTAAAGGTTGTACCACCAATTTCTACTGCGGCACTGGGGACCAAGCCTCTTACATATGAACACTTGAGGAACATACTTAAACTATATCTACACCATAGCTTATTAGAAAAGAATTAGGAATCTAATGGTAAAAAAAAAAAAAAAAAACAGGTAGGAATGAGAGAACTACCCAAATCTGGGGACCATATAGATTTGTTATAATCATTCATCAGTGCTAGATAGTCCTGAGGTGTTATCTAGAGCACAAAGGCATAGCTTTGGGGGGCTTCAGAAGCTGCTATCATGAGTACTTGGTTTTCACTCTACAAGGACAGGAATTGGGTGCCCAAAGATAGAAGCAATTGTGCCTCCTACCAAGAGTTGTCTGTTATTTCTTCCTTAAGAGCCTATGTTCTATGGGCTAGATGTTGAATGTCTAAATGCTACAATGGTGATACCGAATTAATGAATTGAATTTTCTAAGTCTGTTCAGGCTGTTATAACAAAATATCATAGACTGGGTGGCTTATAAACAACACAAATGTATTTATCACAGTTCTGAAGGATAGGAAGTCCCAAATCATGGCATCCGCAGAGTTGGTGTCTGGTGAGGGCCTGCCTTCTGGTTCATAGATGGTCATATTCTCACTGTGTCCTCACATGGCAGAAGGCTGAGGGAGTTTTATAAGGGAACCAATCCCGATCATGCAGGTTTTATTCCCTTGACTTATTTACCACCCAAAGGTCTCATCTCATCATATCATCACTTTGGGAGTTAGGATTTCAATATATGAACTTGGGGTGGGGCACAAACAGTCAGACCATAACACCAAGTTATCCAGTTGCTGTTGTTATTTCTAAAGAGAGTAATTACAATTTTGGGACCCCTACAATGTGCCAGTCATTATGCCAAGTATTTAATATTTCATTTTATTTAATTCTTTCCTGGTTTAAGTTTTCCCCCCACCCTCATATTTAGTGAGCAAACCAGATCAGTCTCATTTTTTTTGTAACTTTGGTTACACTTGACATAGCAGCTAGGGTTGTTGGCTGCCGACTCCAAGTTAAAGGTCAACAGTGATCTAGAACTGAGGGTATTCAGGAGAGAGGAAAGAGATTTAAGCTCATTTGATTGATCAATAATATTGGGGACATAATGCAGCTTTTATGACAAAGTGGGAGAAAAGAGTTGTGAGTTAGCTCCATTCTCTGTTGGATCCTGCTGGCCTAGACTTACAGAGCAATCTTATTTTATTTGCCTCTTTCTCATCACCAATAAACTGTGAACAGGGCAGGGCAGCTCCCATGGAAAACGGATATGTACATCTTTGGGGCATGTAGACGGCGGGGACAAGATAAGATGAAGCACAAATTGTTTAGCCTGATGGACAAGGTCAAGATTAACCCCAAGCAAATGCTTCATTCCAATGTGATGTTTCTGCTTCTGTCCCTGGGATATGACTTATATATCTTTTTTTTCTCTGTCTTTGTGCATGATTGCTATATCAATGAATGGCCTTGGCCTTTATTAGTTAGCTTTTTTTGTTGCTGTGTTCAAAATACTCAGCAAGAACAAATTAGAGGAGGAAAGGCTTATTAGGGCTCATAGTTTCAGAGCTTTATTTCATGGTTCGCTGGCTCCAAGGCAGAAATACCATGGTGGCAGTGTGTGGCAGAGGAAAGCTGCCCAGTTGATAGTGGCTGGAAACAGAGTGAGAAGAGGGGACCAGAGGCTTATATCGTCTTCAAGGACATGTTCCCAGTGACCCATCTCCTCCAGCCATGCTCCTCCCTGAAACTTGAGGCTCTGGGGACATGCTTCTAGCACATGAGCTTTAGGGGGACCTTCCAAACCCAAATCATGACATGATGCTTCATGTATGGTTTCTAATTTATACTCTTAGCCTTACGGATCCTTTCTAATCCATGAAGCTTTTCAACCTAAACTCAGACTTTTTCCCTCCCTCTCTTTCTTCATTATGAATTCCTTCCTTTCTTTTCTCTATTTTATTTTTGAACGTATCATTGAAAATTTGGTTATCAAATTGACAGAGGCAATTCAGCATAGTGATTAAGCATAAAAGGTTGTACACCTTCAATCCCTGCATAACTCCCCTCCGCCCAATCTTAGCGCCTAAATTTACTAGTAATATGACCATTGGAAAGCCTCAACTTTGTTGTGCTTCAATTTCCTCATCCGTAAATAGAGTTGGCATTAAGCCTTTGTTACAGGATTGAAGTTAACATGAAATAAGTTATTATAACGAAAAAACTTAGAATTTTGCTCAGTAAGTAGTAAATTCTCAATAAACATCAACTACTATAATTATACTACCAGTATCTTTTAATGTTTATGCTGTAATAAAAAGTATCTTATTTAGGTTCCTGTAACAAAAACAATTTGTTTTAAAGATGCAAGGGGATGGGCATTGAAGGTATCAGGGTAGAGAGGAACTTCTTCCAGGGATGGTTGCTCTCTCCAGTTTGGCCTCACAGATACCATAGTCTCTTAGTATCTGCTTTTCTTTTTAATTCACACAATGATGAACTAACCCTCTTCATATTCTCTAATGCAAACTTCAGGGAAAGACAGTCTGGTTGGTTTGTCTAATCGCTTCTGGGTAGACCTCTGCAATGCAGGGTACCTCAAGACCACCTGAGATTAGGTGACATGCATTACGGAGATTCATACATCTCAGAGACCTAGGGGAATGTGTGCAGTCTGTGGAATTGCCATACCGAATATGTCATGTCAGACACTGAGGCACTAACTGAAGTAAGCTTCTATGGAAAATTCCATTGAAGCTCTTCTAATTTTTGGAGGTTATGAAACAGTTTCTGTTTCCCAGATAGAAACCATTTCTCAGCTTTTCCTGATCTAGCTAAATATAGCCATGCTCTTGTCTACTGGTTTTGTTTTTTTGGTGGTACTGGGGATTGAATCCACTGGCAGTCTGCCACTGAGTGACATACTGAGATCTTTTTTATTTTTTATTTGGAAACAGGGTCCTGCCAAATTGCCCAGGCTGGCCTTGAACTTGTGATCCTCCTGCCTCAGCCTCCAGGTTGCTAGGATTACAGATATGCACCGCCATATTCATCTGCAGTCATGTTCTTCATCATAACAATTCACACCACGTTATTATACATACCTGGTAACTTTGTTTAACATAAAGCAAGAAGACAGCCTATAGCAATAGATTGTTGAGGTGTTATGATTTCTGCTTTTAAAACATCCTGAGCGGTACACTTCAAATACTGCAAAAAAGTCACATGTACATGTAGCTTGTTTCTATCTAGATAGCTACAAAATGATTAAGATGTTAAATTTGTTCATTATGGCAATAAATTTCCAATGGTCTCACTGAAATTCTTTTGTATTTGATATTAGTAAGATATCTGAAACTGGGCCTAAGAATCTAATAGAGAAATTCTATTGGATTTTGACTGTCTGTATTGTCAATGTATTTTCTTGAGTTCTGAGAGTTCTAAGGCAGAATGTTGAGGCCAGATTCTTATGTAAAAGGAAATTCAAGGCTGCTTATTCAACAATGCTCAGAAGCCCAGCTATCAATAAGCTACACTTTTATGTTCTTCTTAATCATTAACAGGTGATTATTTTTGACATTTCATAAATAAAGGTTTGAGGTTCTCTCACTTTCCTGAGATTTTTGTTGGCTTAAAAACATATTCCTGTTCAGCCTAAATTTGTTTTAAAAGTCATATAAGCTTGAAATTATAACTAGAAAAAGGACATATATTTTTTTAAAAAGTCAAACCATAAACACTGCCACAGAGATGCAATTTTAATGTTTAAAAAGCAAACTTAAACAGTGTATTGAAATTCTCCATATCTGATAGTCATTACAGGGGGCATGTGGGAGAGTGGCTGCCTCCCCCCTTTGTCCAAAGAAATATGTGAAAAGAAATTATTGTGGCCTTGCGATATAAGTTCATCTTTTACCCATTTTAAAATTGAGTTATGAAAGTAGAGTAAAAGATTATTCACTGTTGGCTAATTGGAGAAGCTGTTGGAGGTGTTCTGAGGGTGAAAAGAAGAAGAAGAAAGGAGCTAGGGGTTATGAGTCTGCACATTTGCTTATGGAAGATAGAAAAAATAATTAGGGGAAGCAGAGAAATAAAGTTGTTTGGGCTGATACCATTAATTTAAGAAGAATTTTATACATATTAGCCCCTTCGAAGGCACAGTAGATTTGTACTGAGATTAAAGCTAAAGGGATCTGTGGATGAAAAAATTATGGAAAAGAATGAAAGATTCAGACAGATTAAAACATAATTTTTTCAGTGGCTCCAAATGTTTTCTGTAATGAGTAGCATATTCAGTTCTTTTAGATGTTACGGTTGTTTGTAACGAGGTGTGGTGGTGCACACATGTAATCCTAGTACTGAGATGGGAGAATTGCAGGCTTTAGATTAGTTTTAGCAATTTAGTGAGACCCTGTTTCAAAATAAAAAGTAAAATAGGGCTGCAGGTCAACACTCCTGGGTTCAATTCCTACTTTAAAAAAAGGAAAAGAAAAGTTAAGGTTGTTTATTAATATTTAATTGACACTGCTGAGATTTGAATCTAATCATAATTTTATAGTAGACTAATGCTAGATTTTGAGATTATAAGAAAGAACTTTATTGCCCTATATGTATCATCCCTAAAGTGGGAGAGTAGTAAAAACTATGTCTCTTATTGCCCCCTTTCTTTTCCCCCAAACCTAGCCAAGTTAAGGCAACAATGAGAGCATGACTAGGCTAGAAAGTCCAGATTCATATGATCATGAAAGACACTGGCTTTCTCTTATGCATGCTGGGAACTTGGACACATTAGTGTTATATGTAAAGAGCTAATGTTCTTTTGTATGCACACCAGAGCAGAAGACATATAAAGCTCCCCTTTAAATGGGGAGAGGCACAGAACTGAGGGCACGATGGAAGAGGTTTATGTCATTAGTCCATCCAAACACTGCTGGATAAAAAGCCATGAGGAAGAGAAGGCACTGCTTGGTGAAACACCTTAATGGAGGTGCTATCTGTTCAGTCTATCACCACTGAACTTTCCTTGGACCAGTCACTGATCTCTTGTAAGCTTTCCCCAATAAATCATGTTTTGCATGCTATACTTGGGCATTTGCTTTGACCCTTCTGCAACCTACCTCACTTCCCTGGCCTAACTGGATTGTGGACCTGACACCACACTTAAGCATCTGTGTTTCCTACCCTCCATTGGTGGACACAGTGACACAGCAAGTGGTTAACTAGAGCAGAGTCCTGCTTGCTATACATTCCCTGGAGTTTTGGAGGCAAGGCAGACTTCCCATGGGATGCATATATTTTTATTCATTGTATCAGGACTTTGGGAGAAAAGCATTTGAAGATGATGCTCACCTGTGGCCTCTTAACCTCCCTGTCCCCTTCACACTCAAGGGGCCATCCTTCATTCTCTAGCAGGATTCCATCCAGGTTCTCGACAGCCTGGCCCCAAATGCTTTGGAAAAGCTCCTCAACAAGAGCCCTTTAAAATTATACACTCTTTTCAAGAGAATTAAAGGCTCTATAGAAGAAAGACTACAGAGAGAAAACGAATGAAAATGCTGAAGATTCAGCATTGTGCATTTATCCACAGAGGGGCTTTTAACTAAGGTATACAGATTTAGCTGAACTGAAGAAATCATTCAACTCAAGTCTGCTGGGAAAACCTCAGGTAGATTAAGCAATGATTGATAAATTAAGTGGGTAATTATTCCTATTTTTTAAAATATCTGCTCTAATTGCATTTTCCTTTAAATAGGTAGGGTAGAAGTCTTATACTGAGTTCAGACAAGTTATTGGATGTTTGGCAAACTAATAAAAAAATCTACAAGGTGTAGCACAGAGCAAGAAAATACAGAGACTCCAGGAGAGTGGTCATCCTTAGAGATAGGGAACCTGGTCCATCAGTTTGACCTATATTAAAACTATATTAAAAGAGAGCCTCGGGGTCTGTAACGACAACGATTTTGAGTTTGTTGTGGTGACTACCACTCAAGTCTGGGTTTGCACAAAGCACCTCATCTTCACCCCTAATTCCTCCTGTGGGCCCTTGGGAGGCCAGTGAGTGTATTGAAATAAAAACAGAACCATCTCCTTATCTCTTCAAGGGCATTAGCAGTACAGCTTTGACCTCACTCTGACCAAGTTGACTCCAAAACAGAATTGGAGGCTGTCTTGTCACAAAGCCTCAGACCACTGTGCAGCATTATCTTTTTTTTCCTTCTTGGTACTGGGATGGAGCATTCTACCTCTGAGCTACTCCCCTAGCCCTGTTTTATTTTTATTTTGAAACAGGGTCTTAATAAGTTCTGGAGGGTCCTGCTGAGTTGCTAAGGCTGGCTTCAAACTTGTGATCCTCCTGTCTCAACCTTCCAAGTACTGGGATTACAGGTGTGCATCACCATGCCTGGCTTCTATCATTTTTTTTTTTAAACAGCTTCATTATTGGGGAGCGTGGTGGTGTATGCCTATAATCCCAATACTTGGGAGGCTGAGACAGAAGGATCGTAGGCTTGAGGCCAGCCTCTAGCAATTTAGTGAGATCCTGTTTCAAAATTAAAAAAAAAAATAAAATTATTTGAGTATAGTTTGCAGCTAGAGTGCCCCTTAGTTTAATCTTCAGTACCAATAAATAAATAAATAGATAGATAAATAAATAAATAAATAAATAAATACAGTTCCATCAAGACATAATTGACATATAATAAGCTGAACATTTCAATTTGAGAACATTATGCCCATGAATCTATCACCACAATAAAAACAATGAACATATCCATCACCCTAAACATTTCCTTGTACCCCATTGTAATCTCTTCTTTATTCCCTCCCTGAACTCGCATCCTCAGGCGAGCACTAATCTACTTTCTTCAATTACAGATGAGTTTATATTTTTTAGAAGCATAAAAAAATTTATTCTTTCTCCTGGATTATTTTCATTTGATATATATGCACAAATTATCTATCTATCTATCTATCTATCTATCTATCTATCTATCTATCCATCTATCTATTATCTTTCATCTGTCCATCCAGGGGATTAAATCCAGTGGTACTCTATCACTGAGCATATCCCCAGCCCTCTTATCCTTTTACTTTGAGACAGAGTCTCACTAAATTGTCCAGGCTGTCTTCTATCCTCCTGCCTTAGCCTCCCGTGTAGCAGGGATTTCAGGCATGAGCCACTGCATCCAAATTGGCATAATTATTTAGAGACTCATCCACATTATATCATGTATCAAAAGTATATTTCTTTTTATTTCTGGGTAATACCCCATTGTATAGATATATCATAATTTGTTTATGTTATCACATTGATGAATATCTGGATTATTTGTTAATCTGGTTATGGATGTCACAAATAAAGCTAGGGCAGGCGTTGGTCTGCTCTAAAGGCTTTGTCCATTCAAGTCTTTGTGTGGACATATATTTTCATATCCTTTGGATACATAACTAGTAGTGGAATGTCAAAGTTGTATGATAGGATATGTTGTTTTTTAAAAACTGTCATTTTCTGAAGCAATTATACCTTCCTATATTATTCTCACTGGTAGTGTATGAAAGTTTCATGTGCTTCATAGCCTCGCCAGCACTTGGTATGGTCAGTCATTCTAATTTCAGACATTTTAGTAGGTGTGTAGGTATAGCTGGTGGTTTAGTTTAGTTGCATTCCCTAGTTTCTAATTCTCTGAGCATCCTTTTGTGCTTATTTGCCACCCAAACAGCATTTACAGCATTTTTGGCAAAGTACCGGCTCAAGTCTTGGCTTGTTTTTATTGTTTTTTTTTTTTTTTTAATTTGTTCTTACTTCATTTATTATTGAGTTTTAAGGGTTTTTTTTTTATCCTGGCATGGTGGTGCACGCCTATAATACCAGTATTTGGGAGGCTGAGACAAGAGAATTGCAGGTTCTAGACCAACTTCAGCAACTTAGTGACACTGCTTCAAAATAAAAAATAAAAAGGGTTGGGGTATAGCTCTGAGGTAGAACACCCTTGGTTCAATCCCCAAACACTCACACACACACACACACACACACACACACACACACACACGTACACGCACACACACACACACAGTTTTTATTTTAGTTTCTATGTATTCTAGGAACAAATTATTTATTAGAAATAAAATTTGACAGTATTTTCTCCATCTATAGTTTGTCTTGTCTTTCATTCTCTTAATAGTATCTTTGGCAGAGCAAAATTTCTTAATTTTAATAAAGTTTATATTTTTAAGGGCATTGTCCATCTTTAGTTTTTGTATCTGATACAAGATACATTGTGAAATTTATTTTCTTCCTTTATGGTTAAATAATTTCAACAAACCATTTGAAAAGGCAATCTTATATCTATTGCTTCTCCCCTTTGGTGAAAATCAGTTGACAAGATATACCTGGGTTTATTTTTAGACATTCCTTTCTGTTCCCTTTATCAATTTTGTTTCTTGATGACAATACCACACTACCTTGATTACTGTGAATTTAAAAGAACTTCTGAAAACAGGTAGTAAAAGTTTCCAAACTTAGCTCTTTTTCAAAATTGTTTTGGCTATTCCAGGACCTTTGCTTTCCCATATGAATTTTGTAGTCAGCTTGTCAATTTCTTCAAAATTATACCTGGTGGGATTTTGACTGTGATTATTTTAAATTTATAGATCAATTTTGGGAGAATTGACATATAAATAATATTTAGTCCTCTGATGAATGAACATAGTATATATGTGTGAATTTGTTTAGATTTTCTTTAATTTCTCCTAATAATATATTGTAGTTTTCAGTGTTTGGGTCCTGCATATCTTTTGTAAAATTTGCCCTATGGTAATTCTTATTTTAAAGTTACTGTACACGGTATTATTTGTAATTTGTAATTTTTATTTTTTGTGACTTGTATATAACATATATATATATATATATATATATATATATATATCTTACTTATTTATTTTTGGGCTGAGGATTGAACCCAGTGTGCTAGGTAAGTGCTATAACTACTAAGCTATACTCCCAACCCTATGGTTAATTTTTTTTTTTTTTTGTATATTCACCTTACATCTTAAGGTGCTGGAAAATTCAGTTATTGCTTTTACTACTTCTAGTAGATTTTTTGTAAATTCCATCAGACTGCCTACAGAGACAATTATATTTCTCCATACAAAGACAATTTTACTCCTTCTCTTTTGGACCTGTATGAACTTTTGTTCTTTTCTTTGTCTTGTTATGCTTTCTAGTACTTCTAGTTAGATGTTGACTATAAGTAGTGACAGTGAAAATCCTTGTATTGTTTCTAATCTCAAGGAAAATCATCAGTCTTTCACCAGTAAACATTGTGCTGGCTTTAGCTTTATAATAGATTCCCTTTATCAGGTTAAGGAAGTTCCTTCTGTCCCAAGTATATTGAAAATTTTTACTTGAAAGGGCTGCTACATTTTATCAAATATCTTTTTTATCTCTATTAGGATAATCTTTTTTATTATGTTGATGTGGTGAATTAATTGATTTCGAATGAACACAGCATGGCCAACATATATTATCTCTCTCTCTCTTTTTTTTTTTTTTTTTTGTGGTGCTATGGATTAAACCCAGAGGTGTTCTACTTCTGAGGTACACACTCAACCCTATTTTATTTTTTATTTGGAAATAGGGTCTCACTAACTGATACAAGCCTCACTGAGTTGCTGAAGCTGGCTTTGAACCTGTGATCCTCCTGTCTCAGCCTCAAAGTATTGTGAGTTAAAGTTCCCATTATTATTATTATTATTATTATTATTATTATTATTATTATTAGTTTGGTATACTGGGGATGGAACTCAACGAGCATTCTACCTCTGAGATACACCCCCAGCCCTATTTCATTCTTTATTTTGAAACAGGGTTTCATTAAGTTTTGGAAGGCCTCACTAAGTTGCTGAGGCTGGCCATGAACCTGCAATCCTTCTGTCTCAGCCTCCCAAGTCCTGGGATTACAAGCATGCGCCACCACACCTGGCTTAAAATTACTATTATTACTGGGGAAATAGCCATCATTCCTTCCTCATGGGAGCCAAGTGTTCTGTTCTTTCTAATCCATTTGGTGGGGGCTTCTTTGGTCCCGCACAGCTTCGTCACCTGCATGTGCTGATAACACTCAGTTGAATATGTTAAACAAATCCTCTGCAGGTCTCTGAAGTTCCTTCTGTGCAGCTCTCTCCCGGCTGCCACTCTGTGCCATTGAATTCCAGTCGCCTTCCCTCTCTGGGATCCTAACTCCTCTTCAGTTCAGGGTGGGTGCTACACTCTGCTTCTCTCTTCTTATACAGTGATTGGATACTTTTTCCAGGCAGTATCTGGGGCAATGATTAATTTTATTGGTTTATCATTTCTCAGCAATCACCATCCCTTCATTTCTTATGTCTAAAGACTTTAGAACCATTATTTCATGTATGTGTATTTTTAAGGTGTTTTAGGTAGGAGATTTTATCCAATTGCTGCTACTTACTCTAGTCCCAATGTTCATATGTTGAGTGTTCTGGGACATTGATAAAAGGGCAGGGTAAGCCAAGCATGGTGGTGCACGCCCAAGATCCCAGTATTTGGGAGGCTAACACAGGAGAATCACAGGTCTGAGGCCAGTCTCAGCAACTTAGTGAGACCCTCAGCAATTTAATGAACTTGTTTTGAAATAAAATAGGGCTAAGGGTTCATCTCAGAGGTAGAATTCCCCTGGGTTCAATCTGCAGTAACACACACACACACACACACACACACACACACACACACACACACCCCACATGGTAAACAGTCCTCTGCCCTAGATGCACCAGCATCACCGAGGATGCGGTTCCCTCTGCAGAGAACATATTCCACATACTGTTCACCTTATTAACTTCTGTTAGTCCTCTATGTCTCAATATATACATAATTTTGTTAGGAAGCCTGTCCACTGAACATCTATCCTCTTTAATTTCTCCTTTTGGGTGAGTTTGTGGTTTTCTGTTTTTCCCCTTGAGCTACACTTATTCACAGTTATAGTTTCTTTTCCATGTTTTATTTACTGTAAGGTTATAAACTCTGTGAGGACAGGTCCATCACTATCTTATTCCCTAAATGATCAAAGTAGGGATTTACTAAGTGTTTATTGAGTGAATAAATAAGAGGAAATGAAAGCAGTTGTGTACAACAGGGACAACTGTGGCTGGTAAGTGACGGGTACCCAGAATAAACATTAGTAGTTGATGGTGTGGTCCACATGGTAGCTGACTGAAATTACTGATCATAACATATATAGCCAATATGTCCTAAAACTCCACTAATACTTTAGGTTTGGGGACAGGGAAAACTCTCAAAAGGAATGAATTCCTTCACGGATAGGTTGGTGGAACAAGGGGAATGAGTAAAATCTGGACATTATTATTGTGACTTTGTCTGTCTTCTTAGGCTGGTGGTACTTGAGGATGGTCAGAT
>PVLC010000165.1:112966-176158 GCA_004027655.1 Graphiurus murinus
TACTGGGGATTGAACTCAGGGGCATTCTACCTCCGAGCTATACCCCCAGCCCCATTTTTTATTCTTTATTTTGAAACCGAGTCTCACTAAGTTGCGGAGTGCCTCACTAGGTAGCTGAGGCTGGCCGCGAACCCGGATCCTCCGGTCTCAGCCTCCCAAATGCTGGGATTACAAGCGTGCGCCACCACGCCCGGCTAAGACCCTTTTTCAAGTAAAAAAAAAATAAGAAAGGGCTGGGAAGGTAATTTGAAGGTGGAATACCCCTGAGTTCCACTTCCTGTAATAAACACACATATACTTACATATCTGTATATAAGCTTACATAGGATAAATATGTGTTTTTAACTGCTTACCATTTGTCTTCCACCTCAAGACATCAGCTCTATGAAGTTAGGTGCTTGGTTTGCCATGCTGTCTGTCCCTTTCCTAATTCTGGAGCAGTCTTTTTCACACAGTATGCATTCAATAAATATTTATTCAACACGTGAATAAGCCATCTTTACACATCTCTGTTTTAATTCTGCTTGAGTAGTATGCCAAACTACTACTTTTTCTCCATTTGTTTATTTTTGAAAACACAATTAAGTGGAAATCAAAGACATTCTCTCTTTATCATGCCCACAGGCAGTCTAGCTATAGAGATTAAAATGGCTTAACTAAGGCTCCGATGTCCACCTGGTGGCAGCTTAACTTAATCACAGTCAAGTTACCTCTGAGGTAATTAACTGCTTTCCAGGAGCTGAGCTTGAGAACTCAAACCCACAGAAGCCCTTGGGGACCCAGGTGTCCACAGAGCTCCTGGCTCTGGAGATGGAGAATCTGTACATTAAGCAGTGGGGAGACATCCTTGAAGTTATGATTAAGCTGTCCTATAAGGCAAGAGATGCCCTGCTAAGAGAAGGCCGAAGTCCTGCTAAACAAATCACTGTTTTGTTACTTCAAATTTCTGGTGGTTTTCTTTCCCAAATTAAAAATTGCAAGAGGAAGTATTTCAGCCTTAATATGAAGGTTGGAGGGATAAAGAGTAGGATGTACAGACTTGGGTGTGTTGGGCAGTGAATGCAGGAGGATTTATGTACTCACAAGGGCTCAAGTCTTGGGGGACATCCAGGGTCAAGCACAGAGTAGATGGTTCAAAGAGATAAGTTGAGAGCTAACCCTGGCAACCATGAAAGAAATGGCTGAGCAGGGAGACTGAAGATGATCAACTTGGGAAAGCATCTGTAGAACTGGAGATAAGGGCAGGGAGACTAGCTTCTAGGGTGCTCTGATGTAGATCAATAGGGCAGCTCTTTCCTCAGATCTATTTTCAATGAAAAGCAAAGCACGTGCCACCAGCTTTTGCTGCCAGGGTGTGGACATCACCTGACCCTCACTCCAAGGGTGGCTTGGCTAATGATAGCAGAATGAGTTCCAGATGGGGAAGGCTAGCCTCTATCTTGGTGTGGGATTTGATGTGTTTATTAGAGCAAAGCAAAAACATCAAACACCAGTGCCATTCTTTAGCCACAGTTGCTGTCAGACACAGAAACCACTCTGTGTATCTTTTTTTTTTTTTTTTTTTGCACTGAGGATTGAACCCAGGGACATTCTACACTCATGCTATACCCTCAGTCTTTTTTTATCATTTATTTAGAAACAGGGTCTTGTTAAGTTGCTGATGGTTTTACTAAATTGTTCAGGTTATCCTTGAACCTGCAATCCTCCTGTCTCAACCTTCTAAGTACTGGGATTACAGACATGTGCCACCATGTGGGGGTCACTCTGTGTATCTTTAACAGAAAGAGGTTTAATATGGAAAACTAAGTGCTTCAAAGTGATTGGAATTGCTGCAGAAATAGAATCAAGGCTTGGAACAATCAAGTCCAAGGACATAATTCCAGATCTATAATCCAGGCATCAGAAAACCCTCCTTTCCTTGCCAAATGACTTCTGACCCCCACAAAGGTGGGGTCTGGACACTGGAATACCATATATGACTGCCACACCTGCATCTTGATTCTCACATTTTCAGGTCATTGACTGCCAGCATAAGCAGCAACAGGAAGCTGGCCTCTGCTCACCTTCATCTTCTGTGTCATTTAAGAGTACCCAATTGGCAAAACCTAAATTGTGTGCAGAACCTAAGGGACTGAGAAGTGTGGTGTTTTGTTTTCATTTTCAGTATTACATTCTCCCTAGAAGGCCTAGGACAAGGGCGAGGCAAAAGAAGAACTTGGGCCATAAAACTCATAGAGACATTCAATCTCAGGGTCAGACAAGTTCAGTGTCCACTTCATACAGGGGACACTGTGATGATTCAGTGAGATAAATCTTTGATAGAAATTGGTATGGTGTTTAAAATACAGTCGGTGCTCAAAAATTGCTAGTTCAACTCTTGTTAGCTGAGAGGGACAAAGAGAAATAATACAGCTTTTCCTACTCCCATAAGCTCCCTTCAAAGAGTCTGCTCCTTAGATGAATATATAGCCTTGTCTTACAATGCCTTTTGAAGGTTGTTAGAAATAGGTGAAATATCAAAGTGTTTTTTTCCAAAATGTTTTTTTATATTCTCCTCTCTTACACAGTCTCTCAACACAATTCCCTTCAACTCCAATCATAAAAATGTGAGGAGATTTCTCCCCAACAACAACTAATTCTTCACTGGATGCCAACTGGGTGTCTTATTTAATTTAATTTGGTACCATCTACCTAGAAATGGGTTCAGATCCTACAGGATGAGTGCTGTTCCACAAGGTTGCTCTTAGCTTCAGATGCCAGCTGCAGATTCCACGACTCTAGAACTTTTGACTCACCTCCTATCAATCAGGCTCCTACCACCCCTGCCTCTAGTTTGTTTAATTTGCTAGTGTCTTGCAGAACTCAATGCAATACTTAAGTTTGCTCATTTGTTGTAAAGAATGTTATAAAGGTTACAGATGAACAGTCAGATCAAAGAAATGCATGGGGGAGGTATGTGGGAAATGGTGTGGAGTGCCCATGGCCTCTCTTTGGGTGTCCAACCTTCCAGAAACCTCCACATATCCAGCTATGCAGAAGCTCCTGGATTCTTGTCTTTTCAGGTTTCTATGGACCCGTCATCACATAGGCATGATTGATTGGTCATTGGTGATCAGCTTGACATGATCAGCTCTCCTCTCCCTTGGAGATTGAAGGGTAGAGATGAAAGTCCCAAATCTTTAATAATGCCTGGGACTTTATGGTGACTTTCCCCAATCCTTAAGCAACCTAAAGGGCCCCAGTCGCCAGTCCTTTCACTAGCATACAAAAGGCACTTGTCACTTCCAAGACTCCAATGGTTCTAGGAGCTGTATGTCAAGAGACAGGGATGAAGACCAAACATACATTTTATTGGATCATAAGGGTGAAGGTCACAGAGCTAGTCTGGCCACTTTTCAGCACCTGTTTAGAAGGTATGGGCCTTTATTACCTTGTTTCCAAGCTTTGAAACTTTGACAATAAGGAAAGAACCTTTTATAACTCTCACACCAGCCTAATTCTTCCACACATAATGTAAGCTTTTTAAAATACAATCATCATCATGTTTTACTAACTGTTGTTTGAAATATAGGTGCCTGTGGCATTGATAATACTGAGATATGACAGTTGACATCATATGTAAATACAAAAAATATTTTTAGATGGAAAAGAAGTAGAGAGAGAATGAGGACAGCAACTCTTAAGACAGGAATGAGAAAAGGAGAGGGAGAAGAGATTTTTAAACTAAGAAATGGGTCAATGGCCACCAGGTCTAGCCATGGATATATGACTCCAGGAAAATAATTTTACCTTTTTGGTTTCAATTTGTGAACCCATTATATGGTAATGTAGAATAGCCATACACATTTTACACCATTGTAAAGATGAAAATATTTTTCTTCCTCTCCTTCCTCCAGCAGAATTATTAAAAGAAAATTTTATCTTGTACCACACATAAAAACAAAGTCCAGGCAATCTTTAGATGTAAATATAAAAGTAAATAGTAGGCTTTGAAAGAGTAACATAGGAGAATATCTCTATCCCTTCAATTGGCAAAAGTTTCTCAATAAGAATACAAAATCATTAATTTGAAAGAAAAAATTGCTAAGTTTGCCTGTTAGGAAGCTTTCTGATGTTGTTACAAAATCCTGGAGAAAAATCAGTGTAAAGGAGGAAGGATTTATTTTGTATCATGATTTCAGCCCAGGGTTACTTGGCCCTATTGTTTGGGGCCTGCCCTCAAGTCAGACATCACAGTAGGGAATGCATGGTGAAGCAATGCTGCTTACATATTGGCAGCCAGGACCAGAGAGAGAGAGAGAGAGAGAGAGAGAGAGAGAGAGAGAGAGAGAGAGAGAGAGAGAGAGAGAGAGAGAATGAGAATATGAATGAATACTAGGGTCAAATGGCTTAACTTCCTTCCACCAGGCCCCACTTCTTAAAGCATTTATTAGGTGGAGAGCAAACCTTTAACATATGAGCCCCTTTGGGGTACACTTAAGATTCAAACCATAAAATTAAACCACAGTAAAATTAGGAATGTCTGGTTATCAGAAATCCCATCAAGGGAGGGAAAAGATAAGTCACATAATAGAAGTTATATGACATATACAATAACCACAAAAGAGCCATATCCATAATTTTTGTCTATGTCTACACAAAACTCTGTAAATGAACAAGGAAGAGCCAGATATGATTAGAAAAATGTCAATAATCCTAAATAGGCACTTTACAAAATATGGCAAATGAATATATGAAAAGAAGGCTCAATTTTAGACAAAACAAATTCAAACCATAATGAAATACCATTAGATGACAAACAGAATTGCTAAGATTAAA
The DNA here is from genome assembly GCA_004027655.1 of Graphiurus murinus. Classification (NCBI taxonomy): domain Eukaryota; kingdom Metazoa; phylum Chordata; class Mammalia; order Rodentia; family Gliridae; genus Graphiurus; species Graphiurus murinus. Next base: position 117,785 of record PVLC010000165.1, read on the forward strand.
AGCACTAACAATTCTAATGGTTGGATGTAAAGCAATGGGAATAGTCACAGAATTCTGGTGAGTGTGTAAATTGATACAACTATTTGGAAAAATTATTTAGCATTATTAACTTGAGCTAAATGTATGTATATCATATAACCACGACACTCTTGCCTAGCAACATATGTGTAAAGAATGATCCTAATTGCCCTTGTGATAATAAAAATGGAAACAAACAAAAGGTTCATTGGGAATAAAATGAATAAGTAGCTATAAAAATGAGTGAACTACAGTTACATACAACAAAGCTTAAAAGTCTCATAAATATAATGTTGAGCAGAATTATCTAGTCCCCAAAGGGTTCATTTTGTATTATTTTATTTATATTGTTATATAATAGGCAATATTAGTTTATGGCATTATAAGAAATTAGGGAGGAGAAAGGACAAGTGCTATAGTTTGGATCCTAATTTTTCTCCAAAGATCCATGTTTACAAAGCTTGCTCCCTAGCATGGCACTATTGGAATATGGTGGAAACTTTAAGAGGTGGGACTTATCAGGAGTTCTTTGGTTATTGAGTCTTTATGTCTTTGAGTTAATCTCAAAGAGGATTGTGGGAGCCCAGTCTCATCCTGTTTCTTTTACTTCCTAGTCATGAAGTGAGTGGTTTTGCTCTACCTCATGCTTCCACCATGATGTGATACCACAGGTCCAAAGCAGTGGGGCAAATTGATCACAGACTGAAGCCTATAAAATTGAGCCAATACTTTTTCTCTTTAGTAAATTGGTTATCTCAGTTATTTTCTGTATGGCAGAAAGCTAACACAGCAAGTGGTTAGGAACAGGTAATCATCTGGGTACTTCTGAGATGCTGATGATGTTCTATTTTTGATCTGGGTGTTGTTACATGGATGGATTCTCTCTAAAAGATATTTCATCAAGCTGAAGATTTATAGTTTTCTCTATGTTATATTTTCAGCAAAAATGTAAGAAAGCAACAATAACAAAGAAAATGTAAGGAAAGCACCCCAATGGAAAATAAAACAAACTGATATTTGATTTCTAGGAGTCATTTTCTACGTTAAAATTTAGCAATATTTGCAAGGTTCAATAAGAACATAAAGGCTATTTTCATTATTAAAAATTAGGATTTATGCATCACTTTTGCATTTTTATCCCAGCAATCTATTCTCTCCAGAAGTTCCTAAATCACAATGCATTTCAAATAATTATGTAATAGAAATATATGTGTAAACATACATATATATTCTTGTTGCTTTTTTTAGTACTGTGGGTTAAACCAGGTCCTCATACATGATAAGCATGTGCTCTACCACTAAGCTACACCCTCAGTGCAGTTTAAACTTGTCTAGTGTCATTCCACAAATTAATGCATTAGCTTGCCTCCAATGCATTAAAAATTGACTTAAAATATGTTTGTGTATACATATATTTTCTTAAATCCCTCTTTCTTCTACAAATATATATGTAATACATACATACCACACACATATGTACAAATATACACATAAATATAGGCACATATATTTACATATTATACCTTTTTTTTGTGGTACTGGGGATTGAACTCAGGGGCATTCTACCTCCAGCCCTATTTTTTTTTGCGGTACTGGGGATTGAACTCAGGGGCATTCTACCTCCGAGCTACACCCCCAGCCCTATTTTTTTATTCTTTATTATGAAACCGAGTCTCACTAAGTTGCGGAGTGCCTCACTAGGTAGCTGAGGCTGGCCGCGAACCCGGATCCTCCGGTCTCAGCCTCCCGAATGCTGGGATTACAAGCGTGCACCACCACGCCCGGCTTCCTCCAGCCCTATTTTTTATTCTTTATTTTGAAACAGGGTCTCACTAAGTTGCGGAGGGCCTCACTAGATAGCTGAGGCTGGCCATCAACCTGATCCTCTGGTCTCAGCCTCCCAAATGCTGGGATTACAAGCATGCGCCACCATACCCAGCCATATTATATACCTTTATATATTTACAGTGTCTCCTATGAGTAGACTGTCTCCCTAGGAAGTATGTTTCTGAGGGCGTGTTTGCCAAGAAGGCAATTAATGCTTTACTAATTTCTGGGAAAAACTTTCTATTTTATTTTGTGTGTTGAAGGCAATGACAGATTTTTGTTTGTTTCTATTTTTATAAATTTCCTTGTGGTACATCTTGAGGTTGGCTGGGGAATATGGCAGCTGCACATAGGTAACTTTGCTCAGTAAGGGGATGAGGAAAACATTGCCTCTTGCTGTTTTGTGCCTATCTTTGACCCAGCTATGCAGATGGACAGGGGCAGGGATGTCTCCATAGAGTTCCATTGATTCATAAGATTAAATAAAATCGGTGCTAAAATCTGACAGAAATGACCATGCACTATTTCTTGAAACTTTCTTGTCATCTGTAACACTGTGGCTTCTCTCTATTATTTTTGCCCCTCTGGCTTTTTTTTGTTCATTTGCTTTTTTCCCTAAACTATAAATATTATAATTCCTCTAAGCTCTAGCAAAACCATCTTCCTGTCTCTATATATTCTCTCTCTTTGGTGACTCCACCTATTTTCATGATTTTTAAAGTGTGTGTGCATCAACATGACAAAGTACAGCTCTAAATGCACTATCTCATTCTGACATCCAAGGCAACTGCTACTGTCAAAGGAAAATGATCTTATAAAAAATGAATAAGTGTCTGAATTACATAAGGATTAATAAGAGAGATACATACTATGGTACTTACTCTAGAGGAGCAAAGGAAAGAAAATTTAAAATAAGCATAAAAAGTATTTTCAAAGAGATAAAAGACAGATATTGGAAACATAAAACAGAAATAAACAGTTATTAAGAAAAGTCAGAATAATAACAGTGACAATGGTGAGCCAAGGAATAAATTTACTCTCCAGAAAAGCAATGGGAAAACTGAAAAACTATCAGAATTTTTTAAAAGAGTGATAGAAATTAATCAGAAGCGTGTAAGAAGTGGGGATCAAGAAAGATGACTACATATCAGTTAAAAATAACAAGGTTTGTGGCATTTTAATTATCATGGTGTTGTAGGTATAGCATGTCCCTTGAAGAGCTTGTAAATTGATGCTTAGAGTTGATGTAATTCAGTCATGAGAGTTGTAGTCTCATCAGCAGATAAACCCATTGTCATGCATTTATCTGGGTGGTACCCTAGGCTAGTGTGTGGCTGGAGAAGGTGGGTCCCTGGAGATGTGGCCTTATAGATTGTGCTTGTGTCTTTGAATCCCATTGCTTGCTGGCTCTGTCTCTGCTTCCAGTCTCCATGACATGAGGAGAAGAGCCTGTGTGCTCTCCTTCTCTCTGCTTCCCACTGCCATCCCTGAGATCCATAGACCCTGGCCTCCTATGGACTGAACCCAGAATTTTCAAGAAACTGTAAGCAAATAAATCTTCCTTCCTCTAAGCTGTATGGTCAGGTCTTTTGGATTATAGCAGTGAGAATATTGGTGGAGACACCATAGTCTTATCCCCTGCTCCTCCACTTAAGTAGTCTCAAAATGTAATAGACAGTATTTCTGGAAGGGGCAGAATAGAATTGAGTTTTTTTTTAAATACTCATTTCCAAAGAAGGGTCATTATTTGATCTGTCCACTAGTTTTTTGGAAGACCCCACTTGAAAGGCGTCTATTTTTTGACGTCACTACAACTTGCCCAGTGCCAAAAGCTTCATCCACAGGTGTGTTTGTTGGATGGTTTGATGATCACCTAGGGTGATACGTATCAATTGTGATGAATAATAGATAAATGATTAAGTTGAGGCATAAGATTCCCATACAAGATATGAAATGCTCTAATATATTTAGATAATCTTAAAGATTATTTGCACGAATGAGGCTGTGCACACACCCAGGAAAGATCTGAGAAATCCCTTAGCTCTTACTTTGATTGACCTTGAGGCTCAGAGCAAATAAATCTTCCTTCCTCTAAGCTGTATGGTCAGGTCAGCAGGAAGTGAAGACTAAGGTAGAGTTGTAAAATGCCTGGATAAGTGTTGAAAATGTACCCCCACTTTCACTCAGAGAACCTCAATGTGGTAGATTCCTCCTCTTTACTCCATTGGTGATAGAAAAATTCTTGCTCTGGGGTTATGTATATAGCTGAATACACAATACCAGACTCTGGAGAGCTGAACTTGATGGCAAGTTTTTAGTCACATATATTCAAAGCCTAAGTGAGGAGAATACCATGCACTACTGAGCGCCTCATGGTGGTTGGAATTAAAGAGCAAATAAGCAGAGTCTGTGGAAGCAGGCTTTGTAGCAACTAGAGGGTAGAGTGGCCTCTGGTGGAGAATGGGGTGGATTTTTGAATAATTCAGTGGGCTGATAGGGATATGAATCCTACTTCTGAGGCATAAGCAAGTATTGCACCTGGTCTCACTATCAGGAAGATTAGTTGTGTAAGGGATTTATTTACAAAAGCACAAAAGGGAAGGGAACCTGAAATTAGACTATTTGAAGCCCTTGCATCTTTCTCTAGATTTTAGGGAAAACATAACATTGTGCCTTAATTTTAGGCTCTATAACACTGTTGGCAAAAACCTGGAAGATTTATTGGTTCCAGGAATTTAAAGAAATCTCTGTCCAACCATTAGCTTACCACTAACCTAACCAAGCATAGACTACAGTGGCCATGCAGGAGAGATACACACTTTAAAGAATCAATTAAAAAATCTCCCACTAAACAAATTGGCAATAACTACAATAATCAGCAATGCAAATAAGCCCTGGGGGTGGTGATAAGGGTATTATTTACAGAGTTACCACATTATATTATTTGAAAAGCTAATTTTTAAATAAAAACACAAGAAATGCAAAGAAATAAGAAAATATGACCCATATACTACTAGATGTTAAAAATCAATATCACTTAGTGATGAGGATGGAGGTGGGGTGCGAGGGATGGGAAGGAGTCACTGAAGGAAGACAAGCAAGAGCTGAGTGTGTTAAAATATATTTGTCTTATTTTGTGAAAAGAAGATACAGTTGTTGATATACTTAAGTTTTTAAAGAAAATAGTCATACCTATGGGTCTTGATAACATAACACAGAATTTATAATTTTAGCCAGTAAAAGAAAATTTAATTTATCTGATGAAAGATAGGAAAGGAAGTAGAAAAAGAAAATAAATTAGGGAATGTGCAGTGATATGATAGAAATATGTCTTAATATATTAGTAATTATAATAAATATAAAAATGCTATACTCACTGATCAAAAGAGATTCCTAGACTACTGTATAGCAAAATAATATCTAGGAAATATGTTTATTTCCTTATAAGATACATTCAAACAAATAATATAGAATAGATAAAAGCACAGGGATGGAAGAATACAAATCTGAGAAAATGTATGGATGGAAGCCAGGTTAGTAGTGATAAAATGTGAAAAATAATATGGTGAAAAAAATTTAAGGGCCAAGTGTGGTGGCACTCACTTGTAATCCCAGCACTTGGGAGGCTGAGACAGGAAGATCATAGGTTCAATGCCAGCCTCAGCAACTTAGAAAGATTCTGTTTAAAAATAAAGAAATAAAAGGGCTAGGAATGTAGCTCAGAGATATAATGCCTCTGATTTGACCCCCAGTACTCCCTCCCCCCCAAATATTCAAGAAAATATAAAGAACAGGGAGACAAGAAATTTCTACACTTTGGCTCACCTATGTGCCTAGTAATGACTTCACAAGCAAAATTAGCATTATAAAGATATCAGTTTTCCTCTAAATACCATTCAAATTCTATGTTGTGTAAATAAAAATCCCCAGGTTATTTTTTAAAAACCCATAAAACTGAGTCTAAATTTTAATCACAAATCTCTAAGACACTTTTGAAAAAGAAAAGAGCATTTAACAGGTATTATTAAATACTATAAAAATAAGATAATTGAAAACAGTGTGATAACAATCTAGGAACAAAACAATAAGCAATGAGGAGAAATGGAGAATTGAGGAAAAAATCAATGTATATGTATGGGAAACTGGCACAAGATCAAGGTGGTTCTACATACCAGATGAATATGGATGTGTAGGACATGGTATGTGGAAAACTGTTTCACACAGAAAAGAAAAAAAAAATGGGTTCCTCTCTGGTCTTATAGCCATTTAATTGCCTACCTGATATCCACTTTCCCCCTCTTCCTTCATGATTGAACTGATGCTGTTTGGGGCATCACTGTGTTGGGCTAAATACTTGCTTCTCCACCTCCCTGGCAGCTCAGTCTTTCCATGGAGACACTCTCATTCTGGCCTTTGAGATGTGAGCTGAGGTTTCTGACAATCGAATGTTTTTAGCCAGTGGATTCTTTTCTCTTCTGTCTTTCTTTCTCCCATGAATGCGGTCTGGATATCTGAATCTGCGCAACCATCTCTCTCCTGACTATGAGTTGAGAAGCATGAGACAAGGTCAGGGATTCACAAAGTTGCTGGCCTGATACCATGAAGCCACTGGCAAACTCCACCAGATATACACCTCTCTCCAATTCTATGAGCTCCCCGTATTCAGAGGAGCAACAAAAATATTTGTAAAGTCTGAATAACCACCATGCTATCTTCCAGAGGCTGCTGATTTTTCATGGTCTTGAGCTGAGTGTCTGGAGCCCTGAGTTGTCAAACCTGCACGTTGGACTGAGATTAGATGTGCTATGGTTTGAGAACTTAAAAGTTCCCCAAACTCCCATATGTTAAAGACTCGGTGCTATTGAGAGATGGTGGAAACAGTGCTGATGTGAAGCCTAGTGTAAGGTATTTAAGTATTAGGGTATGTCTTGCCACAGGCTCAAAGCAATGGAACCAATTGATCCTGGACTGATGCTTCAAAACTGTCAGCCAAAATATCTATTTTCTTTTTATAAGTTGATTTATCTTAGCTATGTGTTCTAGTGGTGGAAAGCTAACACAAGATTGGAGAAAACATGTCTTTATTGTAGTATGTGCCATATGGGGTTAGAGTCACAGGCTTGTCCAGTGTAAAGTACTAGCTGAGGCATTTTCTTCCACCCTGGCAAACAAATGAAGCTGCACTTGTAGGGAAGACAGTGTCCTATTGAACATAAAGATCATAATTTTTTAAAGACTACTAAAGAATTCTCATCTTGATAAGAAACTCCACATTTACCTTTTGGAGAGGCCAAAGTGATTTGGTGGCCCTTTTCCAGCCACAGATATAGGAAAGAAAAGCGTTTGTGAGGGGGAGTGAGTTTGCGGAGAGGATGTTTGCGCCCTGAGTATAACATGTGCTTCCTGTGTGGGGATTGACCACCACTATACTAACCTTGTATCCTTTGAGTTATGGGGAGCACAATTGAGTGCAAAAACTTGTGCCCACTTCATCTGTAGGTTTCTAAGATGGGAATAGACCATGCCAACAGGGTTTGAAGGGACTGCAGGTAATATGTTTAGGGAGGAGGGAAGAGGGGCCTGATGATGCCTGTGGCTCTGTATGGTAGAACAGGGAGACAAGTGGAGGGGTTAGAGTCACAGGCTTGTCCAGCTGGAGATAGAGATGATAGCTGTCTGTCTGAACCATGGAAGCCTCCAAAAGAGAAAGGTTGGAAAGTGTGCTGATAATGGAGGTTAACAAGACCATTACTTTTTTGGGAGAATTCAGGAGAATGCTGAAGATTCTCCTTTGAGGTAGAGGGGGTCAAGATAAAGGACAAACTGTGTCTCAGGACAATATTGTGAAATAGGACCTCCTCAACACTGAAGACCACAAAAGCATGAAAAGTAGACCAAGATTTGAGGGGCAAGAGCCCCTTCCCACTTACAGTGAACATTGTTTGAATCTTCTCTCTCCCGTCTCTGACTTTTCTCCTAAGAAAGATGATAGTGACACTTTCCCAAGGTTGAGCTCTGATTGGAAGCTGAGGGCAGGGTGCTGATATCCAGCAATGAAGAGAAGAAAGGAGAAGGAGAAGGGGGAGGGAGGGAGGGAAGGAGAGAGACAGAAGAGAGAGAGAGAGAGAGAGAGAGAGAGAGAGAGAGAGAGAGAGAGAGAGAGAGAGAGAGAGAGAGAGAAGAGAGAGGAGAGAGAGCACGAGCAGGGGTTCTAGCTTGAAACCACACATGGTGACTGTAAGAATAATATTTGCACTTGACACAACATTTTCCTGAATGAGCCTGAGATTTTAATAAGTGGATGACATTATAGAAATCATTGAACTGGGCTAAAATTTAAATAGGAATACAATAGGAAGAAAATTAAAATAAGTGCTCTAGGCAAATTGAGTGTTCAAGGCCAAGAAAAGTACAAGCAATTTTGAGAATAAAACATACTTTATGTTTCATCTAACTGAATTGAGGACTCTGAATTCACCAAGCAATTACTCCCTGACTAGGCATTAGAAACAGAGCACTGTGTAATTTTGACGAAAGTCTCTTCCCTCATGGTGCTTGCTTTCTAGTGGCCATTAGAATAGTCACATGCGTTACATACTGAGGAGTGTCTGAGCCAGGCAGCCTGAGTCTCAGCTGCTAGAGCGGTTCTGTCCAATAAAACTCTGCAAGGACAGATGTGTTCCAGGTCTTGCTGCCAACAGTCACATGTGGCTAACATGACTGAGGAACTCAATTTTAAACAAAATTTAACTAATATAAATTTAAATAGCCACCTACACCTAATGGATACCATATTGCACAGAGCAGCTCTTGAGTTTTAGTGAAACCATACAATCAACTTTTATTTAAGCCCCTTTGTTCTTTTAGGACTCAGAAACCAATCTACATGATGGTTTGATGAACATAAATCAGAGCTACCCTCGTATTTATGTTATTTAAGATATTAATATTATTACTGAGTACTGGACCTGTCCCGGACAGAAGGTGGAGACAAAACTTCCTCTACTTACCATCTCTTCAATTTCTTAGCTTCCTAAAGTCAGTAACTTTGCTTCCAATAGGACACTGCTTGACTGCTCATTGCTAATGGGAAAATGGCTCATTTGCCATTTTTCACTTAATATGCAACATCATAAGAAAGAGGTGTTTTCCTTTATCTCCCCACAAACCATTGCATGGCTTTGGAACTTCACAGGCTGTCTAGCTTTGATGGAGAATAAGGTCATAAAACAGCAGTAGTTGCTGGATGTGGTGGCATGCACTTACAGTCCCAGTACTTAGGAGGCTGAGACAGGAGGATTACAGATTCTAAGCCAGCCTCAGCAACTTAGCAAAACACTCAGCAAATGAGTGACACCCTGTTTAAATAAATAAATAAATAAATAAATAAATAAATAAATAAATAAATAAATAAGTGAATAGGGCTGAGGGGCTAGCTTAGAGGTCGGTGGCCCTGGATTCAATCCCTAGTACCACACTCAACAATAACAACAACAACAACAATGGTAGTTCCTTGAAGACAAAACTACAGCAGCTGCCTAGAATTTGTGAACTTATGTTATTTTGCCATGAATACATGGTGGTGGTAGTGGGGCTCATGTAGTATTGGAAATAAATGTCTGATGGAGTTGTTTGGTGGTTTGATTGTGTCTAGTCAGTATCTCTTTGAATCTCTTGCCATTCCCTTTATATTTGTTACTTCACAGTTAGTAGATGGCTACCAAAGATCCAGACATCACATCCACATTCAAGGAAGAAAAGTATGGGAAAGGGTAGATAGACCTCATCAGGTACTCTTATCCCTTTCTCAAGATCATCTAATTGTTTACAGAAATGTTCTGCCAATGTGACATTAGCCATAAATATGTGTGTCATAAGGATATTCTGAGCTTCCAAGAGGTTTTGGGGGAGCAAGCATTGAGCTTGACAAGTGACACTTCATATAAAATCAAAATTCACTAAGAGGAGGGAAATGGGCATCGAATGAGTGACTAACAGTATTTAACATAGTAGGCATCCAACTCAGTTTTATCTATACAGCGAACCAGTTTTCCCAGAAGAGAAAAGCAATTACTGATTTTCCAGCAGTCCTGAAATCCACAGTCTTCCCAGTCCGTGGCACTGGAATGTGACAAATACTAGCGACAGACCCACGCTCTCCTCAGAATCAGTTTTTTGTGTCAATGAGGAGTGTTAATGGGCTGAGCTCATTTCAGTACCTGTATCCTTCCTACCCTAATAGGCGTATTCTCTCAGGAGGCCTCTCTGCTACTCATGCAAATTCATTTCTGTCAAACCTTGACATCATTTTGGCATCCTTGTTTCAACATGGCTGAATCCCTGTGGAAGTTTTTCAGGTGAAGAGTCGGGCAGAGGGAAAGGCATCATATAACTTTGAGGAAGAGCTGAAACCATCCTGATATAAAAACCCAGCTCTTTCTCACATTGGTGTGGTGCAGAGGTTGGTTGGAGAGACTGGGAGGGGCTGGGTGGTGCTGAGTCATGCAGCTTGATGGTGGGGAGTGGAGATTTTATCCCAGGTGTAATAATAAGAAGCTGAAAGACACTTAGTTCATATACAGTGCATGCTTGGTTTCCAAACTTCATTAGCGCAATCATCTATGCATAGAAGTAACCTGGATGTGTACCGATATCACCCTTTAAATTGAGTATGTAATCTGCCAATTTCAATGTATTTAGTACATTACTTTGATAAGCATCTTCAGCACTTGAGACACCTAAGGAGAAAAATGCAGCACTGTGTCTGTTTCAGAGAAGGCTTTCAGGAGACTTCTCCTAACTGCACAGACTTACTTGCAGTTCTTTGGCAAGTAAATATTCTCTTCATGGGTTTTATAGTCTCCTCTGTGCTTTTATGGCTTTAGATAGAGGTTTGTTATATGTGTGTTATCTAAGGACCTGGATCTGTCATGTCTGTTAAAGAAACCATTAGAGATTCTGGGTCTTGGGATTGATTGCTTTTGATTGATTTTTGAAGATAATGATTTGCTTCTGTCTGAGCGATTGACACAGGAGTAAGATTGGATGGGGTAAATGGGTCAGGAGGTACTTCAGGATTCTAGGTGAGAGGTCATGGCTGCCGAGTGCCATAGACAAGAAGAACTGAGGATGACTTGAGATATATTTTGAAAGTAAAATAGAATTTAATGATTGTTCCAGTTAGGGAAATCATAGAGAAGAATATGGAAGAATAATTTTTGTAGATGTGACAGAGTACTGATTACATATTAGTAATACTTGTTGAATGAATATGGAAAAGGGGATACAGCAATTACACACAATACTTTGCAAAGTGCATTTCAACCTCACATCTTGTGACACTAATAGGACAGAGTTTATTATTGTCCCTTCTTTATAGATATGGAAACTGAATCTGGAGACTGGTCAGAGACAAAAGACGTGATGTGAAGAGAAAGAGAGCATAGCCAAGGAGCCTAAATGTATCTAAAAAGGGGGAGCAGCCAAAGGAAGACAAGGAAATCTGTGTGAGATTGGTGGATGAGAGCTAAGGCTATTGGAATGTAAAAAAAAAAAAAATATAGAAGAGGAACCAGGCATGGTGGTGTGCTCCTATAATCGCAGTACTTGGGAGGCTAAGATAGCGAGGCAGGAGGATTGCAGGTTTGGATGAGCCTCAGAAATTCAGCAAGACCTGTTTAAAAAAAAAGAAGAAGAAAAGGAGGAAAAATAAAAGAAATATGGAGGAGGGACCACAGGTTTTGGGCAGTATGGAGGGAATGATGACTTATATCTCCTTTTGATGTGTTTTAAGAAATGCAATGAAAGTGAAGCCTGGGAGGTAATTATTTCAGGTGGACATAATTATTTTTGATGGTTGGAATATTCCTGCTTTTATGTGGTTCCAGGCAGAGTTTGAATTCATTAAGATTCCAACTTGCACATCATTCCACTAGTTCTGTTACCTTGTGAATATACAGGAAATGAAACTTGAGCAAAGCCTGGTTTGGAAGGAAATAGGGCATGATTTGGGGGCAGTGAGAAAATGAATTCAACCAGTTTTATGTTGGACTTTGTGGAAGATAAGATTTGACAGGTCCATTGTATACAGGTTATAGAAGGCCTTGAAAATAATGTGAATAGGAATTCAAACTAGGCAGATTATTATTTTTTGTGTGTGAAATTATTTTTCTCCCAGTGCAAAAAATTTTTAGAAAATATAGAAAACTATTAAAATGACAAAAAATATCCAGAGTTCCATCGTATGGAAAATATGTATTTTTTCTAGTCTTCTTATAGGTATAGGTATAAATTTCATAACATGAATGGTTGAAATTATACCATAAAGCTTCTTATAACTTATTGAAAATGATCTCTGAGAATTTTTCTATTAAATATTCTTCACAAAATAATTTTTGACAGTAGCACAGTAGTTCATCACATGGGCATATCGTAAGTTACTTAACTATTTCCTTTTAGACTTCATTTTAGTTATTTTTCCATTACCCTAAGGGATTTATTATTTGCTATTTCTTTTTTGCCACTATAAACTCATGGTCATTAATGGTCATGTACTAAGTCTATAACTGAGAAATTTTCCAGAATTAGAATTACTTATCAAAAGTAATTTAGGGCTACTGGGTAGATATTACAAAATGGCCTTTAAGATTTGGGCTCCTTTATATTCCTTTCAGCAAATAGTTGCATTTCTTATTTCACTGCCTCCTCTGCAATGCTGGGAATTAACTTGTAAAACATGAAAAATGGTATCTTGTGACTTCAATTTGCATGTCTTGGGTTACTACTTAGTTTCAACAACTTTATGAACTTCCTGGCTATTTTTCTCTTAAAATTTTAATCCATATGTTCAATTTGTTTCTATTCTGTCTCATCATTTAAAATAGTTTGTACATTTTGCAGAGAGATAACTGAATAAATGTTTTTACAATTGATTGAAAATTCATACAGACTTCCACTAGGAACTTATAACATATACAGTTTGCAGCTCCTCTTTTATTAATCTTCCCAATTTTAGCAATTTTTCCTGTGAGATGTAGTATTCAGAGAAAAATGTTATTTTTTTCTACTCCTTATAGTCCTAGGAGACATTTTCTCAGTTGAAAGTTTTCTCTCTTCATTTTTATGGCTCTTCGTACATCATTAGTAGAAGTCCTGGGTTATGGGAGAGCAATGTATGGACTGCATATTTATTGAGCTCTAATTGTGCATCTAAATGAAAACACCAGTCATGCCACTACAAATGTAAGTCTTAAAAATAATAATTTGCATAATTAGCTGACAGGAAGGCCTGAACTATTATTTAAGTTCACATATACCATTATGTCATCAAGTGTTAATTTATGCTCTGTTCTTTCCAGAATGATTGAGCTGTTTGGTAGTTTTATTTATGACTCATGCTTAGTTTCATTTTGTAGTGCTGATAATGTTGAGATAATGGGAATTTATAGTTAGCTCTGACAAGAGGCCATAAAATAAATGACTGGATGTTTTCTCTATTGCCACAGGCTCAATTTGTAACATAAAGTACTTAATAATTGTTATTAATGAACCCGCTGTGGTTGGTATATAGACACAGCTGGAAATCACATCTGTTATCAGGCAGCCTGGGTTGAGTAAAGCACAAAAACTGCAGGGAACTAATAGCTACAAAAGGAAATGACATCACAGAGCCACAGGAAGTGCTTACAGATGCAAGTTATACGAAGACAGAAGAAACTCGGGACAGCCATGCTTAGAGAATTTGGTTCTTTGTCTTTATTTACTTGCACATGGATCCCAAGTGCCTCAATTATTAAGTTCCAGGATCAATTCATATACTAAGTATTAGTAAAGCTTGTATATTATATTTTAGAGAAAAAACACAACAAACTCAGTCAACCAACTTATTCCAACCTTATTTTCTTCTACTTCTCTTGAAACACTGTTGTTCTCTTTAAATTGTTTTTTTCTTTGTTTTTACAGACTTACATTTTCCTTCCTATTGTTACCTCCATTTGAGCTACTTTCCTCAAAATGGATATACTATGTGTATTCCTTCATTCATCTATTCATGTACTCAGTGATTTTTTTTTTTTCTTTTTGGTATTGAAGATTGAACCTAGGGATTTTCTGCCTCTGAGCTACATCCCCCCCCCCTTTTTTTTTTTTTTTAAATTTTGGAACAAGGTCTTGCTACATTGCTGAGGCTTTCCCTAAGTTTCTGAGACTGGCCTTGAACCTGTGATTTTCCTGTCTCAGATCCCAAGTACTGGGATTACAGGTGTATGCCACCACACCAGGCTTCATTCATTGATTAATTAATTAATTAATTAATTTACTTACGTATTCTTTTCTGTCCCTGTCCCAACTTTTATTCTTGTCATTTACCATTTACCACCAATCTAATATATTTGTTAATATGTAGTCCTATAAAGTATTCACTGTATTGTTGCCCATATTTTTAATTTATGGAAAAATGGTAAATTATCTATCTCTTTTTACTTCATTACCACTGAAGTACCAGCCATGGTATTCTGTAAACATCTAGTTCATTCTTTTCTAAATCCTTCATCAGACTTCATGTATGTCCACCAAGATTGTTCTATCAACTTTCCCTGGCAGTGGTGGACACTTGGATTGCTGTGAACCCTCTCATCGTAAGCCCGGTTACCGGGGACATTTCTATCTGTGTCACTTGTGGATCCGGGGGAGAAATTCTTTAGCTTATACTTATGCAAGTGTAACTGCTGGGCAATAAAGTACGTGGAGACCTGATTTGACCAAGTGCTGACAGGTAGTTGGAGAACATCTCTACCATTCTTCACTGAGTGCTTCTGGCTTCCTCTATCCCTGCACTCTATCAATAGTTGAGGTCGCTCAGTTCTACATTTTAACTAAATTAACAAGGCTGAGACAATATTTAATTTTCCATTTCCTTTGCTTTGGTGATTTCCACCAAATTTGAACATCTCTTGATTTGCTTATTTGCTGTTGGTGTTTGCTCTATTTTGATTAATTATTTGTATTTTTGCCTATGTTTTTCTCTTGGGTTAACTTCTCTTATTGATTTAAAAGAGTTCCTTGTATATTTATAAATCATCACCTTTAGATATTTCTAATATTTTTACAGCCTGTCATTACTCCATTAACCTTATGTTTTCTCTATTAAGCAAAAATAATTGATTTTGATGCAATAATATTTAACACATTTTTGTCTTAGGATTTATATTTCCTAGTACTTTAGAAAATAATTCTTTCTTACTTCTAAATCACAAATATGGTACTCTGAGATTTTCTCCTATTGATTTTCTATTTTATCTCTCATTAATCTATCAGGATTCTACTTTCATATGTGATGTTGGTTAAGGATCTAAATTTATATTCTCCCTGACATCACAACAAAACAATCTATTTTTCTCACCTTTGATTTTTGGTGCTGTATTTCTATATTTATCATTCATTAAATTCTCACTTCAGGGGTTTCATACATTGCTGATAGATAAAGCCAAATCCTACAGTGATATAGAAGACCCCATCTTTTCCCTCATTATTTCTTTGTTTTCCTCATTATTTCTTTGTTTTCCTCCTTCCTGGTCCTGAAACCTGATGTCCATTGTTCCTGCACTGAGACTTCAGTACCTACTTTTTCATTGACTTCAAATGCTCTTCCTTAACATCGACATGGCTCAATCTCAAACCTCCTTCCTAGAATTTTCTTTAAGATCTCTTCCCTGAAGCCTATTTAAATTATATCCCCAGCCTGGAATGGTGGCCCAACTCTGTAATCCCAGTACTTGGGAAGTAGAGGCAGGAGCATCACAGGTTTGAGGCCAGCCTCAGCAACTTAGGAAGACCCTCAACAATTTAAGCAAGACCCTGTTGCAAAATAAAAAATAAAATATGGCTGGGGGATACTCCGAGCTTGTAAGTATAATGCCCCTGAATTTGATGCCCAGTAACACACATAAACACACACACAAACACACACACACACACACACACACACACATTATACTTACTGCTATCTCTGATATCGATTCCCATATTTATCCCTTCTTCAAAGTTTCTTCATAGTACCTTCTAATGTGCTATGCGATGTATTTATTTGTTTTGTTTATTTTCTGTCTTTCCTCATTGGGATAGTGTCTTGGTCCACACTCTGATTACTTTAATCCAAAAAAACCTGACCATACAACTTAGAGGAAAAAAGATTTATTTTCTTACAGTTTGGGGGGATTTCACAGTTTCAGTCTATGTTAGGCTAGGCCTGTGTAGCTCAGGACATGGCAGCTGGAAGTGGAGAGAGGGAGAGCATTGCTCTTACATCATGGAGGCAGCCAGAAGAGAGAGAGAGAGCAAGAGGAGGAAGGACCTTATATAATCCCCAAGACCATATCCCCAGGGACCCCTTCTTAGCAAACAAGCCTTGCTTCCAACATCATTACCTTGTTTTTGTGAGGGCTAGGGAGAATTTCTAAATCCAGATCATTACAGATAGTAATCTTCAAGGTAGAAGAAATATTTGCCTGTTTTGTTCACTGTGCAGTGATCAGTGCTCAGAAAAGGTAATACTAAATTAATTTTTTGAGTGCTTGACTGGAATGACATAAAATAATTACTTCTTTTTATCATTAATTCAGAAAAATTTATAGGCTGAACCTTGTGGGTCTCAGCTGATGCACTGAACCCTGATCTGCCATCTGCCCCAGAAACCAGGCAACTGAGTCCTTTTCAACTTAAACTAAGGAGAAGTTTAAACCTATGCTATTAGACTGATCTTATAATCCTAAAATATATGATCTCTATCCCTGGATTCTGGATGTTGTATGAGTGAATTCTAGGCTAAAGTGTCTGTGTGTGTTGCTTTCCCACAAATAGATGAAAAAATATTATTCAGAATCATCACTGAGGCAGGTGAGAGCTCTGGCCCCTTGGCATAAGGAAGCTATAAAAGGAAGATTTAAAGAATTCTGATTAGATTAATAATACATGATCATTGCAATAAATTTTATTAGTTCATAAAATATTAAGAAGAAACTAAAGATCATACTGAAATATCCAACATTAACATTTTGGTTACCATCTCTACATGTGCATCTTTTCATAATATATACTACATATTATTTTAAGTAAATGGCATCATGTTCGTATTTTTATTGCTAGATAATTTTAATGCCTGTTCCTCCTTGCATTCTCTTTTCTCTTGCCCCACTCACATTTCCTGGAAATGCACAACACTCTCTATATTTATTTAATCTTACACAAATATGATAATTGCTCAGTTTGTGTTTTTTAAAAAATATTTATCCTTCTTGGAATTTTTTGACCATCTTTGATTTACATGCTATTTTTTGGTACTGGGAATCAAAAGGGGGGCATTTAATCTCTTAGCTACACCCTTAGCCCTTTTTATTTTTTATGTTGAAACAAGGTCTTGCTACGTTACTGAAGCTGGTCTCAAACCGCCTGTCTCAGTCTCCCAAGTACTGGATTACAGCTGTGTGCCACCTTGCCCAGCTTTACATGCTAATTTTTTTCTTTCATTTTTTTTGTATAAGATATTTTGGCCAATCTTTCAAAAATTTTTTAAAAATTTCTTTATCACCCTTCTTTTGGTCTATCCTTGTTCACATAATTAAAATACTGAATGTTTTCCCACAACATCCATTTCATTTAATTTTTTTCTGTTTTTCAGATTTGAAATGTTTAATATTTCTGACTTTAAGTTAATTGTGCCTTTCTCTCTTCTCTTTGATCTAGTATTAAGTCCATCTAGTATTTTGTTATTATTGTTTTCCCAGATATTTTACTTCTCAATTCTTGAGTTTCTTGCTGGCTCTTTTTTGTAGTTTTCATTGCTATAATCATTTCCTTATCTGTTTATTCACGCTGTTCATATTTTTCTTTAAATTATTATAGTCCATATTATATACATTTAACATCTAGTCATTTTGAGTCTGTTTTTATTTACTCATTTTTTCTTATGATTTTGGGTTACATTTTCTGTTTCTTTCCATGTCTAATACATTTTTCATTATAATTTGAATACCAGAGAGTTTTTAGTGTGCTGGCCTAACTTTTTGATTTCAGATGTGTCAGCTCTCATAATTGTGATATTCTTTGAAGAATACCATATATATGTACATATATATATTTATACTTTGTATGTGTATATATGTATAAGTGTATTATATAATTTACCCTACTTTTTAAAAAAATATCTCTGGAGAACACTAATTGATAGGTCATATAAATTTGTATCTCTGCTAGCACATTTCCCTTATTTCAAAAATTTAACCACCTCAGTTTCTGCCAGAATTTGCCTCCCTTTTATAACTTCAAGCATCTTTTATACATTTTTTCTAGTGTATAGAGTTGTTAGCTGTATGCTGGTTGATCTGATACAAGCTATTCTGACATTTAAAAAACTCTGAATTTTTTTCCAATAATATTGGGTTAACTGTGTATTTCTGAGATAAGTCTAATTTGGCCATTGTTATATTATAGGCTACTTACCTTGGTTTGCTAATATTTGCCTTAGGACTTTTACATTGAAGCTAAAAATTAAAATTTATAAATTTCCTTCTTATATCAACCTTAAACAGTTAGAGAATAAGATACAGATAAATTGTCTAAAATAAGTTGGTATTTTTCTCCTTTAAAATAACCTGTACAATTTGTCTACAATTATTTTAAATTAATTTTATATACTTTTATTGGTGCATTGTAGTCTTACATCATAATGTACTTCAGAGTGACAACAACTTACATGTACACAGTACTTGGTGAGCTTCCTTTCTGACCTCTCCCTTCTCCCTCTCCTTCTCCTTCATGATCTTGAGATTTGCATTCATTGATATTCTCACATATGTACATAACATCGATGGAAGTGTTTCCTTCATTAATTCTCCCTGTCCACCCCCACCCTTCCCTGGACTACCTCTCTCGCTCCACTGAGGTTTCTACTCATTATCTTGTATACTGATTATTCCTTAGCTTCCACATGTGAGTGATAACATATGACCCTTCAATTTCTGTGATTACTTAATCTCACTTACCATACTCTAGGTCCATCTGTTTTTCTGCAAATGACATAATTTTGTTCCTCTTTATTGCTAAGTAGAATTACGTTGTTCATATATGCCATAATTTTGTAATCCATTTATCTGTTGATGGTCACAAATTATGGTTGGTTCCATAATTTGGCTATTGTGAAGTATGCTGCTATAAACATGGATATGCATGTATTACTATAATATTTTATTTCAGTTCCTTTGGAGAGATACCCAGGAGTGGCATGGTGGATACATTCTCAGTTTCCTGAGGAATCTCCACACTGATCTCCATAGTGGATGCACTAATTTGCTACCCTACTAACCCACTAACAATGTAGAAGAATTCCCATTTCCCCACATCTTCACCAGCATTTATTGTTGTTTGACTTCTTGATGATTGCCATTGTAATTGGGGTTAGATGGAATCTGAGCATGGTTTTGATTTGCATCTCTCTGGTTGCTAATGATGAACATTTTTCATATATTTATTGGCCATTTGTATTTCTTCTTTTGTGAAGTGTCCATTTCTTGATTGGGTTTTTTTTTTAGTGGTAAGTATTTTAAGTTCTTTGTATATTCTAGATATGAGTCCTCTGTCAGATCTAGCAAAGATCTTCTCCCATTCTGTAGGCTCTTTTTTTTAGACTCTTGATGGTTTCCTTTGATGAACAGAAACTTTTTAGTTGAATACCATCCCATTTATTAATTCTTGTTTTAATTTTCTGAGATTTGGATGTCTTATTGAGGAAGTTTCTGCCTGTACCTATATGTTGGAGTGTTAGATCTATGCCCACCTCTAGTAATTTCAAAGTCTCTGGACTAATTTCCAGGTCTTTGATCCATTGTGAGTAGACTCTTGTGTAGTGTGAGAGTTGAGATTTAATTCCATTTTTCTATAAATAAATAACCAGTTTTCCCAACACCATTTGATGAAAAGGCTGTCTTTTCCCAACATATGTTTTTTGACACCTTTGTCGAAAATCAATTTGCTATAAGTTTGTGAGTTTGTTTCTATATTTTCTATTTGGTTCCATTGGTCTATATGTCTGTTTTTGTGCCAATACCGTGCTGTTTTTATTACTATAAATTTGTATTATACTTTGAAGTCAGGGATTGGAATGCTTCTTGCATGGTTCTTATTGCTGAGAATTTCTGTCTATTGTGGGTCTTTTGTTTTTCCATATGAAACACTGGTATTTTATCAGAGATTGCATTGAATCTATAGATCATCTTTGGTATAATGATCATTTTTATAATATTTATTCTGCCTATCCAAGAGCATGGGAGATCTTTCCATCTTCTAAGATCTTCAGTTTCTTTTTTAGTGTGTTATAATTTTTCATTGTAGAGGTCTTTTACTTCCTGGGTTGCATTTATTCCTTGCTATTTTATTGTTTTTAAGGTTATTTTGAATGAATTTGTTTTCTGGGGTTCTGATCCATGGATTTCAGTGGGTTCATAGTTAGCTTATAGAAAAGCTACTCGTTTTTTTTTTTTTTTTAGATTGATGTTGTATCCTGCTACTTTGCTGAATTTATTAATCAGTTCTAGCAGTCTTCTGGTTGAATCTTTTGGCTCTTCTAAGTATAGGATCATGTCACATGAAAAGAGAGATAATTTCAGTTCTTCTTTTCCTATTCGTTTTCCTTTAATTTTCTTTTCTTACCTTATTGCTCTGGCTACAGTCTCAAGTACTGTATTAAAAAGGAATGGTGTTAGTGGGCATCCTTGTCTTGTTCTTGATTTTAAAGGGAATTCTTATAGTTTTTCCCTCATTTAATATGATATTGGCTTTGGGTTTATTGTATATTACCTTTACGATGTTGAGATAAATTCCTTGTTAGGTAGAATTTGCCTGTAAATATGCCTGGGCCTGGTGTTTTCATTGATGAAACATTGATTACTGTTTCAATTTTACCAATTGGTTATAGCAGCTGTGTGTGGTGGCTTATACTACTGGTATTTAGGAGACTGAGACAGGAGGACTGCAGGTTCCAGGACAGCCTGAGCAACCTAGCCAGGCACTAACAAAGTTAATGAAACCCTGTTTCAAAATAAAAAAATAAAATAGGGCTGGAGGTATAGCTCAGAGGTAAAATGCCCCTGGATTCAATCCCCACTAAAACACACACACACACACACACACACACACACACACACACACACACACACTATAGAACCATTTGTATTTTCCATTTCTTTTTCAGTGTTAGTAATCTTTTTTTTTTTTTTAAGAACAGATGTCTTTTGCTTATTCTTTATAATTTAGTGTCAGGAGTTTTTCATAATATTTATAGTAATTTAATATCTTTTTCTAACTGGTGGTATGTGTATGGGGGGATTTGCTTTCTATCTCTTCATCTTGCTATAAATTTGTGAATTTTATTGGCCTTTTCTTTGATCTGCTTTTTTGGCTTTGATGATCTTCATTATGTTTTGTTTGCTATATCATTAGAGTTTACTTGTAATCTTACTATGCCCTTATTTCAATGTGGTTCATCTCTCTCTCTCTCTTTTTTTTATTGGTGCATTGCAATCATACATTTTTGTTAGGTAGAAGCTGGTAAAGGCATAAATGCACACATTTCTCATTTAACCCTTCCCCAGTTCCCACCCCATTCCCTCCCCCTCCGTCCTTCTCAAGTTCAGTTTAGTGATTGACTTTGAGATGTTTGTGAAAGTACACCATGTGCATTAGGGTGTTTCTCTCCCCTCCTCCCCATCACCTTCAGTTAAGTCACCTTCTTTGCTCATCTAAGGTTTCTACTTCTTTGTCTAGAGTCTCTCTTATGTCCTACATTCTCCCTAGCTTCCACATATTCGGGAGAGCATACAATTTTTTACTTTTTGTGACTGACTAATCTCACTTAGCATAACGTTTTCCAGTTCTGTCCATTTCCCTGCAAATGACATGATTTTGTTCTTCTTTATGGCTGAATAAAATTCCATTATATACATATCCTATAGTTTTGTAATCCATTCATCTGTTGATGGACATCTTGGCTGGTTCCATAGTTTGGTGATTGTAAATTGTGCGACTATAAAAATAGATACACATGCATAGGTCTTATAGGTTTGGTTTCCATTCTTTTGGGCAGATACCCAGAAGTGGTATTGCTGGATCATATAGTACGTTCATTCCCATTTGTCTGAGGATCCTACATACTGTTTTCCAAAGTGGTTGTACTAACTCCAATCTCACCAACAATGGTTCATCTTTATTATGTTTTTTTTTTAAAGTCATTAAGATGAGTGCTTATTTCTAAAAAGAGGATTTAATGCCACAAATTAAGTACCACTTTAGCTATATTCTACAAATTTTGGGATGAAGTATTTTTATTATCTTTCAGTTTTAAGTATTTAAAAATTCCATTAGAATACCCTCTTTGATCTTTGAGTTATTTAGAAATATTTTATTTTAAGCCAGGCATGGTGGCAAACTTCTATACTTCCAGGACCTGGGGTCTGAGACAGGAGGATCACAGGTTTGAGGACAGCCTCAGTAAGTAATGAAACTCTTATCAACCTAACAAGACACTGTTCCAAAATTAAAAGAAAATAGGGCTGGGGATGTAATTCAGAGTTAGAATTCCTCTAGATTCAATCCCCAGTACTGCACAAAAATATGTTTTATTTTGTAATTTCAAAAATAAATTTTAAAGACATTGTTTTTATTTTTACTTATTGATTTTTGTCAAGTGCCTCTTTTTAGTTAAAAATATATTTTGAATGTTACCAAATCCTTGGAGTGCTGTTTTCCAAAGTGGTTGTACTAATCTCCAATCAGAGCTATTTTAATAAAAACTAGCTGTGAATTTTAATAAATGCCCCATGTAAATTTAAAAAGTGCCTAAATTAGGTTTAGTGTGTGTGTGTGTGTGTGTGTGTGTGTGTGTGTGCGCGCGCGCGTGCATGAGGATGAGGATTAAACCCAGGGGTATTCTACCTCTGAGCTACACCCTCTGCCCCTTTAAAAAAATATTTTGTTTTGAAACAGAACTTCATTAGGTTGCTGAGTGTCTAGCTAAGTTGCTGAGGCTGGCCTTGAACCTGTCTCAGTTTCCCAAGTAGTGGGATTACAGGCACTCGTCACCATGCCAAGGTCTCTACTAGTTACTGTTGAACTTTTAGAGGGCAGCCAACAAGGCACTTGCCTTCTATACAAGAGTTTTGGTAATATTAAGACATAAGTTCAAGAGTTGGTAGGTGCAGCCAAAACTGTTTCTTGTGTTATATTAATCAAGATGATGTTAGAGAAGGTGGCTTATATGCATGGGCAAGAAAATGACTTAACACTAAACCTCAGATTTAGGCAGAATCAACCATTTGGTTTTTAGAGAGTGCTAGACTATTGCAGCTTTCTGTAATAATGTTTGGCTTCTATGGTCAAATTATGATGTGTATTTGATCAAATTATATTATCCCTGTCAGAAGTATGGTTCTAAGAAAAAAGGCAAAGGAAAGGTTTTTGGTATCTGTATGCTATATTTTCCTTTCTATGCTGAAAAATCAGATTAATCCTCTGGGGAAGAGTGAGCAGGACTGGAGAAAAATGTTACTCTAGTGGAATTCTGACTATCCTGAAAAGACATATCAGGTGTGTTCTCCTGATACTACTTTCTGTGTGTTCATTAGACAAAGTCTGTTAGGTGCATTGTTCAAGTAGTCAAATCTTTATTTCAATCCAACTAAACTAAATATGACATACACACATAAACACATACTCTCTCTCTCTCTCTCTTTCTCTCTCTCTAGTGTTTGCACAAAACAAATGCTCATTTGTGTTTTGGAACTGGGGATTGACTCCAGGGACATTCTACCTCTGAGCTACATTTCCACCCCTTTTTATTTTTTTATTTTGAAACAGGGTCTCACAAATTTGCTGAGGCTGGCCTCAAACCTGTGATCCTCCTGTCTTAGCCTCCCAAATCCTGAGATTACAGGAGTGTGCCACTATGCCTGGCTATCACTTTTTTTCATTTTATAGATTTTGGTCATTTAATTTATGAAATATCTTCTTTTGAATTTATTTTGTATTTTTTAATTCAATATGACTAATAAATATCTTCACTTTTAGTTTTCCTTAAATTGTAATATATTATATTATACATTTTCTTTTGTGTACAGTTTCTACCTTTCCTTATGTTTTTGTGGGTTTTTTTTCTACTTTTTCTTTTATCTTAAGCAATTTTGAAAGGGACTCTAATGTTAAAGTGAACACCAAGGGTGGTCTCTAGGACAAAAGAATTTTTGAAGTGACAGCAACTAGTTGGAGAGTTAGTTGTGACAAGAAACATCACACTATTAACCTAGGTGATGACAGCAAAAAGTGTTGGAGTCCAGGCTGACTGTGTTGATGTACCACTCTTTTGCTTTGTTGCCTCTAGTTTTTGACTACATTTTTCATCTGGAGTGCTTGCTAACACATTTTTTTTATACTCTCAATTCCTGCACAATATAGAACTTTTCTGTCTGCCCCTCACAACTCTTCTTTGCCCAACCTCCAAGCACAATATCACCACAGAAGATGGGGCTCATGTAGTAAATGAGATTATTACTTAGAGATGTGATGTTGATGGAAGTAACTATTCCTATATTATTCTAACACTAGGAATGATAGCTCTCTCTCTCTCTCTCTCTCTCTCTCTCTCTCTCTCTCTCTCTCTCTCTCTCTGTTGTTTTTGGTTGTTTGTTTTATTTTTTACTGGGGATTGAACTCGGGGTGTTCTACCTCTGAGCCCCAACCCCAGCCCTTTCTCTTTTGAAATAGGGTCTCACTAAGTTGTTGATTTTCTTGGTAAGGTGCTGAGAGTCTTGCTAAGCTGTTGAGGCTGACCTCAAACCTGCAATCCTCCTATCTCAGCCTCCAAAGTACTGGGATTACAGGCATGGGTTACCAAGCCTGGATATAATGGGACTCTTCATCAGGCGATGAGGAAGTAGAGGTGGCTTTATCTTTGTTTGTTTGTTTGTTTGTTTCTAGGAAAGAAAGAGTATCAGCTGGGAGGGGACAGAGCAAGGCCATCAGGGTGTCTGTAAGAAGTTTTAGGGTAAAGCGGATTCTCAACTTTAGCTTACACCTCACACCTTATAATATTTTATTACCCTTGAGTCAGGAGGTAACTTGAATCAAACATATTTTAAACTAGGTTGGTACTTTTTCTGATATGTCCCACTCAATACAATAAAAAACCTAGGACAATATATGTAATTCAAACCATGAGAAGACTCTGAAAGGAAGAGAGAACAATGCTAATTGGCTGGGGACTTGAGGCCTGAGGAATGACATTGTCAAGGGTTCCCTGGACTTTCTTTTTGTCCTCCGCGTCTCGGATTTATTACTGGAGGAACTAGCAGCACAGAAATGGTAAAAACCACAGAGAAAAAGAAAAAGCCATAACAAAGTAACATTCTTTCTAGCTAAAAGACTAAGAAAGAGGAGCCCAGCAAGATAGAAATGTTTTAGATAGTAACTGCTTTATTTTAGCCAAACACCAAAGAAAAAATTGGCAACAGCCCCATCCCTACTGTCAGAGGCCAAGGAGGATACCAGGATCCACACTGCAAGGCTGTCACAAAGCACCTCAATACCCCACTGCGATGGTGTTACAGAAGACTAGGAGAGTGCCAGGACCCTTTTCCACACTGGGTGGTAATTAGCAGCTCCACCATGGTGTCAGTGGTGACCACTTCTGGAGCCTGTACCTCTACATGTTCCTGGCAGTAACATGGCACTCCTCTCCCTTTTTTACTGGGTACCACCATAGGAGACCTAATAGAGATCCAGGCCCCTTGCGATTAGGCCACAATCATCATGGCATCAGTGCATACTATACAAGGTGTCAGAACTACCACATCTGTACAACAGTCACAGGGAGCCCTCATCTCAGGTGTCAGTGAATAATGAATGCTGAGCACAGCGGTGCATGCAATCCTAGTACTTGGAATACTGAGGCAAGAAGATCATAAGTTCAAGGCTAGCCTCAACAACTTATCCAGATCCTGTTTCAAAATAAAAAATAAAAAGGGCTGGGGTGTAGCTAAGAGGTAAAATGCTCCTGGATTCAATCCCCACTAACACACACACACACACACACACACACACACACACACTGACTAAATAGTAATGAGAAGGTGATATACCCCTACTTCCTCCCTGGGCAGAATCAGAGAAAGCCACACAAACAAAAGGCTGAATAAGACACATCTTCATAGCATAATAAAAAACATTCCCAGGTTTAATAAAAATCACTTGTTGTACTAAGGACTGGAAAGTGCTCAAAGTGAATAAAAAAGGCAACTAATATATGCCAACACCAAGATAATAGTCATGTTAGGATTATCTCATGAAGATTTTAAGACATTATGCCAAAAATGATTCAATAAGCAATCACAAACTTGTTTGACACAAAAGAAAATATGGAAAGTTTTAACGAGTATATAGAAAGTCACTGTGAAGAAATAGAAAATACAAAGAAGGACCAAATGAAAAATTTGGAATTGAAAAATACAGTAGTTAAAACAAAACAAAACCTCCATGGATAGGTTTAACAGCATAATAGAGGGGGCAGAGGATTGAATCAGTGAACCTGAAGACAGAACAATAAAATTATCTAATATGAGGAACAGAAAGAAAGTAGATTAAAAACAAAAACTGTAGTAGAGCCTCAGGGAGATGTAGGACCATAGCAAAAGATCTAGGCTCATGTCTTTGGATTTCTGGAAAGAGAGGAGAAAATTGTTTAACTAAATATTTCTTAAATAAGTAAAACTGAAAACTTGGCAAGAGCCATCAGCCTACAGAACTGAGAATGAATCAAACTCCACATAGGATGAGCCGTAGGATTTGCTTGCTTGTTTGTTTGCATCTCGGTCTCACTATCTTTCCCAAACTATGTTTCCCAACACCTGTCCTCAAGTGATCCCCACATCCCAACTTCCTGAGTGCTAGAGGCATTTGTCATGATGCCCAGCTAAGTCACAGGATTTCAAATTCTGAAGAATAGCCACAGAAAAAGAAAAAAAAATTAGATGTAAAAGAAAAACACTCTTAATTACAGCAGATTTCTCAGCAGTAATTGTGTCGTCCATACGGAAGTAGTGCAATATTTTTCAAGTGGTAAAATAAAAGCTATCCATCAGCATCCCATTCTAAACAAAAATATCTTTTAGGAATGAAGGAGAAATTAACTCATTCTTAGGTGATAGGAAACTTTGTTGCAAGCAGACCTATTCTTCCCACCCCACCCCCACTAAATTGCCAATGGAAGTTTTCTAAACAGAAATAAAACAAAATAAGGAAGCTTGGAATATCAGGAGAAAGAAACACATGGTAAGCAAAAATGTAAGCAAATGTAATATGCTTTTCTTCTCTTCTAGAGCTTTCTATATTACATTTTATAATTAAAGCAGAAATTGTAATAGTGTCTGATGTGATTCAAAATGTATAAAAGAAATGTTTAAAACAATTATATTAACAGCGGGAGAGGATAAAGTATATAAAAAGAGGTGAGGCTTTTATAGTTTACTGAAACTGGAAAAATGACAACTAGATTATGAAAAGTTATGTACATATAATTTAATGTTTACACAAACCTTTGAGAAGTTTAGGAAGTTTATACAAAGAGCTACACTTGAAAACACTGTATATAAATAAAACTGAATTCTAAAAACTGTTTAAGTGACTTAAGATAAAGCAGGCTAGGTATAGTGGTGCATACCTGTTATCACAGTATTTGGGAGACAAAGACAGGAGGATTGCAGGTTCAAGACCAGGCTTAGCAACTTAGCGAGACTCTCAGCAACATAGTAAGGCCTTGTTTCAAAATAAAAAAGGGTTGGAGGTGTATTGTGGAGATAGAATGCCCCTGGGTCTAATACCAAAAAAAAAAAAAAAAAAAAAAAAAGGGAAAAAAAAAAAAAAAAAAAAAAAAAAAAAAAAAAAGGGAAATAGAAAAAAGAAAAAAACTAGCCAGGCATGGTGGCGCACGCTTATAATCCAAGCATTTGGGAGGCTGAGACTGGCACATCTGAGTTCGTGGCCAGACTCAGCTACCTAGTGAGGCCCTCCACAACTTAGTGAGACCCTGTTTCAAAAATAAAGAATAAAAAATAGGACTGGGGGTGTAGCTTGGAGGTAGAATGCTCCTGAGTTCAATCCCTAGTACCAAAAAGAAAAAAAAGAAAAAAGAAAAAGAAAAACTGAGAAACAAAACACAGAACCAACGTTAAGCAAAAAATAAAGTGGCAGACATAAACATTAGCATGTTTTGTTACATTAAATGTAAATGGTCTAAATACACAAATTGAAAAACGAATTGGCAAAGCCGATTGAAAACATGACCCAACTCATATGTTGTCTTCCTGGGATGCACATACTATATACATGTTGAAAATAAAATAGTAGAAGCAAACAAATTATAAAAACATTAGCTAAAAGAAGGCAAGAGTGGAAATACTAATATCACATAAAATAGAAATTAGCACACCAAAAACTATCTAGACAGATACATATAATAACACTCCCCTATATATATGTACCTAATAACAGAGCTGTTAATATGATACAAATATGACACAGAGGAGCAAAAATTGATAAAACTAAAAAGGAGAAATAGGCAAATCTATAATTGTAGTTGGAAACTATGATATTTCTTTTTCAAGGATTGAGAGAAGACAGAAAATTATGAGATATAAGAGAATTCAAAATCATCACCAACATAATCTAATCAACATTGATAAGAACAGCCTTCTCAACTATTATAGATAAGCCATTTTAAAAAATAAAAGCCCATGGAACATATGCCAAGATAGATAATATGCTGAACCATAAAAGAACCTAAGCAAATTTGAAAGAATTAAAAATTTTACAGAGGGTATTCTTTGAACTCAATGGAATAAAAGTAGAAATAAAAGTCAGAAAGATATCAGGAAATTTCCAGACACTACACTTGTAGTGCAATAAAATCAGATATTGAACTGAATGAAGCTAAAAATAGAACAAATCAAAATTTGTGACACACAGATGAAGTGGTACTGAGGAAATTCAAAGTACTAAAGTTAGACCAAGTAAATGGAAATAACAAGGGTGAGGGGGATTAACTTGAAGATTGAGGTCAGAAAATCAATACAGAAAATCAGTGAAACAAAGAGCTGTTTGGTTTTTTTTAAAAAGAAGTTCAGAAGAACACTCTCCCTCCAAAATGTTTCAAGTCTGACAACAACAACAAAAGACAAATGATAAATATCAGGAATGAAATGAGATATCATTACAGATCCTACAGACATCAAAAAGGCAACAGGAGAATGGTACAAACAACCCTACACCTACAAATTGACAATACAAACTACTATAACTCACCTGGAAATGAAGTGGATAATTTGAGTAGCCTTATAACTGTCAATAATATTGAATTCATCATTTAAAAATCTGCAAATAAGGGAAATCTCCAAACTTTAATTATTTCACTGGAGAATTCTGCAAACATTTAAAGAAAAATTAGCACCTTTGCTAATTAACACCTCTGTAGCTCCTTGAAAGAGATACACCATCTCTTTCAGAAAATAAAAAGGAACAGTAGTATGAATCTAGTATTACCTTGGTATGAAATACAACAAATATAGTACCAAAAAAATCATAGTTCCATGTCTTTCATGCAAATGAATGTAAAAATTCTTAGTAAAATATTCACAAATAAAATCAATCAATACTAAAAACAAATCAATATTTAAGAAGAATTATATACCATATGTTATGATCTGAATGTTTTCACCCCACTAAAGTTCTTATGTTGAAACCTAATCACCAATATGATATTATTGGGGGGGTGGGGCCTTTGGCAGGTTATTACACCATGAAGGATCCAGCCTCATGAGTAGGATTAGTCCTCTCATCAAAGAGACTCCAGAAAGCTGCCTGGTCCTTCTCTTGTGTCAGGATGCAGGAAGAAGGTGCCATCTGTGAACCAGGAAACGGGCCCTTACCAGATCTCAAAGGTACCAGCACCCTGATCTTAGACTTCCCAGAACTCTGAGAAATAAATTTATGTTGTTTATAAGGTGTCCAGGTTATGGTATTTTATTATAGCAGCCTAAATAGACTAAGACATCATGACCAAATAAAGTTTGTTCCAGGAATTCAAGTGTGTTCAGTATTTGAAATAAGTAGGTATAATCCATTATTGTAGCAGACTTGAGAAGAAAGATTACATGATCATACTAATTGAGGTATTAAAAAAAAGCATTTGACACAATTCAAGATTGATTTATTATAAAATTCTCAGAAAAACAGGAATAGAGGGGGAACTTCAACCTGATAAAGACCATCTGCAAAAACAAACAACAACAGCAACAACAAAAACCCAACTATGTGTAACATTGTCCTTACAGGTAGAAGATGATGCCTTTTCTTTATAACCAGGAACAAGGCAAGAATTCTTGCTCTCTTTGTCTTATTTAAATTGTTCTGGGTGTTTTAGCCAGCAAAAGAAGGCAAGAAAAGGAAATAAAAACCATACAGCCAGGTATGGTGGCGCACGCTTGTAATCCCAGTACTTGGGATGCTGAGACAGGAGGATCATAGGTTCGCGGCCAGCCTCAGCTACTCAGTGAGGCCCTCCACAATGTAATGAGACCCTGTTCCCAAATAAAGAATAAAAAATAGGTCTAGGGGTGTATCTGGGAGGTAGAATGCCTCTGGGTTCAATTCCCAGTACCGAAAAAAAAAAAAAAAAAAAAAAAAAAAGCATACAGATCAGAAAGGAATAAGTAAAAGTATTCCTATTTGCAGCCAATACAATTGTTTATGTAGAAAGTACAACAGAATATTTAAAAAACCTTTCTAAAATTATAAACACTGATTATTTTTACATACTAAAAATGAACACTGAGATTAATAATAGAATACTCAAAGAAAAAAAGAAGTGTTTAGATGTGAATCTAACAAAATATGGGACACTAAGGTGTAAGTACTATACAACAATGATTAAAAAAAAACAAAGGTGGTGTAAATAAATGAAGAGAGATACTAATTTCAAGCATTGGAAGACTCAACACAGTAAAAATCCCAATTCTCTTCAAGTTCACGGTTTTAGTGCCATTCTTACAAAAATTTAGCAAGATGTTTTGTCAACATAGACAGGAATATTCTAAAACTTATAGACAAAGGTGAAAGAACTATTATGATAGTTAATTCTGAAAAAGAGTAAAACTGATAAAGATAGACACATGGGAAAATATAAAAGCCAATATTATTGTAATTTTGGTTGTTGCTCCACTTTTTTATTTCCTATATGATTTAAAGACAAATTCATAAAATAATTATATATTGATGCTTTGGGGAGCACAATATTCAAAGCTGTAATTTGTGATGTCAGTATCATAAAGGGGACAGAGTTTTCACAGGTAAAAATTCTTAACTTGAAAGTTAACCTGTTATCAGTTAAAAATAAATACATAGCTGTAAGGTGTTATATGTAAGCTCCAAGGTAACCACAAATAGAATACATAATATATATCTATATATATATATTCACATATATATGTACATATATGCCATATGCAAAAATTGAAATAGACTAAAGAACTTAAACATAAGAGTGAAAACTATAAAACTCTTAAAAGACAGCACATCTCCATGACTTCATGACATTGGATTTGGTGATTTATGGGATATGACTCCAACAGCACAGGCAACAAAAGAAGAAAAGAGATGACATTGACTTAAATCTTTTGTGCATCAAAGGACACTAATAAGAGGTGAAAAGACAACATGGATGGGAGAAAATATTTCCAAAGCATATATCTGATGAGGGATTAATATCCCCAACATTTAATAAACTCCTATAACTCGACAACAAGACCAAAGAATCCAATTCATGAATGGGCCACTATCTTAAATAGGCTTGTCTCCAAGGGGGAGATAAATTTCCAGTAATCGTGTAAAGAGAAATTCAACATCACTAGCCATTCGGGAAGTGAAAATCTAAACCAGAGTGAGATAGCATGGCATATTCATTAGGAGGGTTATTATATATACTTTAAACAAACAAATAGCAAGTGTTACTGGGGAGGAGAAGCTAGAACCCTTGTGCATTGCCGGGTGGGAATGTAAAATTGTGGAACAGCCATGGAAAACAGTATGGTGCTTCCTCACAGAGTTAAACATAGGATTATCATATGATTCAGATTTCCAGTTTTAGATATATACCCAAAGGAATTGGAAGCAGGTATTCCAAGAGATACTTGTACACCCGTGTTTATAGCATCATTTTCCACAGTAAACAAAAGATGAAAAAATCCAAATGTCCACCAATGTATGAGAGGATAAATGAAATGTGGTCTATATACAAAATGGATATTATTCAGCCTGTGGTGACATGCGTCTGTAATCTATGTACTTAGGAGAAGATCACAGGTTTAAAGCCAGTCTGGGCAATTTAGCAAGACTTTGTTTTAAAATAAAAAATAAAATAGGTCTGGGGTTATAGCTCAAAGGTAGAACACCCCTGGGTTCAATCTGCCTTACCACACACATACACAAAAAAGGATCTTATTCAACCTTAAAAGAAGTGGCATTCTGCTACAATGTGGATGAATTTTGAGAACATTATGAAAAATGAAATCATGTAGCAACAAAAGGACAAATTTGCATGGTTCAGGCGCCTTGAGTAGCCACATTCAGAGATGGCAAGTATAATAGAGACTACTAGGCTGGGGAGAATAGAATTAATTTTGAATAGATACAGAGTTTTTGTTTGGGATGTTGAAAAATTCCTGGAAGTGGATACAGTTGCACAACACTGTGAATGTACTTAATGTTACTGAATTATCTACTCAAAATGATAAATGATAAATATTATGATATGTATTATCATAATAAAAAATGTGGGAGTGGGGAAACCTGCTCATATAGTTTCTCTCTCTCTCTTCCTCTCTTTTGGTACCGAGGAGTGAACCAAGTGGCATTCTATCTCAGAGATACACCTCAGCCCTTTTTAGTTCTTATTTTGAAATAGGATCTGCTAAGTTGCCGAGGGCCTTGCTATGGTGCAGAGGCTGGCCTTGAACCTGTAATCATCCTGCCTCACCCTCCCAAGTACTGGGAGCTCAAATACTTCTTTATTTTATTTTATTTTTTTTTGCACTCATTTTTAAAAAAATTCTCTAGTTTATTCTCTCTGGCCATGCCTTTCAAGGCTACCTTATATTTATACCGCCAGGGTTTGACTATATTGCCCCCTTCACTAGACTGCAAATTTTAGAAGGCAAATTTCTCTGTCCTGTTCACCCTTGTATCCCAGGATCTATTATGGTTTCTGGCAAAGATAGGTGTTCAACTATTTCTTGTGTGCATTAACAAGTCTTACAGATATGTAAAATGATAGTTAGAAATCTCATCTTATGGTTCTATATCAAATCCCTCAACATTTTCCAATGATCTCTCTACTCCTAGTAGTTCTATCATTTTATCTATATGAATGACTATTTTGTATTTCCTTGAAATAATTTTTGTAATGAGCATATTGCTTTAAGTATTAATGGTAAACTCCACTACAACCTTTGAAGCTCCCCCTTCTCCTCTTTCTCCTTTCTTCTTTGTAGATTGAACTCAGGGGTGTTCTATCTCTGAGGTAAACCCCCAGCCCTATTTTATTTTTTATTTTGAAGCAGGGCCTCGCTAAGTTGCCGAGGCTAGCCTTGAACCTATGATCCTTCTGTTACAGCCACTGAAGTACTGGAATTACAGGTGTGTGCCACCATTCCAGGATTGGGGCTTTCTTCTTGTATAAATAACATTACATTTTCTTGGCCATCTGTAAGCTTACCTGTCAGAATATTAAGGTAGAATTTCCTAGGCAAAAGTAGAATTGACAGTTCTGCAAGACTACTCCTTCTGAATAGCCAGAGACTTAATCACCCATAATCATATTTTTTGATGGTAGTTTTTCTTTTTACTTACACCTTCTAGAAGTTCAAAGAATGTCCAAGGGACTGGGTACTCAAAATTCAGGTCTGCTCAATACCCAAAACAGGTGTACGCTTCTAAATAACAGTTTCGAATGCCTTATTTGTAAAAATTTTTTTCAGTTTGACCTTTATAAAAGGAAAATATAGCTGATAAGTACAAATAATTCTGTCTTGGGTCCTAGATGAGAGGGGACGAGGCTGGAGAGGTGAGGATATTTGTCCTGTGAACAAAGGAGGCAGTGGGTTGGTGAGCTCTTGGAAATGCACACAATCACCTCTGGTGCTGTTTGGGCTTGTGGCCAGCAGAGGGCGGAGACGGTCTGTGTGAAACTTCCTGGGTCCTCCCAGCATCCTTTGATCCTTGCAGTTTTGTATTTTTGCCATTACTTTTAAGATCCAGCTTTGGTGACCAGAACCTTAGAAAAGCATGGAGATCTGAGGTTTGGGCAATGATTCAAGGTTTGTTGGGAAAAAACTGTATTCCTTGGTATTCTTTGTCTCAGGATGTAGGTACCGCCACTCAATTTTAACCAAAGACCTAGAGATCAGGGCTGTAACTAAAATTAACAAGAAAGCTTTCAAGGCAAACAGCCCCATCTATTCTCTCAGACCCAGCTTTCTGTTCTCTTTTTACACTTGGCTTTGAAATTGGACCTATTTTTTCTGCAGGTTGCAAAGAACTATGGAAACATGGAAGACGTGCTTAGGTATGGCTTGTCCTAGGGAGCTGTGCTTCACAGATTAAATTAGCTGAGTGTGTGAGAAGGTGACAGCGGAGGAAGACAGGGGAGTAATATATTTCTCACTCGGCAGCAAGCTAAGGGAGATTATTGTAGCTCACAGGAGAACCCTGAGAAATGCCGGGCAGCCGTGAATGCTAAAGCCTTTGGGATTCCTGCCAAGGGGAGGTGACTTACATGCTCCAGGCCATAACAACTTCATAGGCAGCACTGGGAGTGACAGGTCGGCTGGTGCTGGAGGTTTTACACTTTGTATGCTTGAAGGCACCACTTAGCCACCACCTCCGCACTCTTGCAACCATGTCCAGCTCCAGAGAGCTTCCAAGACAACTTTTAAACTTTCAGTGATGGTATTCAGCTACCCATGTAAGCTCAAAGGGGGAGACTGTGGAAAGAAAGTCTGTGGTTTCCTATCATAGACAGCTGCTAGGGTATTAAATCTTGCATTTCTTGCTTTAAAAGGTCAAGTCTTTTTATTAATAATAGATTTAGTGGGAATTGGGCCCTATGGCTAAGAGCTAGGGGGTAAGAGGAAAAAAATGAACATTTGCTGAGTCCCTGCAAATGTGCCAAGTACTTTTTTTCCTTTAGCAACTGTATTACTCGGGGTTTTCTAGAGGAACAGAACCAATAGAATTTGAACATAGATATAAATTATAAGAGGTGATTTATTAGACTGGTTTACACTATCAGAGGTAGGATACAATCCCACAATGGCTGTCTGCAGGCTAGAGAGCCAGAGAAGGCAGAGAAGCCAAGTACTGTTCTATCCAAAAAGGCTGGAAGTTTCAGAACAAGAGAGACTGATGATGCAGCCCCAGTCCAAGGCTGAAGACCTGGAAGTTCCATGGAGAGTCATTGGTGAGAGTCCATGTTGAAGGGCTAAAGCAGCTGGAGTCTGATGTCCACCAGTGATGGTAGCAGCAAATTATGCACCTGCTCTGGAAGAATCAAGCTCATGTGCACGGGTGGGTATCCTTCTGTATTTGTTGCATCTGGGCCCCCAGCCTGTTTTGGACAGTGCCACCTGTATTCAGAGGTCTCCCCCTTCAGTTTACTGTCCCACATGTGACTTCTCTCGGAAACAGCCTTGCAGACACACCCAGAAGTGTGCTTTACTAGTTTCCTAGGTATCTCTCAATTTAGTCAAGTTGACAATCAAGATTAACCATCACAGCAACCTTATAGCTCTGTTACATCAGGACCACAACCTCATATTTTACCATGTGGTAAACTTAAGAAAGCTTAAGGAATCCAGCTGAGATCACAGTCAGGGTTAGAGCCAGGATTGGATACAGATCTGCCTACCAGCAAATTTTCATCTTATCCCACCCATCTTTATTGGACTCATTGGGAGGTAAGAGGATCAAATTTATTTCATATGCGTAGCTCAGTTGCCTTCCTAGGGAAGGTACAGATTTTCTTGTAAAACAGGAAGTAAATTGTTATAGGGATAATGGCATATGGGAAGTAGGTGGATTTGAATCATAGCTGCTTTCCAGGTATCAAGGATGCAGCCTAGACCAATTCCCCAAACTGCATCCTTTGTGGGAAGGTACAGGACAAGCCCATATGGTTTGAGAGCCATATTAACCTGAGCCCAATTGATAAAATCTCTGCATCCCATATGGAGGGTCTGGGGTTTCTGGGGAGAAAATACTCCCTTGAAGAATTTTATTGTAACTTTATGAAAGCCCCAAGGAGGGAGAGGAATTTAGAAAAAAAAGGAATCCCTGGATGTCTTGGCATGGTGGTGAACACCTATAATCCCAGCACTTGGGAGTCTGAGACGGGAAGATCACAGGTTCAAACCAGCCTCAGCAAATTAGTGAGACTCTCAGCAACCTACCAAGATCTATTTGAAAACAGTATATATAATTTTTTTAAAAAGGATGGGGGTGTAGCTTAGAAGTCAAATGAATGACCCAGTTCAATCCTAAGTATCACAAAAAAAGAGAAAAAAGAAATAAAGAAAGAAGGAAGAAAGAAAGCCACTCAGTCAATCATTGGGTGCACTGAGCTCAATGTGTGGTATTTAATTGACCAGCTTGTTTTCAGCCCAGATTCTGAGGACATGGTGATGATGATGAGTGTCCTGCACATACACATGGAATAGATTTGAATGTGGCCCACAACAAACAAACAAACACCAGATGGGTGATATGCAGGAGACAACGCCTGCAAAATGGGAGAACCACAAGGCAGAAGTGGACCAGTTTTCCTCTGGGAGCTGCTCTGTCCCTAAAGTCACTTGCAAGACAGTACCAGAGTCCAGAACTCCTTAGCCATGGTTGAGGGGCTTGCTAAGACCCTGTGATTCTGTATAGAGAAAAGATAGAAAGTGTTTCCTAACATATGGCGCAGTTAAAGCCCATTGCCTGGACTGGCATCTTTTTAAGTCAGCCTGGCATCTTTTTAAGTCAGCCTATCTTTGGACAGCTGTTCTCATTGCTTGGAATATTCTTCCCTGTTATAGTTTGGATATAGAATGCCCCCCAAAAGTTCATGTGTAGAAGGCTTGGTCCCCAGTGCAGCATTGTCCAGATGTGGGGCTTTTGGGAAGTGATTGGATTCAAATTATTAACCCTTTTGATGGGAGGAAGTAGAAACTGTAGTCAAGTGGGGCATGGCTGGAAGAAGTAGGTCACTAGGGCATGCTCCTGGAGGCTATATATTGTCCCTGGCCTCTTCCTTTCTCACTCTCTCTGCTTCTATGAGCTTTACTCCATTACAGCTTTCTGCCATGATGTTCTTCCTTGCCTCAGGCCCAGAGAAATGGAGTCGCTGATCATAGACTAAAACCTCTGAAACTGTGAGCCAAAATAAACCTTTTTTCCTTTAAGTTGTTACAGGTATTTTGGTCACAGTGATAAAAAACAAAACAAAACAAAATACCCTAACATATACCCTGTCTCCATAGCTGGCCAGATCTCAATCATTTTTCTAGGTCTGCTTGTCACCTCCCTTCTCATTCTTCCTCTTCATTGTCAAACTCTGCACCAAAATCACCTGTTGATGAGTCCAAGCTGAGTTTATTTGTACTGTTGTAAGGAAGGACAGTTCCTCATTTGTGATAGTCATCTACATGGTGACAGAGTCTCTGTAGCTTCTTGGAAGACTAGATCAAAGTAGGGACGCTTTTGAGGTTGTGGAGTGGGCCTTTAAATGATGCAGAGATGGATTAGGATTGGATAAAGATCATGATTGGTGGACACAGGAAGGTGAGGGCTTTGAGGAGACGTTTTGAAGTGATTTGGAGCATCAACAATCATTTGATGCTATCTATGGAAAGTTGATCAATTTTAAGTGGATTTTCAAGAATGCTCAGTTACTTTTGAATGCTATCTTCCTGGGCAAGAGTTTCCTGGAATTTTAAAGTCATGTTATTGTAGATAGCAGAGTAGCCAGACCATATGGGTGAGATCCGTGCAGGTGTAGCAGGCTGTAGTCCTAACCATCCAGAGAAACTTCTCCCTTCATGGAAGACAAAGCTGTTTGTCAAACTCAATCACATTACCATCCCAGTGGATTCGAATTATAAGTCTCTATGCTGACCTCTGGGTGTAAACTACTTGAGGGCTGGGGCAGAGATTAAAAATATTAAAACATACAGGCATTGAAAATGTTCTAGAATGAATGAAAGAAAACCTTTTGAATGTGTTCCCTACCCCAGTCATAGATTTTCTTACCATTCACAGAGAAATTATTCAATGCAAATTGAATTAAACTTCTCTCTTGTCTACCTGGCTTCTGACTTCTGTCCTACTTCTTGTACCTAAAGGAGTTGAGAGAAAACTGCAATCAATTTGGAGAGAGAAAAAATATGAAGTTACAACCCCTTACATCTAACCTCTAATCAGAAACGTGGTTATATATTTCTGAGGTGGGAAAAAGGTCAAAATCAGCATGTAGAAAAGAAAAGTGATGTAACTTAGATAACCTGGCAGGAGATGTTGGCAGCATGCCTTTTTCTTCTGGATCAGCACATGGATTTAAAGTCAGGTTACCTATTTGGGTACAATATTATAGTGGTTGCATTTTCTTGCTTAAATTCTCCACAGTCCATCAGAATCCAGTGTCTGAGCTTTGCTACAGTAATTACTTTGGAGGGAGATTGGCCAAAATACTAAGGGTCATCTTATAGTTTTTCTACCAGGCCCATAGTGGTCACTAGAAAGGAAACTCAGCTAGCACCCAGAGGCCCTGTTTTATCTGCCATTTCTGTAGCCAGATAACAGCTGAAAAGCATCTTCCAGCTATTCTTTACCTATCTAGGAATCCGTGTATTATTGTAATCTGCAGCATTTCTCCTGAAACAATCAGCGAAAGGACAAAAGAAGGCTGGAGGGGGAGGGAGCTGAACCAGGGCAGGGTTGCAGTAGTTCTGGATAATAAGAATGCCAATACTGCACTGTGATAGACTCACACCTGCAGAACAGCCTTGTCAATACAGTTCTTTCTGTTCTCACTGAAAAAAATTAAAAAGTGACAACCAAATCACTGTTCTATCAGCTACTTGTCTGAGTCTCTTCTCTCCATATAAAGTCCAGCTGACCACACAGCAGGGGTATATTTTGGGCATGCAGAGTACTGAGAAAGGGGAGAAGAAAACAAACATATGCACCCCACATTGATCCACTGCTGGCTCAGATGTGAGGTGATGCACATTGAGAGG
This sequence comes from Graphiurus murinus, assembly GCA_004027655.1. NCBI lineage: Eukaryota > Metazoa > Chordata > Mammalia > Rodentia > Gliridae > Graphiurus > Graphiurus murinus. The sequence continues at coordinate 157,045 of PVLC010000165.1, forward strand.
GTGAAGTTAGGGGTGAAGCTGAGTAATATCTTAGGAGAGGGCAGAAAGGGGTTGCTAGTACTGAATCTCAGTGGAGAAGAATAGCTAACAACATTTTCTGAGCCCCAAAATAGTCTTTATCACCCAGGTATGGTGGTACATGCCTGTAATCCTAGTACTTGAGAGGCAGAGGCAGAAGGATCTCAGGTTTAAGACCAGCCTCAGCAAGTTAGTGAGACCCTGTTTCAAAATAAGAAATAAAAAAGACTGGAGGTTAGAATGTCCTTGGTTTCCAGCCGGGTGTGGTGGCGCACGCTTGTAATCCCAGCATTCCGGTGGCTGAGACCAGAGGATCCTGGTTCCCGGCCAGCCTCAGCTATCTAGTGAGACACCCTGCAACTTACTGAGACTCAGTTTCAAAATAAAGAATAAAAAATAGGGCTGGGGGTATAGCTCAGAGGTAGAATGCCCCTGAATTCAATCCCCAGTACCGCAAAAAAAAAAAAAAAAAAAAAAAAAAAAGAATGTCCTTGGTTTCCATTCCTAGCACCACACAAACAAACACAAACGTAGTCTGAGTCTCTCATCTCACAACAGAATATCACAAAGAAGTGAAAAAGAAGTGTTCCGGATCTATACAACAACAGGGATGAATTACTTGACAAAATCTGGAAGGGAAAAAGCAAATCCCAGAAGATCACTACTATACAATTTAAAAAACCCCAAACTGAACACTATAGTTAGGTATATATATATATATACGAATAATATGAAAAAGCTGGAGAGTGACTCATACATCATAGGATAGGGGTTATATCTTTGGGAGAAGGAGGGTAATGAGATAGGCAGGAGCTTCTATGTAGGTAGGGTATTGGATTTTTATTACATAACAAATAAGCACATAAAATAAAAGAGTGCTGTATAGACAAATGATGGAAGCGTGTCATGGACCAATGGTTATCATTAATTTCAATTCCATTTCCCTGAGGCAAACACAGACACATACCGTAGACAAATGTAAAACCATGGAACAAAACAAGTCAGATATTAAGCACTTATCATGGGCAGACACTGGGCTCAGCATTTCGAATATGTCATCTCATTTATGCTGATGGCCTCTTTCTAAGGTAGGTAATGTCATCCAGCCCATTTTACACTCAAGGCAGTTAGGCACAGAGCTTCAATCCCTTCCCACAGCCATCTCCACATCAAGTGGCAGAGCCAGAATTTGATCTGAGCGCGGGAGCCACGATCTATCCTTCAAGATTCTTCACTCAAGTTGGGTGTGGTGGTGCACACAGAACTGTAACTGAAGTAGTTGGGAGGCTGAGGCAGGAGGGTTGCAGGTTCAAGGCCAACCTCAGCAACTTAGCAAGATCCTGTTATAAATAAATAAATAAATAAATAAATAAATAAATAAATAAATAAGTAAATAAATAAATAAATAATATAAGGCTGCAGCTTGGAGGTAGGATGTCTCTGGGTTCAATCCCCAGTAACACACATGCACACACACACACACACACACACACACACACACACACACACACACACACTCAGATTTCTAGTTAGGTCCCTTTCTAAGCCTTGACACTTGTTGAAGGGTCATACTTCAGACATTGACTACTGCATACATTCCCCGGGCATGTATGCAGCACCCAACATCTCCTTAAGCCGATGCTACCCATCTGTAGCCCTGCCAGGCCAGTGGTGATGGGTAGTGTTTGCATAAAATAGTCACTGAGTAACTCGATGTGAACACGCATCCCCAAGTGGTCTAGCCTCAGACTGACTGGCTGTGCTATGAAGTAGTTTGCAATTTGCCCAAGGAGCAGACAGAGCTGAGTTGATCAGACCTGACGCTCCAGAATTTGGAGTGTGATGTATGGAGAAGACTGGCCAGGGAAACAGGAATGGAGAGGGAATATGGAGAAGAAGATGTCATGAGAAATCATTCAGGCCCTGAGATAGACCATTCTGAGGATGCCATTTGCACTGGGCCATGAAATGGAACCCCAGTATGTGATTCTCCAGATGTGAGCACAGATTACATTTGCCTAATACATCGTTCATCCTTGTCACAGGTAGAAAGACTAAGCAGGAGTAATTGTGGATGAGATACAATAAGTTCCTTTGTCTTCACAATGTGTGCAGAAAGTTGGTTGTAAACACACTCACTTTTCTCCAAGGAAAGATTTTCTTTTAGAAACCTTTTCTTGGGGCTGACTCAGAGGCCACAGAAGAGGAAGGCCTCTGGAGAGCCCAAGGAAGAAACTAGCAGGAGGAATGAAATTAAGTTGAAAACCTCCTTTGACATTTAAGAAAAGTCAACAACCATCTAAGTGATGAGAGAGACCAGAAATATAACTGGCTGAATGTCAATTTTAAAACTAGAAAGATAGCTGCTACTTTATCTCGCTGAGCAGGTGTTTCTGAGCAGTAAATAACTCACGGTTGGTCTATTAAACTTTAATGCTTGTGATAACAGCAAAGAGCATGTTGCCACCCTCCTAAAAATACATATATATATAAAAACAAACAGCAATTTTCAACATTTATGCTTCGCACCATTTTCTTTTCACAGTTGTTTTACTGCATTATCTTTTGCCATTATCTTGGCCACAAGTCCCTGCTGTATGAGGCTGATTTGCAATCGTGGGCAGAACAACCTAATGTAATTAACTATCTGGCAAGTGTACAATGATCATTTCCACATAAAAAAGATTCTCTCCTTGAATGAGCACCCTCCAAATAAGGAACTGATTTCACTGCTTGTAAAGCAGGAGATGAAATTTTAATTTGGGGGGTGGGGCAGGGGGAGAGAAAAGGAGGCATGTTTCCCCCCCTGCTTTCTTCATTTAGTTAAAACTCATCATCTTTGTGAGATTTTTTTTTATTGAAATAGTAATTATAGCACTTCAAAGTGACTTAAAAAATATCCAGAAGAAAAAAAAAATGAAGCAACGTAATTGGAAAAAGGTTAGACACCAAGAGATGTGCAATTTGAATCAGCGAGATGAGAATTATTACCTAATAATGAGGCTTTGCACTCCTATTACACCGGCTTTTGTATCTGAGCCTTTAAAAACCACAAGCTAATGAAGCTTCCTGCCTCCCCTGTGACTGGGGTCGCTATCGTCGCCCTCTGATAAATGGAGAAAATAAGAGCAGGTGAACCCGGCTTCTCTTCAGTTCAAACCGTTTATTAATGCCGTGGTTTGGAATAAAACTTGGAAATGTCCACTCCCAGGTTCTCTTGCTTATTTGCTCTCTTTTCCTAGAATGCCACAATTTCTAATTCCTTGCCCTACACAGGGAGGTCCCCAGGTACAGAGAGAGAGAGAGTGGGATGCAGTGGTGAGCAGGCCGGGGAGCTGGATTTAAGAGTCCATCCCCAGCTAGGCTTAATGGACCCAGCAGTGGAGACTAAATCCTCTTATGGAAATGAGAAGGAGGGAAGAGGAGGGCCCCAGCTGTGTGCAAGAGCCAATTATTAAATATTCAGGAATTCGCCAGCAGGTTGTTAAATCTATGCTAGCTTGAAGTCAGTCATGGTGGGAATATTTACACCACAGATATCAGCAAACACTGCAAACCTGGGCTCCCCACTGCCAGGCTGGTTCACCAGCACAGCACTGAGAGTGATAAAGAAAACTGAGTGTTCTCAGGTGTGGCATGAGCCCTTGGAAACAGTTTTGTGTCCCGCATGGAAAGGAGTGTTTTACAATCATAGATCAGAAGGTGAGACTGAGATGGAGGGAGAGAGAGGCTCTTTGGGAATTCAGTAAGCTGAGGTTCATGTTGTAAGTGCGAGTTAATACTGAGGTTTGGGCTACACTTAGCTGATTCTAGGAAAATCAGTCATCGAAACCAAGAAGTGCCTTTACCTCCCCTGGGTGTTTGGTCTTCATTTCCGTGTCCTCTCCTGGATGGCTGCATTCAATCCCCATTATGAAATCATTCATTCATTCATCAAGGCAGTAGTAATTCCTCCTTGAAGAAGTATTTGTAATTAGAGAGGCTGGGAAAAGAGGCAAAAAAGAAAGAAAGAAAGAAAAGAACTAACAATCAATCTAACATTTTTGCAGACATTTTCCTATGTCCTTTAAAATTATTTCCTTATGTCCTTTATAATTATTTTCTTATTTTATACTCTGCCCCATTAGGTGAAAATTCAGAAAGCTTCAGGTGGTATTTCTCTGTTTTGGCAGTGCCTGGATAAGGTGCTGCTCAATTAGAATTTAGACAATAAACCTCACATAGGCATTAGGGTGCTAAGGCAAGCATCCTGAGATCTCCCTTCTGATTCTGTAGAGGAAAGGACGCTGAATTGGAATTCTGGAGACCTGCCATTCTAGTATTTTTTCTCCTACTCCCTTAATCTTCTGGAGATTCTGTTTTCTTATGCAAATGCAGGTAATATCTGCATTGCTTTCTTTACTTGTTTTGATGAGGACTGAAGGCCCAAGGAAAGGCATTTTAGTAAATGGTGAATTGTTTTGCAAATGTAAAACCAAGTCTATTTTCTTCTCCAACCAGGCCTTTCTCTCTTTTCTCTTTCTTACTGTCTCCTTTCCCTCATGGACTCCATCAATCTAAGAGATTAATTTCTACTCCTGAGAAGGTGATCTTTTAAGTCATTTCCTTAAAACTTGCTAAGATCCTTGAGCTGACAAGCTGTATTTTGTGAAAATGCTGAGCTGTCATACTGATGTCCATATTTATGCCTAATTCCTGGGAGAGGGTCTGAGGTTCTCGAAGTGGGTAGGATTCCTTATTTCTGTAGCTCTCCGGGTGTGCATGCCCAGATCCTTATAGATGCAGTGCATTCATTTAGATATGGGAACTGTGGTGATAGTTGAGACCAGCCATATGGCAAGTGACTCATGCAGCTCTGATGGCAAAACTGGAAGTCATCACCTCCTTGGCTGCCTGAGCTCACTAACGAGAGCAAGGTCACCTTGCATGCCACATTTTTGTGGCCCTTGTATCCCTCACTCCATTTTTCTCCTTCCATACACCTCTGCTTCTCTCTTCAGAGCATCATACCCTTTAAGCCTCATCTTTCAAATCAGCTTCCAAGTCTAAACATTCACTCACTCACCCCAGGAGGAAAGTTATCCTTCCTCATTGTGCTGCTCCTACTGCCACCTGGACCATTGGCAGTCACCTCCAAAACAAAAGTGTCTCTCCCCATCAACAGCAGACTGAGCCAGCAGGGAAAGGACAGCTTGGGTGGCATAAACAGGCAAAGTAAACACAATGGGCCACAGATATCTTCATCTTGGCTCTTGAGTTTAAGCCTTGCCTTTGCCTCTAACTTGCCAAATGATGTTGGTTTGAAGAACGTCAGACCAGACTATACATTGTTCCAAATGTAAAGGTACCAAATGGCAGGCAGTCTCCTAAATGGTTTACAAACATGATCTTGCTTAATCTGCCCATGAACCCATGAAGTCATTACTGTAGTGATTCCCACTTTATGGTGGAAAAGGCTAAAATTTAGAGGGGATAAGAAATGTGCCCAATGTCAGAGCCTTCATAAAATTGAACAGCTGGCATTTGAATTCTGTATGTCCAAGTGGAGTCTTACTTTCTTAAACATTCCTTTGTTTTAAAAAATGATTCTATATATTATTTTCAGTCCAAATATTAATTGTAGGAATATGGTAAGCAGAATTCCAAAAGGGCTCATAATGTCTACCCCTGGTGTCATGCCCTTTACCACCCTCCTCTTTAGTGTGTATTACCTGTGACTTGTTTCTAGATTATGGAACATGGTCAAGGTGGGGTGTCAAGCACATGGTTTTGTTACATTTAAAAGCTATTCTAAAAAGAATTAAAGTCAAAATACTACAGTCATACATGCATGTCCCTGTTTATAGCAGCAGAATTTGCAATAGTCAGATTATAGAACCAACCTTGCTATCTGTCAACAGATGAATGGATAATGAAAATGTAGTATACACAATTGAATTTTACTCATTTGTAAAGAGCAACAAAATTATGAAATTTGTAGGAAAATGGATGGAATTAGAAAATATTGTGCTAAGTGATGTCAGCCAGTCGCAGAAAGTCAAGGGTCAAATGTTTTCTCTCATGTGGAAGCTAGAGAGAAAATAGGAAATAAAAGGGACTTTAGATAATTGAAAAGAGTGACCAGTACAATGGTGGAAGGAGATAGCGGGAGGGAGGGAGAGAGAGAGGAGGGAGGCAGGGAGAGGAGAAGGAAGAACTGATGAAAGAAACAGTTCAAATTATGCTATGCCCATATATGAAGTATCACTATTATGTATGGGAGGAGTGGATAGTGAGATGGGACCTGAATATACCAAGACCTGTGTGCGTGTCTCTTTGTATGACTTTGAATCTTACTATGATGTATAATTACAATGCACCAATAAAAGTATACACACACATAACACACATAATACACACACAGACACACACACACAGACACAGACACACACACACGTTGTCTGAGTAGATTAGAGTTAAAATGAACCTGCTGCTGGCCTTGAAGAAACAAATAACTGTGAACAGCCTATGGAGAGGGCCACATGGCAGAGGACTTTAGCAGATTTTACAAATCTTGGAATTGGATTCTTCTCCAGTCAGTCCTCCTAGGCCTGGTTGACACTTTGACTACAGCCTCATCAGACGTTGAGCAGAGGATGCAATTCAGCCACTCTGATCCCTAAGTCACAGAAGCTGGAAGAGAATAAGTATGTGTTGTACCAGCCACTAGGTTTATGGTAATTTCTTCTGCAGCAGTGTAAAACTAACACAGGTTAAAGAATTCATCCACGGTCACAGCTGTAGGGAATTGAACCCAGGTATCTCCAACATGAGAGTCCACATTCTTTTTCTTTCTTCTTCTTCTTTTTCTTCTTCTTCTTCCTCTTCTTCTTCTTCTTCTTCTTCTTCTTCTTCTTCTTCTTCTTCTTCTTCTTCTTCTTCTTCTTCTTCTTCTTCTTCTTTTGTGGTACTGGGGATGGAATCCAGGGGCATTCTACCTCTGAGTTACACCTCCAGCCCTATTTTATCCTTTTATATTGAAACAGGGTTTCACTAAGTTGCAGATGGCCTTACTAAGTTGCTAAGACTGTCTGAGAACTTGCAATCCTCCTGTCTCAGCCTCCCAAGTATTGGGATTTTAAGTGTGTGCCACCACACATGACTAGAGAGTCCGCATTCTTAACCACTTCTCTGTTACCTCTTTTTTTTTTTTTTTTTTGCGGTACTGGGGATTGAACGCAGGGGCATTCTACCTCCGAGCTATACCCCCAGTCCTATTTTTTATTCTTTATTTTGAAACCGAGTCTCACTAGGTTGCGGAGTGCCTCATTAGGTAGCTGAGGCTGGCCGCGAACCTGGATCCTCCGGTCTCAGCCTCCCGAATGCTGGGATTACAAGCATGCGCCACCACGCCCAGCTGTTCTACCTCTTTTAAACATGTTTGGAGAGATGATTTTTTTGGTTCAATATTGTAATTATCTCTTCAATTTTCTATTCTCCGAACAACTCACAGCCTGTGATACCCTTGACAGAAGAGGCCTTGGGAGGAAGCTTTTGATGTTCCCTTCTAAGAGCTCAGCTCCCTTTTGACTTTCTTTTTATTGTTGACAACACTGTGAATTGCACGTCACAGACTCTAGTCATTTTAGATCCACTAAGGTGCTTAATCACAACAGTATTTTTTTTTTTTTTTTGCTGTACTGGGGATTGAACTCAGGGGCATTCTACCTCCAAGCTATATCCCCAACCCTATTTTTTATTCTTTGTTTTGAAACAGGGTCTCACTAGGTTGCAGAGTGCCTCATTAGGTAGCTGAGGCTGGCCGCAAACCTGGATCCTCTGGTCTCAGCCTCCCAGATGGTGGGATTACAAGCATGCGCCACCATACCCGGCTTCACAACAGTATTTTTAAATTCTTGTAAGATTTTACAATGTCTAGCATCAATACCTTAAAACTCTAAATTACATAATTTTATATAAAGGGTATGAAAATTAGATTTCTATGAGGAAGGTCATGAAGATTTTAGATGCAAAAAGGACTATCAAAACAATTAATGGAAAAAGCAAAAATAAGCACATTAAAGAAAACTAACCAATATAGAGGACTATTTGAGTCTTGAGTTAGGATGTTGGATCCTTTGTGAAGACTGGATTTTACTACCCTTGCTCTTGAGTACAGTATATAATTTTCAGAGCCCCTCATTTAATATGAAGAATTTTCTGGTGGTGACAGCAGAGCATTCAACCAAGCCCAGGGGGTGACCTCACAGGCTACACTCCTGTGAAGCCAGCCCTCAGCACAGTTTACCCCCCTCCAAGGAATAGTGGGATTATGGTGGTTATAATTAGACATTTAGTATTATTATTGTAATTCTTTTTCTCTGTGTGTATCTTACCTACCCACTTATTCAAAAGAGCTTTCAAGCTGATTCCTAGGGTCTACTTTATGTTTGCCATCCCAGCCCTTCTGCCCTCAGTTCCACTGGAGTGTCAAAGCTATGGGGGAGGGGGATCTCTTACCTTTTGATTTATAGATGGAAGAATTTGAGCAAACCTGGTCAATGCTGTGGTCAAAGTCACAAGAAAATTTAGTTCCCTTACATTTGCATCTTCCTCTATTAGGGCCCTAAAGCAAGAGGAGGGCAAGTTTCTTGTTCTTGTCCTTACTCTTATGTCCCCTCCCCAGCCCTGACCACTGTGGCTAGCACAGTGTTAGGCACACAGTGTGACTCAGAGTTTGCTGATTATGTAAAGGATTGGCTGGAAGAGACTTTTGTGGGGATAAAGAAAGAAACAGTGTCTTCAAGGAAACAAGCTCTTTCTGGCAGGCGACTTGTTTTAAAGGAGACCTAGTGTCCTGGTCCTAACCCCCACCTAAGGTCCTGGTCTTTTTCAACTGTGTCCTTTGTTTTTCTCTTCTGTGACAGGACATCAGGCTAAAGGCCAGGCATTTCTCCCAGATGAGGTTATGTCCATAATTCCTGAGATAGTTCCTTCTATGAAAATCATGACTGTTTCAAGAGGAAACTTGGAGACTAAATCATGTAGTTGAGGGCACTAGATCTTTACCATGCCATCAGGTCACCTGAGGCCCCGGCGCACTCTCTCACCTTGATACCCAGGCAGGTAGGGACTTAAAAGAGGTGATCAGTCCTTCTAAAGTGTAGGCTGCTTTTGTTTTTCATTGGTCCTTTCTAATTCTTCAGTCCACTGTTGGTAATGTAAGGCCCTTGGCTCCAACAACACTTGGGCATCTATTTTATTTCTGCTCATATTTGCATGATTACAGACATGTGTGTGATAAAGTCTACTTATGAAGTGTTAAACCTGTAAGGGACATTAGAATAATTTAGACCAATCTTCTTTTTTCCTCTTGAGAAAAATGCAAGTAGGTACAGTTTTAGGATAGTATGCAGAGCTAGGCCTCTTGTTTTCTAATTGTACATACCCTGTTCTTTCCTGAAAACTAAGCAACTCTTTTCTCCTGTAGCATGATCATTTATTATATTACTGGCTATGACCTCAGGATTTTTTTTCTCACCAATTATCCTTGGTCCTACTATATAAATATTTTTTCCAGTTATGCAAATGGACTTCAAACACCATTACGACACCCACATTTTCCATTCTGGGTTCATTTTCTCTTTCTCCTTCCCTTGTTAAACTCATTCTTCTCTTTGAAGGTATGGATGGTTGGTTGTGTATATTAACAAGTTCCAATTCATTTATTCCTTCTCAATATTTCATTTTCATTGAGACTCAACCATTAATATTACCAAAATTCTTACTTGAACACTTTCCAAATAGTTGAGGCCAAAATTTTTTTTTTTAAAAGAACATAAAATGCCTTTCTCGCCCACATTTCTTCTAACCTCTTCCAGCCACTGTTGTATGATGATTCTTTTCCCTTGTTTGTGGAACACCAATGTTGAATTCTATTGCTGAGTCTGTCTTGCCATCTTTTCAGTTTACATTGAAGGCATTCTTTTCTCTTTTTTTTTGTGGTAGGATTTCAAAAGCATGAAGCTCCAGTTCACTGTGATAGAAACAACTATTTATATGAATTAAAATTAGGTCTGCAAGTTTCCAGCCTATAACTTTCTTTATTTTTTTCTCCTCCTATTTCTTTCAAATAGGAACTAGGTCTTTGAATAAGAAAAGGCATGGAGGAAATATGAAATCAGAAAATCACATTCAATCTATTGGGGTTCAGTGCACAGGGCACCACAGTCAGTAGATTGAGGGAATGTCATCTTTGGAAAGGAACACATTTCTGTCCCCGATTTCTCCCTCCTAGCTGAATTAGGACTTGTATGGGGATTTAGTGCTGTAATTATATCATTTCACAGAGTTTAATAATATCCAGAGAAAGATTTCTGTTATCATTTGAATCTTGAATGTCTTCCCTCCCCCAAACCTCATGTGTTGGTAATGAAGCAATGTACGGAGATGAAATAATTGAATCATGAGGGCTCTAACCTCATCACTAGATCAATCAATTTAATGGGCTAATAATCTGATTGTATTACTGGGTGGTGACTATAGACAGGGCATGACTGGAGGAGCTGGGTCACTGGGGTATGGCCCTGGGGACTGCATCAGTCCCTGTCCCCTTTCCCTCTCTCTTTGCTTTCTAGCTGTCATGAGCTGAGCAGCTCTCCCTCTGCCATGGTCTGCCCCCATGATGCTTCTGCCTTGGAGCCAGCCAACCATGCACCAAACTTCTAAAACTGTGCTCCAAAGAAACCTTACCTCCTTTCAGTTGTTTTCATCAGGTATTTTGTTCATAGCAATGCAAAGCTGACTAACGAAATTTCCCAGGTCAAATGACTAGCTGCCTCAGTCAACGCTGATAATACTTACCCATAAAGAGGCTCTGGTGACCTGCAATCTGAGAGGGAGTAGAAATATCCAACTCCCATCTAGATGATGCTTGAAGGAATAAGATTCCAGGAATCAAAAGAAAACTGAAATCAAGGGACAATGGCCAATGAAACAACCTTAGTGACTGCCAGCAATTTGGGTGTGGAGGCATAGCAATGACATATGAGACCGGCATTTGATGGATGGTTCATCAGAAAGCTGTTCAGGGGTAGCTAATGGACATTATGCAAAGCCTAGTGGGTGATAGCTACAAACTGTATTGTCTTTGGCTTCTCTTTCTTTTATGGTGTTATGGTTTGTATACAGAATCCCCCCCCACACACACACACACATAGCAAAGCTCATGTGTTGAAGGCTTGATCCTCAAAGCTGCAGAGTTGAGTGTTGGGGTTTTTGGAAGGTAATTGGGTCATGGGACTCTAACCTTATCAGTGGGTTAATCCATTGATGGATTCATAGCTAAATGGACTATTGGGAGGTGGTGGAAATTTTAGGAGGGACCTAGTTGGAAGAAGCAGGTCACTAGGGGTGTGCCCTTGAAGGGCGTATTTTGTCCCTGCCTCCTTTGTCTCCCTTTTTTACAGCTGCCGTGAAGTGACCAGCTTGGTTTCACCACACACTCTCTGCCATGATGTTCTTTCTGCCTCACCACAGACCCCAAAACAACAGAACCAAGCAATTGTGGGCTGAAACTTCTGAAAGCATGAGTTCTAATAAACCTTTTCTCAGTTAAGTTGATTGCTTTCAGATATTTTGTCATAGCAAAGGAAAGATGACTACTACACTATAATTTTGCATAACTCAAGTACCTGACTCATCCATACTTTTATTTTCCATACTACTTATTTGACATGACTATGGGTTAATGAGTCAACTAAGTGAGACTAGTCACATCTGTGTTGAAACCTGATTGGGCTGAATGCTGATGTGTCCAAAGCTTTACTCTGTTTGGATCAAACAGGCCAGAGCACGATTCTATAGGCTTGCATATATATATGCATGCTGCAGGATTGGCTGCAAGCCTTTGATAACAAATAGAATAATACTGTTTATATTCACATGGGGAAAGGCTCGACTATCAGAGCTGAGCTCTTCACAGCATAATTACAACTTGCTGAGTACTGTGGCTCTGGTGAACAATGAAGATATAATCAGTGCACCTATTTGTCCTCTTGGATTCCAGCTGCTAAAGCAATTTCTTTTTCACAGAACCGACAATTTTGCGGTTCTTGTGAAAATCCACCATTTCCCCCCTGAAATCCTGTGAAATGGAGCTCGCCAGTGGAACTCTGTGAAAGCAGGCTGGCTCTTGCATCATCTCCATGAAATTAGGCAGATCATATTTCCAGCACTGCTATCCTGATTGCATGTTTGTTTAAAATGACAGTTGATGTTGTGTATCTCTTTCATTAGGGAGGCTCAATGATCTTGACATTATTAACTAACTGCACCACTTGCTGCATATAAACACTAATCCGCAGAGACAGCTCAGATAGTACTTGAAGAAAAATAAGGTTCTTTGAATGTGAGGAACTAGCAGAAGGATCTTGGCCGTAGGCAGAACTTGGCAGGTGCATTAGGAGCTGTTCTTCAAGCAAGTTGTTTGCCACGAGGTCTCAACACCAAGATTATGAAGGCAATCCTGGAAATTATTGGGGTTCAAACACTTAACATGGCCAGATCAGGTGGAGGGGAAACTGGTCTGCTAGAGAAAGAAGGAAGCCTGAGGAAGAAGTCTCTTTTCTCTCATTCTGTGAGCCAATGATATATTAAGTACCCAATACCAGATAATGAATCAGATTAGGACAAGAATTATTCTTTTGCTTTTGAGATGTTATTATTTATTTATTTACTTAATTACTTACTTATTGTGTGGTACTAGGGATTGAACCCAGGGGCATTTGACCTCTGAGCTATACCCCCATCCCTTTTTTTTGGTTGTTGTTTTGAAACAGGGTCTTGCTAGGTTGCAGAGAGTCTCATTAAATTGCTGAGGCTTGTTTTGAACCTGTGATCCTCCTGTCTTAGCCTCCCAAAACACTGGAATTACAGGTGTGCACCACCTTGCCCAGCTTGTTTTTGAGATCTTTTAGTTGCATAAGTACACTGAAGCCAGGATTCTAAGTGATAAGAGTTTGGTGGATAGGGAGACCCAGGTAGGATTTTAGTGTTCTCGCATCATGTACCCTATTGCCCCTCCAAGGTGCTCCGCTTTTACCCAGAAGTTCGGGGTAGAGGTGGCAGGATGCTCTCAGTTGTAGAGTTTTCTGATGGTGGAAGATTCTGGTGACCTTCACTTCTTTTCCTCAGGAAAATTCATTTATGGTTATTCCCTGCGGACCTGAACTCTTGCCTCATTCCTCTTATTTTTTGGTCCTCTGAAAACCTACCTTGCTGATGATAAGATTCTGATTAGGCTCCACCCCTGCTCAGTCATCTTTCTCAACTTCCTAGCCTATCCTATTCAGTCTTCATACTCTTCCCCATTCCCAGCCACCCATCCACCTCTAGCGCTTCCCCGAGATGCTCACAAGCCTGCTGGGTCTTCAGAGTTGAACTAAAAGTTACTCTTTGCTGACCCCATGTGTCCATTGCATTTGATCCTCAATGTGCATTGTTGGCACAAACCTACAATCCCCAATCCAGCTCTTGTGTTAGGAATAGAACCAAGAACAGAGCAGTAATGACTCTTGAGAAGAAGGGGAAGAGGTACAGGAATAAAATTACTCTTAGGTTTATCAAAAAGGGGGAGCGATCATGGGATCATAAAATACTTGCTCCCACCCCTTTCCTCCTTTTCTTTTTATTCCTCATCCCATACAGGCCAATACGTTTACTTTGTCAATCCTTTTTCACAACGGGGAATGGGAGGATGCAGTTTTCTTGCCCAAACAAGAACTTTTGAAAATATCATACACCACATGGGGGCAGCAGAGAGTTTAATATAGATAAAGGCACTAGAGAGGGCAGATTTAAACATAATTATACTGATCACAACTAAGGGCTTGATTGCACTTTCCTGAACTGCCTCAAGTGCTAAAGTCAGCACAGGACTAAGAGAGCTCAATTGCAGAGAGCTTGCACTATATTGTCAGTTCACACAGGGGACAGATGCATCCATCTCCATGTTAGAAGGTGACAATATCTTCTGAGTTGTCTAGGACTGTCCCAATTTACATTCCAAATCCCCCTTCACTTTCAAATGTGTTCTGATTTGGGGGATAAATTTTATTGGTTACCCTTACCTGTAGATGTCCTAAATTCCAGATGAGTCCAGTTAGGGAGAGGGCAGGGATGAACAACATTCTAAAAAGTTAAGGAAAACATTTTTTACGTCTAAATGAAGACAGGTTTGGTAAGTGAGTTTGGTCAGAAAACACGTACAAAAATATCCAAACAAATAAAAACAACAACAACACCCAAAGAGTATGTAACCAAAGCAAAATACTGGAGGTAGAGAAGTGAGATAAACTAAAAGTTTCCAGCAAACTAAAACTTGGAAAGATCCCCAGAGGTACCAGTATGCAGGAAAAGAGACTTTCTTAGGCTTACAGCCCTTAGATGGAATGACAGCTATCATTGGCAGGAGGGACTTGGACAGTGTAGTTTATGAATCAGGAAGCTTTGATACTTCTTCCTAGACCCTTATTTTGTAGACTGCCTTAGTGTCTTTTAGGTACAGATCAACCAGGCCCCTTGCCAAAGAATGTGAAAATCTACTTTTCTTGTTTTCCAAAGTACTCTTGTGGAAAGTGTGAATATCTTACACCTTAGAGTTGAGTTGGTGTCGATTAGACAGGGAAAACCCACTCTCTGCCAGAGGTCTTTTTTCCTTCTAGAAAATTACTGAACTGTGGTATATCAGAACTATACACAAACAGAAATCAATGGCCTGAGATTCCAACTCTGACCACAAAGTCAATAAGATGACAAGGATAAATTTGTTCTTCTCCTAAATGCTCTTAAAAGATAAATGGAATGAGGCCTAAATGTGGAGGTATGTTTAGAGGGACAGTTGAAGACGGAGGGATTAAATAGAAAAATGGAAAGGTCCCGAAGATGAAAGTATGGTCAAGGAAAGAAAAGAAATGGAACAAAAGTAGATATAATGGAAATTACCAGAAAAGCTCTAAATTCCTTTTCTTTTCTGAAAATTGTACAAGTTCTTGCTAGTTTTCTATACCCTTTTCACGTATTTTTCTATATCTTTGTCAAGGGTAGAACAGGAAAGAACAGCAGTTGCTAATAGCTCTGTGATGCTTACCAGAAGGTGGGAAAATGAGAGAGAATAATCTTATAGAAAAGGGTACAAAATCAGCATGTTTAGGCAAAGTAACAATGATGGTCATGGTAATAAAAATAACAGCAATAATAGCCAATTCTTGTTGATATCTTATGATATGTCAGATATCTTCTGAAGCACATTGTGTTTGTTAATTCATTTAGTTTTTAGTAGGTCCTGTTGTTATTCTTATTTTGCCAGTAGGGAAACTGGGGCACAGAATGGCTAAGGTAATTGTCTAACTCACGTAAACAATAAATGGATTTTAGATTTTAGATTTCAGACAATTGATTGGGAATGGAGATGAAAGGAAGTTCTTGGCTACCTCCAAAATTCAATGTATGGAGTGAGGGGCATTCCGGAAATTTCCCAGAGGCTGAATATAAATATAAGGGCACCTTAATCTTAAAAGTTTGTTCAGGAAAGAGAACCAAATATCATGACAATGAGATAAATGGGCTTGCAGATATAAGTCTACCAACATGTTTGTGGTTTATTTATTTAATTTTTCGTGCTGTTGAGGATTAAAACCAGGGGCATTCTATCTCTGATTTACATCCTCAGCCTACTTTAAAAATATTTTATTTGGAAACAGAGTCTCATGAAGTTGCTGAGGTTGGCTTCGAACTTGTGTTTGTCCTGTCTCAGACTCCCAAGTATATTGTTCATTATATGTAGCTTTTTTAAAATATATATATGCTTACTTGCCTGATATTTTAGCATGGTGGTTGGACATATGGAAGATAGGTCAGATAGTGAAGCTAACATTTGGAGAAAGTTTGGAAAAGACAATCTGAAAGTGGAGACCCATAAGGAGAAGAATCTGAATCTTACTGACTAGAGGAAGTTCATCTGAACTCTGGCAGTGACACTGCAGAGTGAAGCCTGGGCACCAAGTGACAGTGTTGAAGGTAAGCTGATCACTCTTACCCTGATTTTCTCCTGCTTTGTCACATGAAAGGAATTTTACTTAAGTGTCTCTTCCTTCAAGGAGTTTATAATTTAGCTGGGAACGATGGATCTACAAATAGGTGCATATGCTAACATTCAGTATAGATAGCCGCAAAGGGTGCAAGGTCAAGAATGATATCATTTCAAGGAAATCTGGCTAAAATTGGCTTGACTAAGAAGACTCATAGAGTAAGGAGCTCAGAGATAGGGTATGGCCATGTTGATTAATTTGCTGGCTCAAAGTTACCCCTTGAGCTCCATGGTATACTTCCGGGTGATGGTCTTGGATTTCCTCTCATGGTTGCAAGGCGGCTGCTATTGTTTCAGGAATCATGGGTGCTGTCCATGCCTAGAGTCATAAAGCAAATACCTGTATCTTTGCATCTGTTTTAAGTGAGACCTTCCAAGAAATCTCTCAACATGCCAATTATAGGACAAAATTGCTTCACATGCTCGGGATTAAACTGATAGTTTGCAAAAACAATGGCAGGTAAGACTGTCAGCGTCTTAGCATGAATCAAGGCAGTAGCACCCAGTTGTACCAGTGGACCTATATTATTCTCTGCCACCTGCTCATAGTAAAGAAAAATGCCAGTTTCACCTGAAAAGGTCCTTGACAAAGCAACACAAACTGCTAATATAATTAAGTCTTAGTGCTTACATACCGAGAATTCCATGTGACCAACTGAGAAGTACACAGAGAGCACTGCCGGGACATTCTGAAGTATGATGGTTGTCTGGTTGTCTCAAGGCAAAACACTCATGTGATTATTTGAGCTGTAAGATGAAGGATTCACTGTTTTCACAGAACACGAGTTTTCTTGGAAAGAACAACAGACAAATGATGGTTATTCAGATTTGGGTATTTGGCAGACTTTTTCTCAAAAATGAATGGAGTGAGTCACTTCAAGGAAAACAGCTAATGTTTATTGCCAAGGATAAAATTTGAGCTTTCAAATGAAATTTAGAGTTTTGGAAAAACCTGTATGTGTGTCAGCTTGGCTTTTCTCAATACTTAAAATATTTTTTTTCTTATAAACTTAGGGATGATATTCCCAAATGTGATTTTTTTATAGTGTATACTGAAATAAGTCAACATTTAGAAGATCTGTATAATTGAGTGAACCAGTATTTTCCAAATGACCAAGACATGCTATTACAAAATCATATGCAAGTAAATGACCCATTCAAAGAACAAGATAAAGCAGCAGAAGTTAGCACAACTGAATATGGAGAGTTCTTGACTTAGTGTAAGATTCCATTGCAACCAAGTTAAACAACCACTTGTCAAGGTTTATAATGCCAAAGAAATATATCCGTAATCATCTGCGAAGGAACTACTCTTCTTTCTCTTTTAAATTACATACCTGTATAATTAAAGATTAGATTTTCTTTATAGACTTCAACCAAAAACAAATATCACAACAGATTGACTGAGAAGCAGCGATGGGGATACAGCTGTCTTCTATTAAGCCATACATTAAAGAGATTTACAAAAGTGTAAACCAATGCCACTTGTCTCACCAAATTGTTTTGGAACATGTTGTTATTTTTCATTAAAAATCTGTTGTTTATGTTAACATATACCAGGTTTATCATTGTTCCTACCAAATGAATTTACAAATATTTTAAAAATTTCTCAATTTGCAGTTCCAATATAGTAAATACCAATAGATGTAATCTTCATAAACAAATTTTTCATTTTCTTATAATCCCCAATTATTGTGAAGGATGCACAGGGGTTCTGAGACTAAAATGTTTTGGAACTGCTGGCTTAGGAAACTAGATTCATCGCCGGGCTTGGTAGGGACCCAGTCTGTCTTGAAGCATATGGGCCATCTGAATCTTGGACAAGGTAGGGATTCTGTTCGGGAGGAACAGGTGCAGGTTGGGTGGCTACCCAGTGCTTGTCATGGAGAACAGTATGTGAGGAATGGAAATGGAAGTAACTAAGTACTCTTCAAGGAGAAAAGACCAAAACTCAAGTAAGAAAGCAAAGTCCATAGATGGCAGTTTCTCTTCTTCCACCTTCATTTTATGCCAGAAAAAAGAGGGGCTCACACAATGTATTAGGCAAGTGTTAGTGTACAATATAGTATACAGTCATCCTTCAATATGCACCAGGGACTGGTTCCAGGATCCCTGGAAATATGTGAGTGTTCAAGTCCCTTTGTTAGAATGGTGTGGCACTTGCATATAACCCACAGACATTCTCCCAGAGACTTTAAATCATCTCCAGATCACTTATAATGCTTAAAAAAATATAAATGCTACATACATAGTTTTTATACTATATTTAGGGAACAATGACAAGAAAGATAACAGCACACATTTTTGCATTGATGCAATTTGTTCTGGAATATTCCTTTCTCCCTGGTTGGGTGAATCCCTGATGTGGAGGCTGATTATACAAAGTATAGAAACACTTGAGAAGATTGTCGAAACCAGTTAGTCTCAAACTATATGTCTTTTGACATTGAATAAATTTTCATTTTCCCTTAATATATACTTACACATATGCATAGGCATATATAAGTTTTGAAATATATACATACAATTTTCTGGAAGTTACTTTTCAGTAAGTCCTGGAATATGTATCCTTCAGTCAAAACATACTATACACTATATAAATATATTTAGTGAATCTTTGATGAAAATAATTATTTTTAATTTTTTTCCTTTTGGGGGCTGCTAAAAAGGGGAAGGAAGAGAAAGTAAGATAAAGACAAGATTAACAATACTAGATTTTGCTGGGCGTGGTGGCGCACACTTGTAATTCCAGCATTTGGGAAGCTGAGACCAGAGGATCAGGGTTCGCGGCCAGCCTCAGCTTCCTCGTGAGGCACTCCGCAACTTAGTGAGACCCTGTTTCAAAATAAAGAATAAAAAATAGGGCTGGGGGTATACCTCGGAGGTAGAATGCCCCTGGGTTCAATCCCCAATACCGCAAAACAAACAAACAAACAAAAAACAACAACAACAACAACAAAAAATACTAGA
>PVLC010000165.1:176258-250193 GCA_004027655.1 Graphiurus murinus
GTACTGGGGATTGAACTCAGGGGCATTCTACCTCCGAGCTACACCCCCAGCCCTATTTTTTATTCTTTATTTTGAAACCGAGTCTCACTAAGTTGCAGAGTGCCTCACTAGGTAGCTGAGGCTGGCCTCGAACCCGGATCCTCCGGTCTCAGCCTCCCGAATGCTGGGATTACAAGCGTGCGCCACCACGCCCGGCTAGATTTTTTTTTTAAAGGCACAAATTTCTTGACTTGTGTACAATAGATCTCAGTATGGAGCTGAAGGGATAGGATCCAGCTTAAGAAGGTATGACTTTTCACATTAACAGCAATAAATAAGCAAAACGGCCAGACACTTGCCTGTAATCCTTGAGAAAGGAGGATCACAGATTTGAGAATAGCTTCAGCAGTTTAGTGAGATCCTGTTTCAAAAAGAAAAATAAAAGGGCTGAGGGTATAGCTCAGAGGTAAAATGCCCCAGTAACTAAACAAAGAAACAAATAAATAAGCAAAATGATAATTTGAACTACATGAAGCCACCTGCAGATTCTTGAGTCTCCTTCCTATACTGTTATCTCTATGTCATCATTGTCATTTCCTCTACCTATCATAACCTCCACACTCAAAATACTATTTTTGCTTCTCTACTTGTGGACTAGATCCTAAGCTAGTAGCAATACTTGTTAATATATATGATGGCTTCAGTGTCTTTTCAGACCCAGGGTGCTTATAGTAGGGACATACTAAATGTTTGTTCCATGAACCTGTACTTCTCAGGACAGTTTTAACCTGGAGCTATTTTGTACTCCTGGAGGAACACAGGTAAACGCTGCATGTGATGGAGCACAGCTTGGCAGTTAGGTTCCATGGAGACTGAAGGTCTCATTTGGAAATTCTCACCGAGCTGTCCTTCAGGGCTGTTTAGTCACCTGCAAACATCTTGTTCCTGTCTGTGTTCTCTCTGACTCCTTATGAGCCTATGTTTTCCCTTTTGTTCCCTTCTGTTTCCCTCAGTCCAAAAATGAGTTTTTATTATACTTCTCTGACCCTTGGCTATGCCAATCTAATTTTTCATCTTACTACTAGTGCCATTTAATACTACTCTCTTGCTATTATCGCATACCCTATTATTTTGAATGTCCTCCTCTGGTTTCCCACCTGGCAAACACCTATTCATCCCTCAAGACCAGCTCCAAAGTTTTATGTTCTGTGAAGTTTTCCCAGGAAGATTTAATTATCTCTTTTCTTCCATCTTGCATTTGCTTCTTTTCTGTAGCCTTCTTTTTAAACATACTTATCTTGGGACAATGTAATTATGCATCCTAGTGAGATTCAAAGTGATATAAACACACATGGACATATCACTTGGTGTCTATCCCTCTGTATACCCATGCCTTCCCCTCCCCCTTCCTCCATCCCCATACATGTTTGTGAGATTGGGAGTGAAACCTTTGAGTACGGAGCCCTTCTTATAATGGGTCAGGCTTTGCTGGTTCCACATATTTTCTAGATCATGCTAGGAGCTCTTGGGGCAGATGTTTTACCTTATTTATCACCAGTGGACATGCAGTACCTAGAGAAGGAATTGCACATGGTACATGTTTCACAAATATTTAGGATTTAGTGAGAATGAGAGCAGCCTCTAAGTCTGATCTCTGGGCCACCTGTCTGACCAAACTTTCCCTTTCTACCCACCTTGTCCTTTCTCGTTCTCATTTCTTTTCCCCACTCTTCTTTGCCTTTAACCAGAAGATTGAGTCTTTCATCTGGTGTTCAGGGAGCCCTCTGCTTACCTAGATCCCAGTTGCTGAATAATTAATACCAATTAGAACACACAGGTATTGTCATTTAGAGTAAGTTATCACAAGGCAATATTCTGTCTGTACTAAATAGTTAACCATGTGAGTATGCTGGATGGGGGATGCTTTCTAAACAGTGTACTAGTTAACCTATTTGCTAGTGTATATTGAGCTCTTATAATATACCTCAGCACTTGCAACACTGGATGGGGATCAGTTAGCTAGGTTTTTATGAAATTGCCATTACTTGACCTAACAAAATTGTTACTGAACTCAGGGGGCTTTTTGTATAGCTGGAGTTGCTTAGTGGCTATGTATTTAGAAAAACAAACAAACAACCCAGAGATCAGGAAGGGGTGAATATAACCATCACAGAATTTTGGAAGGAGGAGTAATTGGGGTTGAGGTCCTTAGGAGGCTGGGGAGTAGGACTTTCTTTGCGTCCTGAAAATGGGTGATAATCATTTTCTGGAGACCCAAAAGCTGGAGGACAAAGTAATCTTTATATTTGGAAGGGACTAGCAAGAGAAGAAGAGAGAACATGTGCTGGGGTGTGCAGAGAAGAGTTCTAATGAGGAATAGGGACAAATCATATAGGCATAGAGGGATAAGAGGCAGATCCTAAAGGACAGAGAGGGACAGGGACAGATCGCATAGGGCATAGAGGAATAGTGACAGATGTAGTAGGATCTAAATGAATACAGCCAGATTCTATGGGGTAGCTCACAGTAAGCCTTGGAATACCTTCCTGATTTGGATGTAGTAGTTTTAGGACAGGCTGGAAATTATATGAGGTTGTGATTTATAGAAATTAGACTAACAATGTTCTAGATACATGTAGAAATCTCATTTTTAAGATTTTTTTTCACCCAAGGGTACTAATTAGCAATGCAGTTATGTTGGATTTGCTAATTTCCTCTAAAGGATACTTTTTCCTAGAGATTGTCTGGCCTTACACAAAGAGAAGTAGAGAATAAGCTCCTCACTCTGTTGAAATTTTTTATGGTATCTTCTGAGGCATATTCCCGCTCTGCTCAGGGCCCTCAAAATACGTTCTTAGCACTCTCATCTTGGGGGGATGCCTCGGTGCTGGTCCTTCTAAATTGAAAAGTCTCTGCAGTGTGCTGTTCCTTCCTAGGATTCTGATCTGGGGGCTTGAAGCAGACAGAACTGTACCTCAGAAGTCCATATGCCAAATGTCTCTGAAGACACAAGAAAGCCTTTCACCTAAACTATATTTACACACATACACACACACAAACACACACACATTATATATACTTATATGTATAAATTTGTTTTCTCTCTCTTTTTATTTTTGGCCAGGGGATTTTATATTGAACTTCTTGACTACAATGGTCTGTAGTGGGCTATCTGAAACCATTGGGGCAAATCTTCAGGGCAAATCTTTGGGTCTATAAAACAAACAAACAAACAAACAAACTTTAAACACACAGTATTGAAAATCCTTAGATAAACAGACTGAGTTCTAAAGGAAAATATTGACTTCGTGGCCACCATGGACCACCATCCACTTACGTCATTGCTTTTGCATAAAAAAATGCACTTTTTTGGCTTTCACTAAATAGAATGCAGCAGTTCCTTATAATAACAATTGCTAATAAGAATAAAACACTACCAGAATGAAAATGCGTTTTGAATTATTTCCAATAACTTATGTTTTCTCTAATGCAACCATGGGAAAGGGAGTATCTTTGCATTTTTTCTTCACTTTGAGGAAAAACTCCTAGGAGTGGGACTTGCAAATAGGGTGACCAGGGCAGCTGAGGTTTATGGTGCTGTCTTTGTATCCCTATGCCTAGAACCTCCTTGCATTCTCAGAAGGTCTCAGTTTGGATGATATGATGAAATGCATGATGTGAATGATTACTCAAACGATCCTACTTACTGAGACTCAAGAGCCATAGGGGGAGAGGAGGTGCGAGCAGAGCCAGGGATCCCAAGAGCCTCCACCTGGGGGAGGAGTGTGTGAGAGGGGTGGCATCTGCTGAATGCAAGCCCCAGAGACCTCCCAAGTCAAGGTAGCCGGGAAATGTTTCTAAGGAAGGTCTCTGCAAGAAGGAAAAATGAGAGTGCTCATTTCTGCTTTAGGAAAAGTTTCCACAGAGAAAAAGAAAATGAAAATAAAAATAAAAACAAAACAAAACAAAGTAAAAAACAGGGGACACTGAGAAGCCTAGCAGGAATGGAGCTTAATGATTCCTGTGAGTGCAGCAACCAACTCCTCTCCCTCCTGGTCTGAGAGTAGAGACTGCCATTTTATTCCTGGAGGATTCTGATGACCAGGGCAAGGAATCAAATGCAGCCATGTTTTCAGAGCTGTGTTTGGCAGGTGGCTGTCTCTTCATCCTTGGCTGTGGCTATTTCCTGCTTGGAAAAAAAAAAGATTGTAAGATGTCAGCCTGGGGTGGGAAGGGGCTCCAGGGCCTCTTCAGGCCCTAGGAAGCTCCTCCTCCTGGGGTTCAGCTCCTGGCAGAATAATCCTAACCCTTCTGCCAATGATTCTGTCAATGGGGGTTATCAAATAAATAAACCCACAAATAATTGCCTCCATCAACTACTCCATTTCCCAGAGAAGCTAATCCCTAAGGAAGAGAGCAAGCCAGCACTAATGAATCACACCAGAAGGGGAAGCACAAGGCAAGAGTCTCCTAGGAAGGTCAAGGCCACACATGCCTCTCTCTCCAGGAAAGGATAAGGCAAAAGGGTGTGAGTCGGAATCTTTAGCTGCAAACTCAACTGAGGAATTGGGGGCGGGGGGTGGGGTGGGGGGAGAAAGGAAGAGCAGAATCGGCTTTTTACCCTGTGCGCCTCATAAAATGAATGATCAAAAGTAAATTACAGACTTGCAAATGGGTGGTTAACGACTGAGACAATATGAGTGCAGAGAGAAGCTCATCAAAACACACTGGGCAGGAGTGAGCGAGGGAAGGGCTGAATACAAATGACATTCTATAAAGCAGGCGCATCAAAGCACTCGGCCCCAGCGGAGGCAAAGGGTCATTCCCCACACCTGTCAGGGGCAGGGGCATGCGGAGGCTTCGTTCAAAGGAGGAGGAGATGAAGAGACTGCTCTTGCAGGGAAAGAACCGTGGAGAGGAGGAATGGCAGTGGGGTAGGCGTCCCCAGAACCCGGAAGCTGATGAGAGCGACCCTGGCTTCCCTAGACAGTGGTGTGGGACATCAGTAGAGCAGCCAGCTGGATGTGCAACTATTCTTAGCTGAGGGTGGGGGAGGGAAGGAAAGGCCGACGGACGGGGAGGTTTATACTCTGCAGCAATTCACGGCATCTCCACTCACTAGTGCCCTGCACTGCAGAAGTCCTAAAGGGGGCAAGGTTGGTTGGCGTCAGAGCCCCAGGGTCACTTCGGATCTACCGGAAGCTCTTGAAGCTCCCCAAATTGCTGCTCATTTCCTGGGAATTAAAAAAAAAAAGGAATAGAAAAAGAAAACAAAAAAAGATGGAGAACTCCAACTCTATTGTGTGTGTGTGTGTGTGTGTGTGTGTGTGTGTGTGTGTGTGTGCATGCTGAGACAGAGCTGTGTCTCCACAGTGGTGCAGGGACCCTCTGTGTTCCCTGGGGAGCATCACATAGTGTCTCCATTAGTTAGGAGCAGAATGAGGGATCAGAGGTGGATTCTCCAAGGCAGGCAGATGCTACTGCATACCATAAAGCCACACACACATTCACTGGATCACGGTTAATCATGAAATGAGTGGGTTTTAACCCCGGGGATGTACCAGGCACTGTGCTTCTGCACGACGGCCCACACAGGATTTTCACTGGCCCCTGTGTTTAAGAAGCTTGTAGTAAGCCGGGCATGGTGGCGCACGCTTGTAATCCCAGCATTTGGGAGGCTGAGATCGGAGGATCTGGGTTTAGTGAGACCCAGTTTCAAAATAAAGAATAAAAAATGGGGCTGGGGGAGTGTAGCTCGAAGGTAGAATGCCTCTGGGTTCAATCCCCAGTACCGAAAAAAAAAAAAAAAAAAATAAATAAATAAATAAAAGAAGCTTGTAGTGCAGTAGGGGAGATGGAAATACAAACAAATATTTACAAGAAGAATTGCGTTATAAGAGAAGAATTGGGCCGGGCGTGGTGGCGCATGCTTGTAATCCCAGCATTCGGGAGGCTGAGACCAGAAGATCTGGGTTCACGGCCAGCTTCAGCTACCTAGTGAGGCACTCTACAACCTAGTGAGACCCGGTTTCAAAATAAAGAATAAAAAATAGGGCTGGGGGTGTAGCTCAGAGGTGGAATGCCCCTGAGTTCAATCCCTAGTACCGCAAAAAAAGAAAAAAAAAAAAAAAAAAAAAGAGAGAGAAGAATTGCAAACGTGGTTCCAGGGGGAAAAGAGAACAACAAACTGGGCACTGTGGCAGGCAATGACGAGGAAGTGACTTAAGATTTGGGTCTTGTGCATGTATGTCAATGTCAACATGATTTACATTATGATGTGAGATTGTAATGCACCAATAAAAGCACATAGAATTAGTTAAGAGTATGAATAATAAAATAAAAGTACCATGCAGAGGATACAGCTGTGCAAGGCACAGAGCTGGGAAAAGAACATTGTGTGCTCAGAAAATGGCAAGCATCACTGTGTGGCTGGAGAGTTGGAGGCGAATGTGGGAGGTGAATTTGGAAAATGAGGCAGAAAGTAGACTGAGGAGGGTCTTTGTATCATGCTAAAGAGATTGGTCTCTATCCTATAGGACAACCACCTGAGGCTTCCAAGCAGGGGAAGGACATGATGTGGTTTGTGTTTGGAAAGCCCTCACTGGCAGCTGTGTGGAGCATGCACACACAGAGAGATGCCTGGGGACATCTGTACTATGGCCATTGGGTACATCTGCTGTGCCAGGTGCCTACCTGAGCATGGGCAGGAGCAAGGCTCAGCAGGTAGGAGCAGGGGAGGTGCGGAATTGGCAGGGGTTAGCAAAGGGTATTGGGTTTCTGTGTCCCACACAGGGGGAGAGCCACCTGCTCTGTGCAAGTTCAAGCCAAGCCACACAGTAGGCTGCTTTGCCACATGCCCTCAGGCTTACGTTATAAATGTCCAATGCAAAGGAAAAATGAGTGCAGAGCCTAAGAGGGCTACAGGCAACTCAAAGTGTTAGAATTGGCAGCTGCCCAGAAATTGCTTTAAGCAGCCAGGATATCATGAAGCTTTCCAATAGGCTTGAATTTCTGATAAATTAGCAAAGACAATCAAGATGGTCTCCTCATTCCCCTTATCACTTAAGGATGGCATTTGCCCTGATTTAATTTTCATGTGTTGACATTTGCAAAGGATGCTGGGAGTGGAATCTTCTTGCTCTTCCTCCACTTTGTTATTTAATTGAATCCCATTGATCCTGCGGGTCACAGCTCAGTGTCATTCCCTCAGAAGAACCTTTCTCAGCTCTGCAGACAGGCTTTGGCTCTCTTGTTTCATGTCTCTCCTATCTCTTCTGCAAGAGATGTTTCTACTTCAAAACATATCTGCCTCACAGGACATAATGGCTTTATTACATGACTGACCAAACCCATAAATGAACAAATTGAAAATACAATATTAGAAGGGAACATGGCTGAGGGTGTTGCTTAAACTAAAGGGAATGGCCATTCTTTGAATTGTAGGTATTTGTTACCTGCATATGAGAAGCCTTCATCCTCCACTTGAATGGTCCACCTAATGGAAAAAGAAAGAATGGAAATTTATTTTACTTTGCAGATTTTCTTCATCATCTCTCAAATCCCATGCTTTTAATATTTAAGTCCACAGAAGACCCTTCTATCTCTCATACTTCTGTACTTTCTAAGGAATTGGTTGGACCATGTGGCTCTACCCCAATGAACAGAGGCTACCTGTTGTTACCCAGATCCATTCTCCCCTTCTTCCTTACAAACATGAGTGTGTTAGGGTAGCAACATGGCCAACTATAGAGACTGCATTTTCTGATCTTTTTTTCCTACAAGTAGACAGGTGAAACTGGTATGACCAATAAGACATCAGTGGAGAAGTTATTGGGTAAGACTTTTAAAACTGTTTAAGAGGATTAAATGCAGCTAGCACGTGTACTTTTTGTACTTCCCTTATCTTGGAATCAGGATGTGATGACTGATTCTGGAACAGCAGTCTTGCAACCATGAAATAAGACCAAGAAAATTCCAGACACCTTTGCTTTGACATCTCAAGGCAATAAATCCATGATCAACTGTCTATATCTGAATTTTTCATTCAGTGAGAACAAAAAACAATCAAGCAAATAAAAACACGGATCTTGTTTAAGGTATTATATTGTGGGGTTTTCTCTTATATGTAGTAAAATTCAGTCCTGAATTGACATGAAAAGCATCCATGTGCTTTGTTTTGTTTTTGTTACTGGGGATTGAACCCAGGGGCATTTCAATCTGAGCTACACTCTCAGCCGTGTTTCATTTTGAAGCAGGGTCTCGCTAAGTTGCTGAAGCTGGCCTTGAACCTGTAATCTGCATGTCTCAGCCACCCAAGTACTGGGATTACAGGTGTGTGCCACTACACCTAGCCACCCATGATGCTGTGCAGATACCTTTGTAAGTGAGTCAGTGTTTTTGTTTTGTTTTGTTTTGTTTTTGCGGTACTAGAGATTGAACTCAGGGGCTTTCTATCTCCGAGCTATACCCCCAGCCCTATTTTTTTTATTCTTTATTTTGAAACCGAGTCTCACTAAGTTGCGGAGTGCCTCACTGGGTAGCTGAGGCTGGCGACGAACCCGGATCCTCCGGTCTCAGCCTCCCGAATGCTGGGATTACAAGCGTGCGCCACCACACCCGGCGAGTCAGTGTTTTTCAAGTGCCTGCTGTGTATGGCTCTGTGTTGTGTACTAGGAGACATGTCTGCCTTCAGGAAATAGGAACACCAATAAAAAAGTGCATTTGTAAGACAGGTTTTTTCTCCCTTTCTGATACCATTTTCTATTTTATATCATCTGTCTCCTCCTCTGCAAGAAGCTCCAATCCCACTGTTCAAATTTGTGGAATACACCTTGCCAAGGGCAGGGCCTTTGTTATTATTCTCTCTACTTGGACACATCGCCCTTCCTCTTCATCTCTTCCCTAACTCTCTGAAGGGCTTCTCAAGTCTTACCATAAGTATCAGTTCCTCACCCTGACCAGGCATCTAAAGTGAGCCCTTTCCTATTCTTGCTGCATTCTTTCTATTATTTTTTATTTCAATACTTTTTTCTTTTCTCATGACTCTATCCTAATTTGAAATCATTTATTATTTTGGGGTCTGCATATTTTGCAAACCCTCAATGTGTGTCCTGGCCTGTCCCCAACCCTGTCCATCTGAAGACTGTAACTCTGGAAGGCAGGACCATTTCTGCATCACTCAACTGTTATTCTTACAGCACCTGCATAGCTAACTGTGGACATAAAGAGTGCTGGACAAGAATAGTCTGCCTTGTTATTGTATTCATGGATTTGTGTTTGTGAATTAAAATTTATTTGTAAACCATGAATTGATGTCCACAGTGCTTTTGTAGTTATTCACGGACATGATCAGAGCTGCAAAAGGTTTTAGCCACTCGATGCGCACATTTCCAGATGATGCGGAACCAGGTGATGCTCCGCCTTCCTCAGAGCTTGTACTCAAACAAGTGTCCTTTTGGCAGTACATTTAGTGCCATTTTTCCACATTCATGTGCTTTTCTTAGTGATTTTTGTGTTTAAAGTGGTCCACAGGAGAAACTCCAGTGGAGTTGAGGGAGGAGGGAGAATTAATGAAGGAAACACTTCCTTTGACATCATGTACATATGTGAGAATATCAATGCCAATCTCAATATCTTGTATGGGAGGATGAGGGAGTGAGGAAAGACCTGGGCGTAAGCCTACCAAGTGCCGTGTGCGTGTATGTCACTATCACTGTGACCTACATTATGATGTGAGACTACAGTGCACCAACACAAGTATAAAAATTTAAAAAGAAAACTGCAATGAATAGCATGATGGAAAATTAAAGGATGCTGCAGGATCCTGTAGGAGAGGGACTTAATTTTTAGTTTGAATATGTCCTGAGAAAAACAAAAAACAAAAAAAGGCATCTGGATTTGGCAGAGGTAGAGAATTTTGTCCATCTTCCATGATCAAGTGGGAGATCCTATGATTAAGTATTTGAAAATGCTTAACCAATATTCTGTTTTATGTTATTTATGTTCAAATAAAACTTCTAAGGATTTGACTTTTAAAAAATAAAATAGGATAAAATAAAATGGTCCACAAGCATGGTGCTGAAGTGCTCTCTTATGTGCAAGAAGGCTCTGATGTGCCTTATGGACAAATACTTGGGTTAGAGAAGCTTCCTTCAGGCATGCTACAGCATCATTTGCCATGAGCTCAATATAAATGAATCAATGACATATATTAAATGGAGTATCTCTAAACAGAAGCACATATATAACAAGGTGACCAAAGGCTTGCCTAACCCCATACTTTCCCTAGTTGCCAGGCTTTGGTATTGCTAGTTTAGTATTCGTGGTGACTTTATAGGGCAATGCTATTGCAAATAAGGAGAGTCAGTGGTGTTTGTTGATGAATGGTATGGTTTCACAGGATACCCTTCGGGCTCAGAGGGGACAATGGGATTCCCAGCATCCCAGCCAATGCACAGCCAGTCTGAGTTAACTCCACACTAAGGTTGGCAGTCATTGGGCTGTTCATTGTAGGAGGAAGTGTTTCTAATTCTCTTGGCACCATCCTGCAGCACTGCAGTGAGATGCCCAGGAATCCACAAGGTGCCCTGAGGTGGTGATGTTTTTGGAAAGGGAATTAAGAGGCAGCACCTCTCGATGGCTGCCTGTGTCAGACGATTACGGAGAAGAAGAATGACAAGAGAAAATGAAAAGGAAATGGGCTGACAGCCTGCAGAGTGGTTTTTCAACTCCAACACAAAACATTCAGTAGTAATTATAGAATAACCTTCATTTAAATGCAAATAAGCCTGTAATTAAGATAAGGGACCTACCATTTGCCAGCATTTTTGTTGTTTCTTTTTATTTTTTAAATTTCGGGGGGTGACAATTATGGTTTCTCAGACATTCCTCTGTTTTATTGATGAGCAGTCATTATGTTTATGGATTGTGTTGTGAGTGCAATATTTGGATAACTGCAGAATAGAAATTAGTGTCACTTACTTTCAGCTGCCCCCAGCAAAACAAAAAAAATATGTGTGGCGCATAATGTTGACATAAGCAAAACTTCCTAAGTGGCAGGGCCCTGGACGACATCAGACAGTGTGCTGTCCCAGATCACCAGGACCCTGAACCTGACACAAATGCACTGAGTCCAGAATTACAGGAGGAAACAAACAGCCTTCTTGATGACTTCTAGCAGAGCTGCTGAGCCTTTGCAAAGCATTGACAGTGGTGCCAAGTGCTTCTCCTTGGCAGAAAATGGGCAAAATCAAATCAAGGATGCAATTTTTTGACATCTTCTCAATAGGAACTTCAGAGAGGGAGATGTTGACCTGGCCCTGGTCCGCAGATTAGTTGGTGACATGGGACAAGTCTCTTGACTTCTTCTGCTAGGTTAATGTTAATCATTTCTATTGACTCTGGTTGACTTACCCTCAGGATAAGGGAAAGTGAGGCCTTCAAGGTAGACTAAAAGTCAAAGGGCTATAGGCCAGGCAAGCATGCATTCATTCACTCATTTATTTAACAAATGCATACACACATATACAGACATTTCTCTCTCTCTCTCTCTCTCTCTCTCTCTCTTCATTTACATATATATGAGCATGTTCTGTGCCAGGGCTATTGTACGTGTTTGGGGATACAGCAGTGAACAAACAGACCTTCTATTCCAAGCTCGCTGGGGGCCGCTCCCACAGGCACACTTGCCTATGCTGTCAGGAGCCTCACTCAAGGCCTGGTGCAGCCACCTCTGCCAATCCCGGCTGCCACTTTCCCTTAACTCCTTGCCATAGCTCAGGAAATCTTCTTTTCAGCCAGAAAGCATGGGAAAGGAAGGTTTTCAGAGAAGCTGAAAGGGCCAGCAAGTTCAATTTATTCTTTTAATTAGCAAGGGAGTTGCCTTAATAGTCCATTAGCCATCATTTAATTAAAGAAAACTTTTCTCCCTAAAATATATGGAAGTTGCATGAGAACTTCTCAAGATATTGTTCTTTTCCGGTGGTTTGTTAGGCAGTCTAGGCCATCCTATGTTCCTCAGGAAGTAATCAGACAGCTGGCTTCTTGGTTGGCTTTGTTTTTTGTTTCTTTCGTAATGCCTTTTAAGGATCCAGTATATGCTAGGCTTTTTTTGTTGATTTGGACTTTGGAACACTCAGAGGATGAGGTGAGCAAAGACATGTTAATAGGGCAAATCCAACAAGCCTGACACTGCTCACAGGATTTATCATCCCTTATCCTGCTACTTCTCTGTCACCTTCCTTCTCAACACCTAGAAGATTTTACACACACACACACACACACACACACACACTCACACACACACACACACACACACACACACACACACACACACACACTGCTTTAAATGAACATGCCTTGCCTGAAAGGTGTTGCCATAGCTTTCCCTGGACTCCCTTTATCTCTATTAAGTGTTATGTTTGTCTGGCTAAAGATGTTTCCTAGGAACCTCAGATGCCCTTGATAGAGTTTACACACTGTTACCTAAGACCAAAATGTATTTGATGGATTAACTGGGGAACTTACAAAACTTTAATGTCTTTTTTTTTAAGTGTCTAACTTTGTATCCTCTGGGGTGATTGTTAACTTCAAAAGCCATTTCAAGGTTCAATAAAACTAATGGAGGTGAGATGGGTCTGGCAGAGCATTCTGATTCCGGTTTTCAGTGTTCTTTATCAACCTCAGGATGAATTGACTAACAATTCTGAGGTTTCCATGGGGAGCATAAACTTAGCCTTCATTTTAGCCCAAATGACACCTCCTCCACAGAGCCTTCTTTAATCTCCCCTAAGAATATTAGAACTAGGTAGGCAAGAGGCGCATACTTGTAATCCCAGTACTTGGGAGGCTGAGACAGGAGGATTGCATGTCTGAGGCCAGCCTCTGCAACTTAGGGAGACCCTGTTTCAAATAAAATGTAAAAAGGGCTGGGGAAGGGGATATAGCTTGGAGGTGGAATGCCCCTGTGTTCAATCTTCAGTATGTTTATGTATGTATGTGTGTGTGTGTGTTTGTGTGATATACACACACACTCATGCATGCACACACACATATATATACACACATATATATGTATATGTATATATGTGTATATGCTTATATATGTGTTTATGTATATATATATATATGTGTATATATTTGTGTGTGTGTGTGTGTAAAGTCTTAGGACAAATTAGGTCTTCTTCCATCATGTTTTCTGTGAGATCTCCTTCCTCAAATGCTATTTGAGTACTCCATATTTCTTGAGATATAAATCAGATCTTAAAATTGTTGAACCTTAACATTTGGGTAATCATGTGCAGCTTCTATATTCTAAGGTGAATTCTCTGGCTTTTCCTGTGAAGTTTCCTTTGTTTTAGAAAGGGTCATCTTTTTACGCATTATATTCATAGGGCTTTGAAGTACATATCACCCATCTTTGTTAAGAAATCTCGAACTAAGAGAAATGATCTATATTTGGATACCCAAGATTTAGATATTGGATAATTCATTTAATAATTAAAAAGTGTGTCTTCATGTATATCTTTGGAGAGAATATCACGGAGTGAGTGGATTTTGTTCCTTTCATTGGAGCCAGAGAGCTGGGATGGGTGAACTGAACTTGAGGGGACATGGACAAGTTGAAGAAGTTCTTATCCTGGGTGATCAGTGAGCCCTGGTTACATGGTAAAAAGGTTAAGATAAGAGGTAACTATTAAAGGCCTCTATGGAGAGACTGGCCTGCAGATTCTGGGAGAGTTATTTATCATAATCTAATTTAAATTTTTCCTTTTGGTTCTTGTAGTTCCTTTTTTCCTAAATTTCAGTCATGTATTGAAAATATGACAGCTCTGTGTTAGCCGTGCTTAGAGCTGTAAATGAGGTATTCATGCCCACACTTCGGCAGAAAGGGCGTGGAGGACAGCTCCGGCAGAATTGAGAAGGAGCTATGAGAAATCTGAAGTAATGGGCAGAGAAACTTGAAGCAGCGACTTGGAGAAAGAGATGATGAATGACAATGAAGATAGATTTGTGCGAGGTTTCAGTACTCTTACTTGGGGAAGGAACTAGATTTCTTGCAGTTATGCAGAGAAAGGCTCAGTATAGTAATTGGGCTCCATAATTTGAAATGCAAATGAATGATAGCTCCCACTGTCCTTGACAGTTTCTGGGGAGAATTTACTCATTCCTCCCACTCTTTGGCTTCTAACCAGTTAAGGGAGTATCGGGGGGTCTTCAGGAAGGTAAAAATGCAGCATTTGCTTTATTGTTGGCAAATCCAGGTTGGAGAATTCTGTTATTTTAAACCTTGGGAACTGCTGGATACTAACATGAACTGCCGGGTTGCCCCAGGAGGAAGTAGAGATGAATATAAAAGCCATGTTTAGGTATCTACAATAGATACTGATAATATTCCTAGGGTTTGTTGCATCTATTCCAATTATTGGGAAGTGCTCAGTTTCAGTTAGAAAACAGTAGTTTGTGTTTGTCAGGTGGGTTCATAGACCTCTGAATTGCACCCTTGGACTTCTAAGGGGTCTGAGGACCCCACATTAAGCAGCCCTTTCCTATAAAGAAACTGAATGATTGAGAAAAACATCAACACCCGTTATGTAAAGATTGCAGAGGCTGTAAAGCCCTGGATGCCTTGACTATCCTTCCTGACACATGTCCCCATGAGATAAAAGTTAACCAAGGAGAAAGAAAGCATCTCTCTGGCTCCAGGTGCCCTGGTGAGCCCCTTGCTTTGCTCAGGTACCCTGATTTGGGACCTTATCTTGTTTCTGGAGCTCTCCATGGCCTCAGTGGCCTTCCACAGCTTGCCCTATTCTGAATTTCACATTACTTCTAAGTGAGAAAAGCTCACTGAGTTTCCTCTTAGTCTCCTGAAGGGAAAGCAAAACAAACACACAAAAAATGACGGCTATCTTTGCAGACGCAGACAAATCCATCTCTTTCCAGGACATTTTATTTTCACATTTGACAGCAGTCATAAGACTTGGTCAGCACTCCGCCAAGGATGGTTTATTAGGGGTGGAGGAGGGAACATTCATGACAGCCATCTCCTAACTCATCCTCTGCTGCTGTGAAAACCACAGGGCAAGGAATGCAGCCAGAAAAGCACATAATTGTTAGCGAGCACTTTTTATTGACCTTCTTGACAAACACAGTGGGGAAACGGACCCCCTCTGTGACTTCATTGTTGTCTTTGTTAAATTAGCTGCATTTGGACAGGTCAGAGACTATGAACATCATCATGAACCATTCAGCTGAGTATCTACTATGTGTAGGGCATTATACATGGTGCTGTGTTGGGTGCAAAGAAGAATTCAATGATAAAGAATAGCGAACAACAGCCTGTAGACTCTTCAGAGGATGGGGAAGTACACATTTTGTGATGGCTAGTTTTACTTGTCAACTTGGCTGGTCATGATGCCCATATGTGGTCAAACATTATTCTGGATGTCTCCATGAAGATGCTTTTTGGATGAGATTAACATTTAAATTGGTAGACATTGAATAAAGTGGACTTCTCTCCGTAATGCAAGTGGGCCTTATCCTGTTATTTGAAGGCCTGATTAAAAAGTTGACTTCTCTTGAACAAAAGGGAATTTGGACAGCAGATGCCTTTGGACTTGTACTATCAGTTCCTATCTGAGTCTCTAGGCTACTGGTCTACCCTGCAGATTTCTGATTTTCGAACTCCATAACTGTGTGAGCCCATTCCTTAAAATAAATCTTTCTCTATTTATAGACATACATCCTAGTGGCTCTGTGTCTCTGGGGATTCCTGGATAATACAGACATCTTACCTCTTTTTATTCCATCTGTTTTGTTGCTTTTAGGGCACTTTCCCCCCTGGGAAAGTTGTCTGTGGCCAGGCTCTTCCATAGCAACATTATTTTCTATTTCCTTAGAGACTTGGTAGAGAAATTCATCACTATGTCTAACAGTCATGGGTTTCTACAAAGAGAGTTCAAATTTGAAGGGATAGCCTTTCACTTAAACCAAATGAAAATGATTGTAGGTTACTGTAGTGCTCCCTTATCCATGGTTTTGCTTTTTGGGAGTTCAGTTTTCTGTAGTCGATCATGGTCCAAAAATATTAAATGGAAAATTCCAGAAATAAATAATTCTTAAGTTTTAAAGTGTGCGCCATTGTGAGTAGTATGATGAAACTTCATGCCATCTTGCTCTATACTATTTGAGGTGTGAATTGTCCCTTTGCCCAGTGTATCCACACTGTATATGCTGCTTGCCTCTTAGTCAATAGCTATCTTGGTTATCAGATCTGCTGTTATCCTATCCCAGTGGTTTATTTATTTATTTTTTTTTCCGGTACTGGGGATTGAACTCAGGGGCATTCTACCTCCGAGCTATACCCCCAGCCCTATTTTTTATTATTTATTTTGAAACTGAGTCTCACTAAGTTGCAGAGTGCCTCACTAGGTAGCTGAGGCTGGCCACGAATCCGGATCCTCCGTTCTCAGCCTCCCGAATGCTGGGATTACAAGCGTGCGCCACCACACCCGGCTTCCCAGTGTTTATGTTCAAGTAACACTTATTTTTCTTAATAACTGCCCCAAAGCAGTTATTGAGTATTGATATGCAATAAGGAGCCATAAAGTACTTCCTTTAAGCAAAACGTTGAAAGTTCCTGACTTAATAAAAAATTAAATTGTTTACTGAGGCATCTTCCAAATCTGAATGAAATCTGAGATCTACAGTAAGAACAAATAAGAAACACACATTCTATGTAGGTTTTTGTATGATATGCAGTTTTAGACATCCATTGTAGGTGTTGAAATAAATACCCCATGAATGTGTAGGGGATGACTGTACTTAAAGATTTCCCTTTCTCCCCGTATACTTGGAGGTAAAAAGTGGTTTTCTCATGTGACAGTACAATTGTCATAACCCCTGGCTATAGAGAAGAGACTAAATTCCTCATATCTTGAGCAGAGTTTGGGAGAAATGAGGAACAGCTGGTAAAGAGTATTTTGTTTCCTGCTGTTTCTACTCCATACACCCTCCTCAAAGGCATCTTCCAAATCTGAATGAAATTTCATCTACTAATGAAATTCTGGTGACTTTTATGGCCTAACCGTCTCTGAGTCCCATACCTGAATACCCAGTGTCTTTTTTTATCTTCTCTTGGCTCTTAATCTTAACATATTCAAATCTAAGTGGATCATCTTTGCTTTAAAAATCCTATCCCCTTCTGGTGTTGTCTCAGTGATTGTACCTCTGCTTTCCCAATTGTCTAAGCCAGGAATCCTGGCTCATCGATATAGCTCAAATTTCCCTCCTCTGCTTCTTTTCTTTTCTATTATTCTAGTGCATTTCTTCATCTCCTCAGGCCTACATGATCACAGTATCCCTTCCTCTTCTTCACTTTACCCTCCACACTGTTGCTCCAATGACCTTTCCCATGTGCGAATTGTTGTATATACATTAAATCATAAAATGGCTTTCTATCAATTTCAGAATAATGTCAAACTTCTCGGCATGGTCTATTAGCTATCTACTGCTGCATAACAAATAACTCAAATACATAGCTGGTTAAGGCACAATGGTGGCTCTGAGCATTAGGGATCTGGCAGTGGCTTGACTGAGTGGCTCTGGCTCAGGATTTCTCACCAAGCTACAGTCACCCTGTTGGCATGGGCTGCGGTCCCTCTGGGCTTGCCTGGGGCTTGGGAATATACTTATAAGCTCACTCAGAAGCCTGTTTTCAGTTTTTTATTAGATGAGTATCCCTATTAGAACATGTTTCTTCCAAAATCAGTGAAATTTAAAAAAAAAAAGATGGAAACCTCCATCTTTTATGATCTAATTGTGGACATGACATACCATCATTTTTTCCTTGTGATATTGATTATGCAAAACAACCTTGGTAGCATTCAGGAGAGAATAGGGTCATTTTGGGGCCATCTTAGAGAATGACTACAACATATGACTTTACCAGTATGACTACCACATATGATGTCAGTAGCTCTTATCCAGGTTCTATTGCATTATACCTATCTCCGTCATCTCTATTAACTACTTCCTTGCCCTCTGGACTTCAGTCATATGAATCTTCTAATACACTGTGTCTTTCAAAACTCTTTGTGCCAGGTGTGGTGGGGAACGCTTGTAATCCTGGTACTTGGGAGGCTGAAACAGGAGGATCTGGAATTGCAGACAGCCTTAGCTATTTAGTAAGGGCCTCCTCAACTTAATGAGACCCTGTTTCAAAATAAATAATAAAAAATATAGGACTGGGGATCTTGGAGGTAGAATGCCCCTGGGTTCAATCTCCAGTACTGAAAAAAACCAAATAATAATAAAAAAAAACTAAACAAAACAAAACCTCTTTGTCACCACATACTGTATCATTCTTCTGAAAAATCTTTATGCCTTTTTTATTTTGGCCTGGATAACTTTGTCTTGTAATGTGTGATTCCTCACCATTAAGGGACCTCCCCTCATATCCCTTTCTTTCAACTTTAGACTTTTATCTGTGCTTTCTTTTTTAAAATATATTTTTATTGGTGCACTGTAATTATACATCATATCGAGATTTAGTGTGATAGAAGCATACATGCACATAGCACCTGGTGTAGTTTCCCTACAGATCCTGCCCTGCTCCCCCCTCCTCATTCACCATATTGAAATTGGTATTGATAACTTCAGGAATGTACATAGGATTGTTCAAACTTCATCCTGTCCTTCCCCAAGTCCCCCCCCACTATTCTACTAGCATCTCTTCTCATTTATCTGGAGTTTATTTTGTTTCCTGGCTCCTCTCTACCTTCCACATATGAGAGAAAGCATATGATCCTTCCTTAAAATTCACCTATATTATGCTACTTTAAATTTTATTGTAAGCATTGGTTTATAAGTCTCCTGCATGCTATCATAGTCTTCCTGAATTCAGAGATAGCTGATTATTTATCACCCATTTTATTCTCAATGTCAAAGTGCTGGAATAGAATAGGAGCTTAATAAATGAGTGACAGATGAGTAAATAAATGAATCCAGAGTTTGCTACAGAATATGAATTTTAGGGAAGAAGGAACATAAGATTTCTGTCAAATTTTATTGTATCTCACAATTTTTGTGGGTCAGGGGTCTGGGAAGGAATATGCCAAATTCTCTTGGCAACTATTCTGCTATGTGTGGCATTGAGTGAAGTCATTCAGTGCTATTTGGCTAGTGGATAAGCTTGTCTGCAAAATTAAGATTGGCTTCATTGTAACTGGCATCTTGTTAGCCATGATTAAAAGATGAAGCTCAGCTGAGAATGCCTATGTGGCATTTCAGGGAGTCAGATTTGTTGTATGGTCATTAAGGTTTCCCAGAGAGAGTGTTTAAAGAGAGCAAGGCAGAAGGTTCAAGGCTTCTACTGGCCTAGTCTTGGAAGCATCACTTAAATGACATTTTATCGGTGCAAGCAAGTTACAGAGGAGGCCTCCGTATCCAAAGAAAGCAGACTACGAGGTCATGAGCAGCAAGTAGCATGACTCATTAGGGCACCAACTGTAGAGATTAGCTCCCACAAATACAATTAATTATTGTTGCCTATGCTGTTTCTCTAATTTTCTGAGTTTGTGATTTTTAAACATTTTCATTTTTTTCTTTTGAACCAGTAGGATAACTATGGGTCTATGATTGTAACTGTAAGTGGATGAAAATCACATTTATAGAATGTTCACCATAAATAGACGTCAACTTTAAAGGAAGTTTACACTGGCATGATACCAGGCTCTGTCATTTGTACTGCAATGTGTCAGTGGATAATTTGATTAAGATTCTCAACCACAGTGGAATCTCTTTCCTAATGGTCTTTTGGAAGTGTATAGTGTTAATTTTGATTGTCACAATGACAATCATATGTTGTTGCTGATATTTACTTGCATCCTGCAATATGGGGAGTATCCTATAAAACAAAGACTTTTCCAAAATTTCATTAGCAGTCTTTTTGAGAAACACTTAACACATAGATATATGCCTTTCATAGTTGCAAATGTCACAACCTAATGTGATTATGATAGAGGAGAACTGGATCAATATTAGATTGTGTGTAAAAGCAGGAACTTTAATCTGATGCAGTCCCAACAAGAGCCAACACCATGACGTGTCTGCCAAAAATTTACCGTTGTCTAAAGTTATATTGATAGAAATTTCAGTCCAGAACACAGAAAACTGTATTAATAGAAATTTCAGATTGTATACTGGCCAGAACACTCTTGAAGTTTTGTGGTCACTCCTCTGCATCTGGCTTTAAAAGTAGCAGAGAACGGCCACCAGGAGGATGGTCTAGAAGTCATGCCTTGTGGGTGAGAACCATGACAGTTAGATTCAAATGTTTGAAGGATTTAATGGAAGAAGAATTAGGAAGAGTCTTTGAGATTCTGGAAAACAGAATTAGGATAAATGAGGGAAGACTTTTTAAACAATTAAAACAGTTTGTCTAGAAATTAAGTGTTCTGCCTTGTGTGATAAGCATGCTTAGGAACAACCCCGTAGAGAGTAGACAATGATGGGCCGTGGACATTTTAAATGAATTGAAATTACGAAAGAGCCCCTGTATAGACAGCACCTCTAAGTTACCTTCCATTATTATTATTACTATTACTACTACTACTGCTACTACTATTATTATTATTATTATTTTATGATTCCTGGACTCATATTCATGAAATACTACCTCTGTGATAATGTCTTTGCTTTTTATACCTTTGTTACCCCACAGTCCCTTAAGTGATCTAAGATTTTGTTTCTTCAATCACAAATAATCATAGTATCTGACATAAGAGGATAGCAATGATAATCCAATTACATAATAGTTTTAAGCTGTAAAGTACATGGAAATATGGGAAATTATTTATTTTGTTTTCCACAAAAGCTGTGGACAGTCAATGTGCATTCTGATAACTGTCTTATGTCTGAGAGGAATGTTTTAAAGTTCTTTCTAAAGGTCATTCTAATGACTTGTAATTGTTTTCTGGCTTTTTGACAAGGGGTGAAGGTCCGTAATGGCTGTCAACAGAGTGTCATATGGAGTGGTTTAATTAGCACTTACCGTTCTCTTATTGGTTGGCCTTTATTTGGTCCAATACAGAGTACAACTTTTGAACCAAGGGAGGAGATGAGAAAAGGTGAAGGAGAGATGTGTTAGATAAGCTTTTACTTAAATGATGTTTATTTGGGGGAAAATGTCATCATCATTATCTTAAAAAAACAGATTAAAAAACACATATTATTAAATGCGCATTGACTTCTCTCTTTCTTTGAGATGGCTCCAGTTTTGGGGAGAACTCAAATCCCTCTGCTTGTTACAAGAATTTTGTATCAAAAAGAGAAAGAACGCATCAACTCAAGCTGACTTTTGTCGTTGTTTAAAAGAGATCCAAGGTAGGCAAATTAGCTTCAACAAGCCCTTCTAAATTTAAAGAGGAGAAACTTGCATTACCGTTCATTTAATGTTTAATTAAATTTATTATAGCTAGTAAGCTGGGTTTAGGTTGAATTTATGGTACGCTAATGTTAGACTTTTATGTATTCTATGTACAGTTTATAGCACGTTGGGGTCTCTTGTATAATCAACATGTACAATACACTTATGCCCATTTTATGTGAGTTGGAGCACAATTTTACTATTTTAAATGATTGTAGAAGTTTACAGTTATATTTCTCCCCTTATATCATATTGTTAGTGATGTCTATGATTTATTTGATGCCAAGGACTTGATGTGGAACACAATTCCCAATTATAGCAATCGTCCTACAGGGAAAATGGTGTTTGGTTCGTAACAACGCACTTTTATATCAGATTTCCAGGGATGCAGTTTCAAAATGAGGCAATTGTACACATGTTTACTAGAGGTAAATTTTTTCCATTAACCAAAGTTAAAGATGATGGGCTTTCACAATGGAACTGCAAATAAGCCCGATGAGAGTAAGAGGGATTATTGATTTCCTAGTGAACATTGCCCATGTTGGTCTTCAGTAACATTCTATGTAGACCCCCTCTTTCCTCTGTTCTTCTGAACGTGTTTCCACTTCAAATAATGGAGTGGAAAGGAATTTCAAGAGCATCTTGTCCAACCCTAT
Source organism: Graphiurus murinus (assembly GCA_004027655.1). Taxonomy (NCBI): domain Eukaryota; kingdom Metazoa; phylum Chordata; class Mammalia; order Rodentia; family Gliridae; genus Graphiurus; species Graphiurus murinus. The sequence continues at coordinate 198,318 of PVLC010000165.1, forward strand.
ATGAACAGAGAATACTGGGCTCAGGGTCCCTCCTAGAGAAACTTCTCCTGGGCCATAGAGCTTAGGAAGGTGGGAGCCAGATGTGAGCTCATATCTGAAATGAAGTCCGGAACTTTTATTTTCTATTTTTTTTGGTAGTGCTGGGGACTGAACCCAGGGGCATTCTATCTCCGAGCTACACCTCCAACCTTCAGCTCTTTTTATTTTTGAAAGAGGGTCTCACTAGACTGCTGAGAGTCTCACCACATTGCTGAGGCTGGCTGTAAACCTCTGATCCTCCTTTCTCAGCCTCCATGGTCCACCATGTCTAGCTAGGACTATTTTTTTTTTTTTTTACTATTCACACTTCTCTTTATTACTGTGGTTAAACTGTTGCTGAAGCCAACAGGAGACACCATTATTTATTTTATACTAAGTCCCTGCTACAGAAATGCCTCCCCACCCCGTCTTCCATTTCAGATACTCTATTTATAATCAATAGTTTTTCAGTTGTATATGGTAACGTCTGAGAAGTTCTAAACCTATGCTTATAAAAGGAACGTGCCATTTGAGGTACCAGAGGAAAATAAGCCTGACTAATTGCCCTGCCTCTGAGATATGCCCCTCGTGATGATTGCCCCTTTTTCTCTCTGACCCTTCTGGGCCCAATACCTCCCCTACCTGGATTAACTGGTTACTATATACTTATTTATGTTCCATCAGCCAATATCCTTCAGCAATAGTAGCAGCAACCTTGATTTGTTTTCCCCTTTTACAGCTGTGTTGCTGGAAGACGTAGATGGAACATTTAATTTGGCATTAAATTCTATTCTGGGGCATCGTCCCCTGTGGCAAAGGTGATGTGGATGGTTTGCATTTATGATTTCGCTCAGTTCAACTCATTTTTATGCCCAGGGAAAGTTTCTGCTCAAGCTTTTTCTTGCTTCCCTTGCAGTTTTATTTCTGATTTCACATAGAGGATTTCATAGAGTGAAACAGTCTGCTTTCCCTTTGTATTCAGACTACCATTTTCCATTAGAAGTGTTGGCAACAACCTTGTTTCTGCATATACGTGCAAAAGAGATAGAGCATGTGAATTTTGAGTGGAGTGCTATTCTTGAGGGATGTGGTCTGTGTCAGAGGCAGACACGATGGGGATACTTTGCATCTGTGAGTTTTTGCCATCCGACGTGCCTGCCGGGGAAAGAGATTCGTCTCAGCCCTTCCTTTTCCCTTTGCATCTTTACCTCTGATTTCATAGTAGATGTTACAGTGGCAGGACTACTTTTCTTTTCCTTCTTTATCCTTGAATCACCTTCGGCAGGGTCGACAACCAACTTGTTCTGTGTATTAGTATATCAGAGCCAGAATGCATTAAAAATTGTGATGATTTACAGTACAGTGAGGCCTTGCAAAGCTTCAAGGCTTTGCTGAACAGCTGCTTGCCCCCAGACCTACCAATGGTCCCCAGGTCCTCACGACCCAGCAATTCAGAAGATCATGCACAAACAATAAGGAAAGTTCACCTTCCATTTCCTCCCTCCACCCAAGCACTCACTACATTAGCCCTGTCATTTTTTTTTTTTTTTGTTCTTGGCCTCTGTCTGGTCTCTTATTTCACAGTGTGTCCTTGCCAAGAGCAGTCCTTGTGTGTGTGTGTGTGTGTGTGTGTGTGTGTGTGTGTGTAAACAAACTGCAGAGGGAGAAAATAAAGAGATAATGGGAGAGACTGCAGAGGTAAGGGGAGCTTCTGGAGAGATCCAGGGCCTCACTGCCTCCCTCTTGCCCCGTTCAGGGTTTCTGGATCTCTAATTTTTTTCCAGGTTGATACTTGCACATGGCAAGGCCCCTCATAGAGTCCAGAACTCTTTGTTTCTGAAGAAGCCTTTGTTTCTCATGTTCATGAAGAAAAAAGGAATAAAAAGGAGAGGAAAGACATAATTAAACTGTGAACCCTGTGCAGAGCCTGAGGCAGTGGAAGAAAAAAAGGATGATGCAAATTAAACAGCAAAAGAAAAACAAGAAAAGAAAAGAAAAAAAAAAGATTTGTTCCCATGGCCTGGTCTATTCCTACAATTCCACTGCTAATGAGTATTCATTTTTTTTTCTACCAGTATACCAGGACATGATTAGTCAGGAATCGTCTCTCTAACTACACACAGCTTTCCATGAGAGAACACTGTGGTTTGGGTACCACTAGGATAGGAGCTCCAAGATTCACAGGGTGAGACATTATGAATGCTCCCACATCCACCACTAGATGGAGCGCGTGCTATGCACAAATACAGCCCCAAGGGTCCTCCGGTGGCCAGAGGAGCTTTGAGCTGGAGGGTAGCAGTCTTAAAGACTGGTACTTGGTTAAGAGAATTCATTTCTCCTCCAGTTAGGCCAGAAGCCCAGCTGCTATTGCAGGTGCTCAAAATTCTCAGTATGGTTTCCTAGTATCCTTACACAAGCAGACCCTTTTATCAACTATTTATCAGAGGTCTGGTTGTGTCCCATTGGCAGCCTTGGTTCCTCCAGGCATCTCTGCAATTGTTGGAAGCCCCGCATTTTGGTTGGGGTGAGACTCTGGCTTCATGCACATGCAGCTTCAGTATAATTAGCTGTCTAATTGCTCGCCCACACTGAGCCCATGTGTGTGTTACTAATTATGATTTATTTAAAAACCCTCTGTTTGCCATTCTTTGTTCTCTATTTCCTCTCTATTGGAGGGCCAAGGAAGAGATTTGATTTGGAAACTGTTCTGAATGGTAGGTTTTACTTTCCTCAGCATTATCTGGACTTTTCCTTCCAGTTTTAAAACCCAGCCAGTTTCTACATCCAATTCCTAGCATGGCTGCCTGCTGCTTGCTGCTTCTCTCTTCTAGGGCCAAAGGGACAAGCATAGGTGTGGCTGCAGCATCTGGAAAGAAGGAACTCATACATCAGGTATCATGTCGACATACTTACTGACCCTCTAATTTTGTATTTCTAACACAAATATGGTACCCTAGCTTCAAACTCATATATACAGTTGCTTACTGGATGTCCACCTAATTGTTCATGGGCAGTTCCCCACTCAATACGAGCAAAACTGAACCCCAAACCTGAGCCTTAAACCTCTTCTCCCTCTGTACCTCATGTCACCCAGGCCAGAAAACTGAGAATCCTCACACACTCACTGTCTCTCACTGCCAATTTCTCCCTTCAAATCAAATCAGTTTTACTTTCTCCTACTGCTCTACCTATCATGCCTTCTCTGTTCCTATTGCTATTGTTTAAACCAAGTCCTGCTGTGGTGGTCTAACACCTGGAAGATCTTCCTGCATCTAGTCTTGAGACTCTTACTCCATCAACTCCATGTGCTTCTGTCTCTCACCTGTTTAAAAGCCCTCAAAGACCCCTAGCACACTTGACCAGAACTTTCCTCGGGTGTAGTTGGCCCCCTGCTTCCCCCATCTTCATTTCCTGAGGTTTCTCCTAAGCCTCCCCCCACCCTCAGCTGCACAGCTGTCTCAGGACATGCTGTCATATGGTCACACCCTGCGTACACTTTTCTCCTCCTCTTTGCCTGAATGTACCCCACTTTCTTCACCCCTCAGCTTAAGTCTTTTTTTTTTTAATTTTTTTTTTTGCGTACTGGGGATTTAACTCAGGGGCATTCTACCTCCGAGCTACACCCCCAGCCCTATTTTTTATTCTTTATTTCGAAACCGGGTCTCACTAAGTTGCGGAGTGCCTCACTAAGTAGCTGAGGCTGGCCGCGAACCCGGATCCTCCGGTCTCAGCCTCCCAAATGCTGGGATTACAAGCATGCGCCACCACGCCCGGCTCTCAGCTTAAGTCTTGATGTAGCTCCACAGGGGCATAATGTCACCTCCTTTGGGTTACTGTGGTCCCCAGGGGCAGGTTTCTGAAAGAGCCCCTGTCACATCACTTTTCCTTGTGTCTCTCCCTAAAGACTACAAGCCCCATGAGGCCAGGACTGGGTCATTCAACCCCTCAGGTGTCCCCAGTGCCTAGCACTGCAGCTCATAGTATCTCCATGAAGGGTGAATGAGAGAAAGCCACAACAGAGGTAGCATTGCGGTGCTGCTGGTGCTGATCGAATGCCAGCTGGACAGACTGCTCGTGTGTGTGTGTGTGTGTGTGTGTGTGTGTGTGTGTGTGTGTGTGTACACATGTACACGTGTGTACCTGTATGTATGACAGATAGGCAGAGAGAAAGGGAGAAGACAGTGAGAGAACATGACTAATTCTGGGGCTCACAGCGGGTCTTCATTCTCTGCCTTTTAGTTAATTATTATCTAAATGAAGGCCCCGCAGGGCACATGGCATTTTGCTTGCAGCCTGGGGGAGGCTACCTACAAAGTGAAATATTCATAAAGTATACAGATGTCATACACAACAAATACATGCCCTGAAGGTGAGAAGAGCATTTGATAAAGAGAAACCGGAGCGCTCACAGGACTGCTCACCAGAGTCGCAACCAAGAGCCTCGGATTCTAGACATAACCAACTATTTGCCTTCCTGTGAGTTCCTGTCAGTGAAGGAGGAGGTAGGGGACAGAGGGACAGAGAGGAAGCAGAGATGCTCTGGAAGGTAGATGTTAAGCTCTGGGATTGTAGATGTTAAGACTGGAACATGGACGCGGTACTGAGTGTGGTAGGCATGAGAAAGTGTTGCCTACGTCCCTAGAACTGGCTGCTCAGCTGGGGAGTGCGCCCTTGGTATCCTGCCCTGGCTCTCAGTCCCTCTTGTCTGTGTCACTTGCAGAGGGCTGCCTCACCATCCTCACACACTTCCTAGGGCAAGCCAAGCTCAGTGGAGGTACCAAGGCTCAACACTCCAGCCTAGGCAGGGACAATGCTGAGGAGAAATGGTCACTCCAGAGCTACTGCGAGATTGACTGAGGCTTTATCAAGTGTGCACCAGTGTCCCTCTCCTTCCCCCTTTTTCCTTGTCCTCTCATAGTTATTCATCTATGACTATATATTTACCCTCACTCCATGTGTTTGTTTTAGAAAGCCCAGTCTCTGATGGTACTAACCTGTGGTGGTACTAAGATGTGATCTGAGATGAGATTTAGGACTGGACCACTCATTTCCTGACTGGCAGGAGAATCCCTTCACTGGAGGTTGGTGGACTACAGAAAGTGCGGTGCAATGGTTAGCACTCACTGTTGGTGTACGGCAGAAGGGAAGGCACTAGTGGGCATGATACATCAGGAATTTGAAAGGTATAGAGAAAATATTGGCTATAAGGATAACAGATGGAATGGCTATTGCTAAGGGTTATTGGCGCTCTCCAGGATGAAAATAAACAGCTGAGAGTAACAGGCCATTGGAAGGCAGGTGTGAAAGCCAGAGGGCATCTGTGGTTGCAGACACAGAAACTTAAGCAGTTGGGCTGGGAGAGCTGGAGGCTAAGCCCAGGTCATGCCAGGCAGAGTAGGTGAGCTGCAATGACTTGGCTGACTCCCCCATGCAGGCAGGCTTGCTATGCCAAGGACACAACCCTGAGTAGGAATTCCTGGGATCATCACTCACCGGCCAGGGGCCTGGACTAACAAAGATTGGAAGGCTGGGGGCTAGGGTTTCTAGGGTAGGGGTATGTAAACAGGCACATGTGTGGAGATCTTTGTGTCACATGTTAATATCCACCGAAGACAAAGGCCCAGGCAAGAGGCACCTAAACCACCACAGAGACAAAATGACCTAGCAAGCTGACATTAGCCATGGACATATGAATGAAGTGGCCATGGTGGCAAAGATGAAGGTTATGCGTGGATCCAACAACATGGTCTTCCATACACCAAGGCTGCCTTGTACTGCTATGCTCAAGCTGGTAGCAACAGACCAACGTTGAGATGCCAATGTGGCATGACTCCTCAGGGAGGCCAACTGGACACCTGATGGCAAATTGACTGCCTGAGGCCGTTTTCATCTTGAATGACTCAGGGATTAATTTTCAGAGGAATAGACACACATTTTAGGTATGAGTTTGCTTTTTTGACTGTCAGGCTTCAACCTGCACTACTGTCAGAGAGCATAGAGAGGGTTTGATCCACTAACTACAAATGCCACATTTCATTGTGCCAGACTTAGGGACACAGTTTACAATAAAGGAGAAATGGGACTGGGGCCATGGTCATGGGATCCATTAGACTCAGCTCATGTCACACTACCCCGATTCCACTGACCTGGTAGAACACTGCTGCCCGTTAAAGGCAGCAATGAAACAATAGTTTGGAGACAATATTCAAGAATGGACTGCCATCCTCAAAGATGCAGCATACTCATTGAATCAAAAACTTATACACGACACTGTGTCTTCACATAGTGACTCCACTAGGATACTCCTAATGGTCCACTGGGAATGTTTGTGCAACTTTGGGCTCTACAGGGATAGAGGTCCTGGTTCTAAAGTTTACACTTCCACTAGAGAACATAGCAATTTTTAATTATAAATTATGGGTGTGGCCTTGGCACTTTGGGCATTTTATGTTTATGGATTAGTGGACAAGAAGAAGGTTATAAGTGACTGACCCTGATAACCAGAAGTGGATAAGCTGACTACCACAGTGGGGTCAGGGAGCTGTATATATATATGCACTTCTTGGTACTGCTGCCTTGTCTAAATGTGACTGTAAATGGGAAGATCCAGCAACTTAGACCCAAGAATGATACAGTGACCAGAGGCTTGGGATCCTCTTGGATTAGAGTCATGTCACCTGATAAGCTATTGTGGCCAGCAGAAAGATTCTATCCAAAGGTGAAAGGAATCTAGACAGGGCTGTGGAGGATGGAGATGAGTATCAATTGCAATCCAAGACTAATGGGCTGTGGTTTGCCCCAAGAGCATCTCTATCCTAAGTTTCCCCTCAGGAAGATAGGCCCACCAACATCCTGGAATATCTGCTCCCTGGATGTTGAGGGAGAAGCAGAACCAAGTGACAAAAGGGTAGTCACTAGAGGACATAGAGATGTCTCACCCAACTCCCCTCTAGTGAGGGACCTTCTCAAATGTGGGGTCAGCATCTTCCAGTTCTCTGCTCCATAGAGACTATCTCAACTGAAGGAGGGGCCTCGTGTGACCCAGCCTGTTTGGTGACTGGATAAGGGCATAAAGCACTCACCTAGGCAATTTGTGCCCAACTCAAGGGAACTTTGATAGATGACTCACTTCAGAGCCTTCTGCCAGGTTGTCTGGAGCTTCCTTGGGTCTCTATCATAGTTTCTCTTCTTCCTTTGTCTCCTGATCCCTCTGCTTTTAGTCACAGTTGTGATCTCTAATGGACATCTTGCATTCCAAACCGTCTCATAGTGTGCTTCTAGAGAACCCAGCCTATTAGCATAAGCCTTTCTGCCTCTGGTTTGGGTGTTTCCGGGTTCTTACATTGAACTTTGATTGGCCAGTATTGAGATTCTAGAGTTGAAGGTAGCCTGAATTCTCCTTGGTAGACTTCTTATGAAGCTCCAATTCCATTCTAAAACACAGTGTATATAAATCTTGGACTGGACATATTCTATCTTTAGTTTCAAAGTGGAAATCTCTCATTAATCTTGACCACATATCTGGCTTTTGGCCACAAATCCATTTCTTCTCATAGATTCACTGTGGTCCTTTCGGGGAATTGGAATTCAATTTGGTGAAAGAAACTTTAATTTAGTGTTACTGTGATTAGAGAAGAAAATAAGAGAGAAAATTCTATTCAAGACCAGGCAGATAAGCAGCAGCTTGTTTGGCAGAAAAGGTTGAATCAGGATCAATGTACATGTTTGAAAAACAACATTTTGGGGAGGATGATAATGATGACTGCAGCAGATCAAGTAGATCCCAGACCTATTGGGCCACTTCTGCCATCCACTCCTCCAGGGCCTTAGACACTTTCCTGAGGAAACTTCTGGGCTTGGATCTAGATGTCTAGACACAAAAAGGCTCTGGTTTCCTCAGTGTGATGTGAAGGAGTTTGGTCACACAACTCAGAAAGACAGAGAAGCAATGCTCTGAAGTGAATTATGACTAGAAAAAGATGGCACATGTAAAGAAGACAGGAAATTTTGTTCAGTATTTTTCTTCCTAATGGTTTGCTCTAAGATAAAGTAGTATGTGTGGCCTCTTTAGAGATGACTATTGGGATGAATAGCCAGAAGTATTCTCTTATGAAGCTGTAGTATCTTGTTAATATACAATCTTGGACCTTTCCCTTCTTTGCTGTTTCCCTTCCTTTCCCTTATCCTTGTTTACTGGGATTTTACTTGCCCCTTCTCTCTATCAAGGGCTATCACTTGAACTCTGCCCCAGTTTTCCAGGGAATCCCAGATAAGACAGTAACTATTAACAGAGTTCCAGGCATCATTTTTAGTGCTATCTATCTGTAAAATAATTTCTTCTCCATAATTATGCTATGAACTAGGTACTATTATTATCTCCACTTTACATATGAAGAAAATGAAACAGAGATTTTAGGTGACTTGCCAAGGTCACTATGCTAGTAAATCTCAGAGACAAAAGGTAGACTAGATATTCTGGTTCCTGAACTTGTGTTCCTGCCTGCTAAAGAATTGCACTATCAGAACATCAGCTAAGACTTTCATATCTCAGGTACCACATGGGCTGGCACCTTTAGAAACTCTTTGCTGATGAATGGAGAAGTGTTACTTCCTTCTGAAATGAAACTCTTTTTAACACAGTGTGCATTGAAAGACCACCATTTGTTGAGTGTCCATTATTGCTGAAGGCTGGAGTCTGAATGTGAATCTATTAATAGATTGATTTATTTTTGTCCTTACTGTTTGATTTTTGGTTGTCAGGTCTGCTTGCCCATGAAGGCTCTTGGAGAGCAGAGGCCTTTCTCTTTCCTCCCTTCTGTATACAACATTGCACCAGGTGTTGATAAGCTCTACTGTCCACTGATGTTCTGACTCAGAACATCAAAATGAAGTTCATGGTGAGGTGTGCAGCTTTGTGCGAGATCTTGGGAGAAAGGTGAGCCTGGTGAGAAGAAACAGACAGCCTGCCAGAAATGCAGGCTCCTTATCGTGGCTCTGAACTTGAACATCCTGTTTCCACAGGGATTCTGGACACACTTAAAACCCATGAATAGCCTGCAGTCCCTGAAAATTTTGTATGTCTGTGTCTGCCTTTTTGGGGGGCAGGCAGGGTTGTCAGGGGAAGTCATATGCATCATGCCAGATTCTCAAAACCATTGCTATTACGGAAAGAAAACCGAACTTTCTTTCTCTCTCTCTCTCTCTCTCTCTCTCTCTCTCTCTCTCTCTCTCTCTCTCTCTCTCTCTGTGTGTGTGTGTGTGTGTGTGTGTGTGTGTGTGTTACTGAGGATTGAACCAAGGGGCCACTTTTGAGCCACATCCCAACCCTATTTTTATTTTGAAACATGGTTTCACTAAGTTGCTGATACTGGTTTTGAACCTGTGATCCTCCTGTCTCAGCCTCCCAAGTACTGAGATACAGGTATGCATTATCATGCCTGACTATGAATTTTAAGCCTTAGTATTTTTTTTTTCAGTACTGGGGATGGAACCTGGGGGCATTCTACCTCCGAGCTATAGCCTCAGTCCTATTTTTTATCCTTTATTTTGAATCAGGGTCTCACTAAGTTGTGTACGGCCTCACTAAGCAGCTGAGGCTGGCCGCGAACCCGGATCCTCCAGTCTCAGCCTCCCAAATGCTGGGATTACAAGTGTGTGCCACCACGCCTGATTGGGGCCTCAATTTTCTTATGGGCAAGATTGCTGTGAATATTAGATGGAATGAAATATCTACAGAGAATATTGTAATCGCTAAAGCATCCGAACAATGTGGGATGGATAGTCACTGTTATTCCTCAGCTTCTGAACCTGTGACTGTAGGTACAGAATGAGATGGACTCTAACAATGCTTAAGTATGTATGTCTGAGGCTTGGCTCATCTGAAAGTATCCTGAGAAAGGGATTTGGGTATAAGTCATTCATCTGGGGTATGAGTGAGACACAGAAGGAGATACAGAAGATAATCAGTGTGTCTCTGAACAACCAGGATTCCCTGTAGGGCACACCTCTGATCTGCCTTAACCAAGGGCCAAGCAGCTATACTACTGCAGCCAGAGAGAACTCTTAGGCAGAGTCACAGGTAGGCACACCTGGAGGCCACCTGCATGCACCAGAGTGGTAAATGCCAAGAGGAAGTACTTGTGTGGATGTGCAGCTGACAATGTCTGCTGTGGCAAATTGTGAGCCAGACACAGTCAAGTGCATTATCTGTATTAAATTTGAAGTCATTCTAATAGTACCTAAACATAGCTACTCACTAGAATTGCCTGGGAAGTGTGAAAAAAATCAGACTTCTGGGACCCATATTTGGGAAATTTTAATTCAGTACGTCTGGGGTAAGGTCTGAGAATTGACATTTTTCAAAGGTTCTCTGGGTAATTCTGATGATCAGTCATTTTCTGAAACATAGCACTTAAAACCCATTTAATGTAAGTATTTTAATGAAACTGAGACTTGAGGTATTCAGTATTTCATATGATATCACAACTAGACTGTAGGGGAGGCAGAATTTCAACCTAGCACTCTTTACCTCAATGTCACACCATGTGTTGAAGGGCCTGTTTGTCTTGCAGAGGCAGGGACCATACCACCTGAACCTTGAGGGAGAGGGCGGAGCATGTGCTCACTGTGTGGAGTCCAAAGCCTGCTCCTGATGAAGGACGGTATCTGTGCTGCCTACCAGTAGAATGGAGCTTCTGAGTGATCTTTTCCTCTGCCATAGCTGGGTTCTTAACATCCCATGCCTACATTGTTGTGTGTGTGTGTGTGTGTGTGTGTGTGTGTGTGTGTGTGTGTGTGTATGTTACTAAGAATTGAACCCAGGGACATTTTACTTCTGAGTTACACTCCCAGGCCCATTTTATTTAATTTTTTAAATTTTCAAAACATGGTCTTTCTAGGTTACTGAGAGTCTTGCTATGTGGCTGAGGCTGTTCTTTAATCTGCGATCCTTCTGTCTTGACTTCCCAACTGCTGGGATTACAGGCATGTGCTAACATGACCAGCCCATGCCTGCACTGTCAAAATGTCTTCCTAACTCATCTTTCTACCTCAGTCTCCATTTATTTTTATTTTGTGACTGATGGCCAACACAGTCTGCCTTTACCATTCTTATTTTTAGAAACCGATAGAGACTCCATACTCCTTGTCTATCAATGGAGCCAAATACTCTTGAGAGCATATAAAGCCCTCCAAAATCCAGTTGTATTCCTACCTATCCAGACTTCATCTTACATCTCTCAAATGATGCATCAGTTAGCAACATACAGAAGAACAGAAAACTCTCTAGGTACTTTTTTGTCTTTCCTGGATTGAACCCAGGAACATTCTGCCTCTGACCTACGCTGCCAACCCTATTTTTCATTCTGTATTTTGAAACAGGGTCTCACTAAGTTGTGGAGGGCTTCACTAAGTAGCTGAGGCTGGCCATGAACCTGCAATCCTCCTGTCTCAGCCTCCCAAGTACTGGGATTACAAGCATGTGCCACCGTGCCCAGCTTCTCTAGGTATCTGAAAAGAAAAAATTTCAATAGAGAATTGATAAGTGAGCATCGAAGGACTGAAGAAACAAAAGGGGGACAGCTAGGTATCATAAAGGTTACAACCACAGGAAAGACTTGCCAGTTCTAAATCTTGGAGCCTAATGGAAAGATATTGAGATTATTAGGCTTTAGAAGCTTGGAAGGAGCTCTGGGGAGAGGAGCAGAGATCTCTGAGGAGGGAGAGACTCTGTAGCTGCTGCTAACTCAGGAGCCCACAGGGGAGGCATGTCAGGGGAGAGACCCATTCCTTTGGAGAGGAAGTGATTCCTCTTATTCTGCTGTACTTTAGGAATCTGGAGAAAAGCTCTCATGGAACTGGGCTTAGATGATGAGGAGCTGCCTGCTGGAGATTGTACTTCCAAGGGGGCACAGCATTGCTGGAATAAAAGGATCCCTAAGATTAGAGTCGATTGCAGCTGCCAAGGTAAAGAGACATTAGTGGAACAAGGCTGATGGGAAGAACAAGCTAACAGGAAAGAGCCAATCCCACACTTTCCCTACCTTCCATTCTTTTTATTGCCAACTACTCATGGGACCTAGCAGGGAGCCAGCTGACAAAACTGAGAGGTGTGATCTACATGCCCCTAGTCCCAGCACTTCATAGCTGTGTGTAGGAAGATGAGTTGGAACTGAGAGACAACAGCTTAATAACTGACATGACTCCTCAAGTGTTGGAATCACCAAGTATGCTTGGCCCTTATGCATCTCAGCTTTGTGGTTAATGCCTTCCTATCTCTTTGGAATTTTCTTCCTACCCACTGATTTTTGGCCCACATTGACAAACATCTCTTTGTGAAGCCTTCCAGATCTCTCCCTATTCTTCAACCCCAAGCCAGAGAAAATCTTTCCCTTGCCTGTTTTCCCCTAGCATTTTTACTTCAATAAAGCAATGATCACATTGTTTTATGATTACTTGCTTTGAGTCTGTATCTTCTACTTGACCATGAGCCTTCAAGAGAAAGATGATGCTTTATTTGTCTTTAATTCTAGTCATTCAATAAGTGTGTGTCAAATGGAAAAAGACAAGATATATAAATGAAGCAACGTTTAAAGAGGGTGGGTGCAGATTAACCTGCCTTCAGAATATAAGGCCCAGAGGAGTCCACAGATTGGTGAAGTTAGTGGGTCTTGACCTGCCTCTCTGTCAACCATTTTAGCTGTTGCAAGCCATGATCGTGAGAAAACAAAACATTGTTTTTAGGATTGTATCATAGTTTAGGAATACCGTTAGAGTTCTAGCTCATATCCCTATCTCCCAAAGAAATTCGAGAATCACACAGCTGCTTAGTACTCTTCGGCACAATTTGCTTCCCTGTTTCCCTCCCTACTGCTTCTCATCTCTTATTTCCACAGGACTTTGACCGTTTTCCCCATCAATTAATTTCTACTGAGATATTTGATAATACTGGTTTGAGGTTTGGGATCATCTTTATGTTAATGGGAATCCCCAAAGATTGACACCCCTTTGGGATATAAAGCCTGTAATGCTACTGGTGGAATTTTAGATATTTTTACAAAAGGCTATGAGTGAAGGTATTTTTGGAAACTTTCATATTCATACTCGTGCTCCTAAAATGCATTTAAATTCAGACCCAGCACATGCTTCTCTAGTATTAGTATATTCTAAGCATTCTATTAGGTACTTCTGCATTCACTGGATCATCTGATTTAATCTTCATAGCAACTCCGAGGTAGGTATTATCTCATATTTTTACCTCAGGAAAGGAGGGATCACAGGGATCAAGTGATGTGCCTGTGACAGGGCTAGAGTTTGAATCCAGGTATATTTGATTCTATGCTCACTGCTTCTTTCCTAAAAATTCTGCTTACAGGGGAGGGGGACTCAGCTCCGACCTGAATTTGTGTTCTGAGATTTGAAGGTATCATGCTAAAAGGGAATTTTGGAATGGACCCTGATGTAGAACAAATGGCAAGTTCCCAGTGGGCCAAGTCCCTTTCTTTTTCAAAGAGCAAGGATATTTGTGTACATATTTCTTTAAAACATCAGCCCCAGGAGATGCAAGAGTCTTCTACTGTGGTGGAACAATTAGCTGGAGGGATGTGGACAGCAGCGGGTCCCTGGATGGGAGCCCAGAGGCTTTCCCCCTGACTCCCTTGACTCCTTTGATCTTGAGTTTTCTCAGCTGTAAGAGGTTTGTGTGACATGATCTCCAAGTCTCCCTTCGACTCAAATACAGCCTGAATCCCCTACCTCAACATCTGGGGTTCTTTGACCTTCCAGGTCAAAGCCCTTGTTGAATCTTTTAACCACTCTGAGAGAGTAGTGAAGGGTTAAAAGCATTGAGAACTTTTCTGACTTAATAACCAGCTTTTCTTAGGGAGGAGCCTTAATTTTCAGTTTATAACCTATGAAGGGAAATGAATTAGTGGGTCTCAGGTCAGGCCCCGCCGTGGACAAGCATTCCCAACATCAACTTCAGTAGTCTTGGCTAACCACTCATGACAAATCTGTACATTGTCCCAAACACCACTTGCTCGGTATTTAGAACCTATCTTGAGCTGTTGTGGTTAAATGCTAAATAATTCATTATGCTCTCTTTTCCTGCTATTGTTGCCTCAAACAGCTCTTGACTCTGCCCTTTGCTGCCGCTTCTTGGAGCTCCTGTGAATTATGGTTTGGGGAGGAAGACACAGGAGGCTCGGAGGATGCCAGTCCCCAGGGAATGCAGACGAACCATACTCATGGTTTCTATGGCGCCCCCAAGACCCCAAACTGCTGAGTCTCCTACATCTCTTATCGTAACATTAAGAGCAGACTTGTAGTTCACCCGAGGACATGTTCCAGGGAAATCATAGAATATTTATTAGCGTTATTACATTTTCTCCAGTACCTTTCATCCCAGAGGATCCCAAAATGCTTTGCTAACAAAATATCCAGGGAGATTTTACCCATTTCTGAAATCAAGCTGCTGTTCCTCACTTTTTCCTCTCTCCATATCCTTTCCATTTACTTTCCTCCCCCCATCCGTTCCCTCCTGAATTGTTATGACTCTTCACCACTTAACAAACAGCACTCAGGTGCATTAACACGTTTGCATTAGTTTCCTGCAGTGGATATAACAAATTGTGGCTTAAAAATCACATACATTTATTCTCTTCTGAGTTCATAAATCCTAAATATGTTTCTCTTGGCTGAAACCAAGATCTGACAGGACCACACTCCATGCAGAGGGTTTAGGGGAACATCAGTTCCATACCTTTTCATACTTTTTTCCCCCAGTAATACTGGGAATTGAATTCAGGAGCCTCCTACCTTTGAGTTACACCTCCAGCCCTTTTTATTTTTTATTTTGAGACAGGGTTTCACTAAGTTGTTGAGAGTCTGGCTATGTTGCTGAGGCTGTCCTAGAACCCTGCGATCTTCCTGTCTCAGCCTCCCAAGTAATGGAATTACAAGCATGCTCCCCCATGCCCAGCCGCCTTTTCCTACTTCGGGGCCTGCATTCCATGGCCATGTCCCCTCCACATCTCCAGGGTCAGCAAATGAGTGTCTTTACTTACTTCTGTCCACTCTTTTCATGTCTTCTCCACTGACAAACCTCTCTCGTTTTTCTCGTAAGGATATTTATGATTACATATAAGACCCATTTGTACAATCCTGGATATTCTCTTCATCCCACCTGTAAAATCATATTTGCCATATAAGGTGATATTCCCAGGTCCCACGAATTAGGGTGTGGATATCTTTTGGGGCCATTATGCAGCCTCCCGTACTTGTCAATGAATGTCTTTTCACCTGACCAAAATCAGCCATCTGGTTTTCTACCATTCCCCATGGCAGTATTATGCCATAGCCAACCTGGGATGCTCAGTTCTGTTCAAACATTTTGCATGGCGGGGTGCAGTGGCTCATGCCTGGAATCCCAGTACTTGGGAAGCTGAGACAGGAGAATTAAAGGTTTGACGCCAGCCTCAGCAACTTAGTGAGACTGTGTTTCAAAATAACAAATAAAATAGGGCTGGGGGTACAGCTTGGAGGTAGACTGCCCCTGAGTTTAATCCCCAGTACAAAAAAAGAAAAAGTTTTGCATGTTTGTGCTTCTGTGTGTTTTGTATTTGCTTGTGATTTTGTTTCTTTGGACCAGAAATACTTTTTTTCCTCCACGATGCTCTACTCTTCCTGTTCACCTCGGCTGGTATAAATCTCCTTAATGTTTGTGCCCTTCCTGCAGTCTCCCTTCTCCATGGCATGGAGGGTGCTTGACCTGCTTTCTTGCTAAGTGGCTACTCTAGACAGGGCCCACTGCAACATCTTCACCTGAAGAGCCTTTAGGAAATACACAAGAATTATTTCCATGGCATGATAGCCTAGGGGAGGTTTGCAGGTTGATTCTACAACCTATGCTTTTGACATTCAACAAATATTTACTAGTCATTTAAAAATACATATTAAATTCTTCCTCTGATTCCAATCCAACGTACAGTGATGAAGCAGTGAGCCTTAGCCCTTAAGGAATTTAAGGCCCAAAGGGCACTTTGGACATCAAACAAGCAATTGCCAGTGTGGCCTCTGCTCAGTGAAAAGAAAGCTCAAGGTGCTGTAAGATCATAAAGCAGAGGGCCGGTCTGTCCTGATGTCCAGAATTGATGGAAATTAATTCAGTAATTAGAGATTCTGCCAAAAGGACAATCCTAATATTATTATTCATAACAAAGATCCACCTTCCATTTGCATGGTGCTTTTTATGAGGTGTGACCATAATGTAATAGAATGATTTTTTTTAAACAAACATAACAAATTATATTACAGGGAATCTCAGTGGTGGAAAGAACCTGAAAGGTCATATTGTTGAACTCTCTTTTCGGTGGAACTTTCTTCTCTACAATGTGCAATGAGTACTTGCCTGGATGCTACTTGAAAATCTCCAGGGAACACCATTTTTCAAAAGTTGCATTATGTATACATTAGAGAGCATAGAGGAAAGGGGATGACTCACACTTGCTATCCGCCCATCTATATGCATACATACCAATTCATGAAATCTGTGTATGCATTGTGTACACAAGTACACATGTATGCGTGTGTGTGTGTGTGTGTGTGTGTGTGTGTGTGTGCTATGAGTATGATTGCAGAAATTCTGCAATCCTGAGAGAAGGGTTCCAAAAGTATTTTGGAAAAAAAAAACTATTGTTCTGATTCATTGGGATATATGTATATTCTCTCAAAGTGACTAACTTGACCAGGGACATATAAATGCATAAGAATATCTGGAGATATTTAAAAATATTTTTGCTATGGTTATCTTAAAATAACTTTATGGTAATAACATCCACACAACAGTTTACTTTTTGTTTTCTAAAAAAATAGGTTTGATGCTTCAAATGAGGGTAGTTTCATGGACACATTGAATCTCAGATGAACGTAAGATCAAATCATGACTGTCCTCCATAGATGCTGGATGGCCTTAATTAAAACATTTAGCATCTCTGAGTCTTGAGTTCATCTGCAAAATTAGGCTAATAACATTTTCCTTATAAGACAGTTACAAAAAGTAAATATGTTTAGCGCATAGCAAAATCTCAACTTATTTTCTATTCATTTATGTAGAAATTGAGTTGGGTCTTATATCTAGTTTTGTGGTAAATAGAATAAGGAATAAGAATGTAATATGCTTTTTCTAAGGTTCCATATTTTTCCAAATACAAAGGCTGGGTTAGCTCTTCTGATATAGCACTTTTTTCTGTACATTTTTTTTTCTTTTTTAAATATATGCTTTTATCATCTCCTTACACTTTACCTTACTTTATTGGTATGTATATGTTGGCCTCCTCAAAGGCCTAAGGTAGGATGTGGTAGGAGCCTCTTTTTTGAAATTATAACGTATCTGATGACATCAGAGAGAAGTCTATATTAATATATGGGTACATATTATGATTTTTAGGATGCTCTGATGACACATGAAAGCTCAATTGAAATTTTTTTTTCAGTACTGGGGATTGAACTCAGGGGCCTTCTACCTCCAAGCTACATCCCCAGCCCTATTTTTTATTCTTTATTTTGAAACAGGGTCTCACTAAGTTGCGGAGTGCCTCACTAGGTAGCTGAGGCTGACCTCGAACCCAGATCCTCCAGTCTCAGCCTCCCAAATGCTGGGATTACAAGCATGTGCCACCATGCCCAGCTTCAACTGAAATTTAATGCCATCTCTTTGACTACTATTTCTGTCGCAGTTTGTTATAGTGTGGGGCTGCATCCCATTCTTTTACCTGTATGCAATTCACTGAGCCCACATCACCATTGATTTCTTGTAAACTGAACCAGCTCCAGTGTTAGAGATAAGAGTCACTCTCTCATAAGTCAGGGGTGAGTCAGAGAATCTGAGTTACTGTAAATGTTGTGGGATAAGAGACTTATGATGACAATTACACCTTGCACAATTGTGCAGGAACTGAGACAGCAGGCCCACAAAGGGAGAAGGAGGAGGAGGCAGAGAGAATAAATGAGTAGCCAAGGGGACTGTCTGAGAGTATGTCCAGCCTCCAAAGTGGAGCTGTAAAGAAGAGTTCTGGGAGAACTATGAGAAAAGTTTCCTGGATGCAGCTAACAGTCTCCAGCACTATCTGGTGGTAAATGCAAATCTACCATTAATCAGTAGCATCAGAAATTGAGAAGGGTTGGATGTGGAGCAAAGGGGAATGATAACAATATGGAACCAACTGAGTGAGTCTGCATGTAACCCTCACCACATCTGATGAGGGCAACGTCAGAGGATATCTTTTGCTGTGTGATTTATACCTTCCAAATCTTACATAAATTCTTCTTTTGTCCAATTCTAATTTGAAAATACATAGAGAGAAGAAATCCTAGGATAAGTTGTTTTAGTATAGCTAGGTTGTTTTAGTTAGCTTTTTCATCTCCAGGACCAAAATACTTGACAAGAACAACTTAGAGGAGGAAAGGTTCATTTAGGTTCGTGTTTTAGAGGTCCAGTCCATAGTTGGCTGGCTCCAAGTTAGAAGCATCAGGGTGGCAGGATGTGGCAGAGAAAAGCTGAGCTCAGGGCAACCAGGAATCAGAGAGAGAGAGAGAAGGGGCCAAGGATAGATAGTCCTCAGGCCACGCCCCCAGTGACCCGTCTCCTCCAGTCACACCTCACCTCTGAACCTTGCTTTCAACACATGAGCTTCTTGAGGGACTTTTCAGACCCAAACCATAATACAGGTTGACACAGAATAATTCAATAGCACTTCTTACTGAGTAAGACAGAAAGAAAAAAAGTCTGTGGCATATGTGTCCTTGTCTGTTCTCAGTTACATTCCACTGAAAGTCCCCTTCCTTTTTGCGGTGTAGTCTACCAGTAGGAAATTGAAATTTAGTATGATTTTGTATTGTTGTAAAATTTACAGTTAAAGATCCAGACTATGAATGTAATTCAATGTGTTTTGAAGAAAAAAACATATATATATATGGTATATATATGGTATGTGTATATATATATATATACCATATAATCAACACCCTGGTGAAATCTTGTAAGCACTGAAATCAGGTAATATAAGCTCTCCAAATTTGTATTTTTAAGGATTGTTTAGGTTATTCTAGTCCCTTAATATTAAAATATAAATGCTGTAATCAACTTGTTAATTTCTGTAAAGTGGTTGGTTGGAATTATTACAGGGAATGCATTGATTCTACAGAAAGTTTGAAGAGTGTTGACATTTTTAAAATATTGTTTATCTGTGAACATTTTATATTTTTTCTTTTATTTACATTTTCTTGAATCTGCCTCAGCAATGTTTTGTAGTTTTCAGTTTAAAGCTCTGGCACATCTTCTGCTAATTTTATTTCTAAATTTTGCTTGCCTTATGATGTTATTGTAAATAGTATTTTAAAAATTTGTTATACAAATTTTACCTACTGATATTTGTATAGTGACTTACTTTATTCCCTCTGACTTTTAATCTTTTGTATTCCTTAGAATTTTCTACATAAATGATCATAACATCTATGAATAAACACAAAACTTCTTCCTTTCTGTTTTTGGGGCTTTTTATTTAGTTTTCAAGCTTTATTTTACTGGCTAGTACCTCTGTCATGTTAAATAGAGGTAGTTAAAAGAAACAGTCTCACTCTTTTCCTGAAATATAGGGTAATTAATTTAATATTTTACCATTAAATGTGTTAATCATAGGGCTTTTGGTAGTAATCCTTATCAGATTAAGACATTTCTATCTATTCCTTCTATGCTCAGCTTTGTTGTTGTTGTTGTTGCTGGGGATTGAACCCAGAGGCATTCTACCTCCAAGCTGTACCCCCAGCCCTTTCAAAAGTTTTTGCTTTGAGATAGGGTCTTGTTAGGTTGCTGAGAGTCTCACTAAATTCCTGAGGCTGGTCTTGAGCCTGTGATCCTCCTTTCTCAGGCTCTCAAGTACTGGGATTATAGGTGAGTGGCACCATGCCCGGCTTTACGTTCAGATTTTTTTTTTTTTTAACCATGAATGGATGTTGTGTTTTGCTGAATGATTTCTCAATCAACCAATTAATTTGCCTTATGTACATATATACACATATATATGTCATGATTTATTCTCACATGATTTATTAATATATATTTATGATTTATTTTCACATGATTTATTAATATGGTAAGTTATGTTGATTGGTATTTGAATGTTAGAATGACTGCATTCCTGATATAAACCATATTTTGGTTATTATTTAGAATTCTTGTACATTGCTGGGTTTAATTTGCTAATATTTTGTGAAGAATTTTATTCTTTATGTTTGGGGTATATTTGGACATGATTTTTACTTTACTAAAACATCTTTGTCAAATGATATAAAGATTCTTCTAGCTTCAGAAATCAAGATATGAAGTGGTCTTTTCCATTTTATAAAGTACTCTGTGAATGATTATATTATTTCTTCTTTAAGTATGACATAGAATTACTAGTAAAACTGGAGGATCCGGGTTTGTGGCCAGCCTCAACTACCTAGTGAGGCACTCTGCAACTTAGTGAGACCCTGTTTCAAAATAAAGAATTAAAAAATAGGGCTGGGAGTATAGCTCGGAGGTAGAATGCCCCTGAGTTCCATCCCCAGTACTGCAAGAAAAACAAAACAAAACAAAAACAAACAAAAACTATATGGATTCTCTCTGTACTTAGAAATTTTATTTTTTAAAAATATTAAATTTTGGCTATTTTTATTTTCTGTATTTTTATTTCATTTTTATAAAATTATGTTTTTTTAAAAAATTATTTTATCTAAGTTGGTAAATTTATTGGCATAAAGCTGATGTAATTTCTCTATTGTCCTTTTTAATGTCTCTAGTATCTATAGTGATAATTCTCTTTATAATTTCTGATGCTGATAATTAGAACATCCTTTCTCCCTTTTTCCTGATTGGCATAGCTCAGTTTTTCTCAATTTTATTAACCTTTAGAAAACTGCCTTTTCCCCTATATTTCTTCCACTTGTTTTGTATTTAATGTTCTCTTTTTTCTAAATTCTTATGGTGGAAACTTTTCTCACCTTCTTTCAAAATAATATATTTCCCTCTTAGCACCATTTTAGAGCCATCACATCACAACATTTTTAATATGTTGAGTGTTTTTCTTCCAGTTCAAAATATTTGCTAATTTTCCTTATGAGTTAGACTTTGATCCATGGATTATTTAGAAGCTTATTATTCAATTTTCAAATATCTAAGCATTTCTATGCATCTTATTGTTACTGTTTTTATTTAATCTTGTTGTTGGAGAAAACATGTGCAAGATTTTAATCTTCTGAAGGTTATTGGAACTTATTTTATGGTCCAATATGTACATATGTACATATATACCATATAAATCTGAAAATATGAGTATTCTATAATTTTGGTGCCATCTTGTTCTAAAAACAATTATGTAAAGAGAGTTTATAATGTACAAATCTTTGTATTTCATTATTGATTTTTCATCTAGTTATTCTGATAATTTCAGAGTGAAGAATTTTCAAAATCTCCAATTATAATTTTGTGTTTGTCTATTTCTCCCTTTATTCCTCTGATTTCCGGCTCTGTGCATTTTGAAGCTCTATTATTACAAGCACCTTCAGTTAGGATTGTTATATCCTCCAAAAGAATTGTTCTATTTTACACTGTGCTATATCTCTGTTTTGGGTAGGATTGCTTGTCACCATGTCTATTTTATCTGATATCAATACAGTCACATAAGGTTTCTTATGATTACTGTTCATGTGATTAATCTCATTCCATTCTTTACTTTCAACCTATCCGTGTCTTTGTGTTTACAGTACATTTCTTGTAGACAACATATAATTTAGCATAATACTTTTACCCAGTTTGAAAATCTTTCCTCATAAATGGAGTGTGTGGTCTATTTGCTTTTAATGCAATTACTGATGCTCCTGGATTTAGTTTGCCATCTTGCCAATTATTTTCCACTTGCCTCATCTTTGTTTCTATGATTCTCTTTTTCCTGCCTTCTCTTGAATTCATCAAATTGTTTAAGTATTCAATTTCATTTATTGTATTGGCTTTTTAGCTATTCCTCTCTGTAGTTTTCAGAGCTGTTCTTGGAATTGTACTATGATTCTCATCTTTTCTCACAGTCTACTTAGCGTTAATATTGTACCTTATCATAAAAGATGTAAAATCCTACAAAAGTATAATTTTATTTACTCACATCCTTCATGCTGCATTTTACTTTAAAATGTGTTAGAATCATAAAATACATCTTATTTTTATTTAAAAGTCAACTTTTTAAAAGAAAGAGAAGAAATATTATTTATCTTTATCCAGATATTTTCCTGTTCCTGTGCTCTTTATTCCTGCATATTAGAAGTTTTACTTGTTAGTTATGAAGAATTTCTTTTTTTTTTTTCAGTACTGGGGATGGAACCTGGGGGCATTCTACCTCTGAGCTACAACCCTAGCCCTATTTTTTTATTGTTTATTTTGAAACAGGGTTTCACTAAGTTGTAGAGGGCCTCACTAAGCAGCTGAGGCTGGCTGAGAACCCGGATCCTCCAGTCTCAGCCTCCCAAATGCTGAGATTACAAGCGTGTGCCACCATGCCCGGCTAAGATTAGAATATTTTACATTGAAGGTCTGCTGAACATAAATCCTTCCAGTTCCGCATATCTAAAAACATGTCTATTTCATTCTTACTTTTTGAAGATTACTTTTGCTAAGTTTAAAATTCTGGGCAATTGTATTTTGTTTTTATTTTCTTTTTTCATCATCATTTACCAGAACTTTCTCTTTTGTTTTCTAACACTGTTTTTGATGAGAAGTCAGCCATTGTTTATACAATGTTCTGCTGTAGGTAAGGTGTCTATTTCAATGACTTTTTAATTTAAATATACTGTATTTAACATGTTTAAGAATAGTTCTCCATTGGGCTCACTGGTCTTGAACTTGAAGGTTAAATTCTTGATTTATTTGGGAAATTCTTACATATTATTTTAAAATTTTGTTCCTTCCCCATTTTCTGTCTGCCTCTGTAAATTAACTATAACACTTGAAGTTGTTTCACAGAACACTAAATCTTTTACTTTATAAAAAATATTTTTCTTATTCTTCTTTAGTTTAGATAATAAATAGGAATCTGTCTAAACTCACAGACCATCACTTCTTTCATCTCTCATCTGCTCTTATGCTCATTTAGTACATTTCATTCAGATATGTAAATTTTACTGTTAAGCCAGGGGTGGTGTAATCCCAGCATTTGGGAGGCTGAGACCGGAGCATCCGGGTTCACGGCCAGCCTCAGCTACCTAGTGAGGCACTCCAAAACTTAGTGAGACCTGGTTTCAAAATAAAGAATAAAAAAATAGGACTGGGGGTATAGCTCTAAGGTAGAATGCCCCTGAGTTCAATTCCCAGTACCACAAAAAAAAAAAAAAATACTGTTAGAATTTCCACTTAGTTTTTAAAATATCTTCTTCTATTTCTATCTACATACTTAGTTATATTTATATTATGTTTAAATTTTATATTATCTTTGAACACACACACACACACACACACACACACATATATATGGTAGTTGTTTAAAGTTATTGTTTGATAATTCTAATAGGGTAATTTTAGGGTCTATTTATATTGGCTATTTTCTTGATTACAGGTCATATTGAATGTCTAGTCATTTGTTATTGTATACTGGACATTGTGGGTGATACATTCTAAGGAGTTTGGATTATGTCTCTCTTTTAAAATGAAATCGTGTTTTGTTCTGGTGGCCCTTTCATGGTTTTTAAGATATACTTTCATTGAAGCATTGTAATTATACTTCATAGTGAGGTTCAATGGGATATAAACACTTGCTATGCACATATCACTTGGTATAATTTTATGATTTTTAAAAAAATCCTTCAAATGGGCCCAGTTCAGTTTTTTCCCTAGTCCTATGGTGTGAATCTTTATTTATAATATGTTCTTTATTCCTAAGGAGTGGCCTTTATGAGGTCCCAATTTAATGTTCAAAGTTCTCAGTGATGTCTGTATACTCTATCTCCTAGAATTGTGCAAATTCTGGCATCTTGACTCAACTCTAAGTCCCAAAGCATCCATTCTCCACTACGTCTTGTGCACTCTCACAATTGACATCATCCCTCTGTGCAGCTCTTTCCTCTCCTTCATCCCGTTTTGCAAATTCAAGGAGTTTTAGTAATTTTGAAAACTGATCTCTGTTTCCAGATCTCAAAGACGCTAATATGTTCAACTTAAGCTCCACTTACCTCTAAAAGTGCCTCATTAGAGAGCTTAATACCTCCTTTGAATGCTGGTAACATACATTATCTTTCTGGACCAGTCTTCAAGTGAGGGACAATGACTATTTTGAATGACAGTTTCTACTTAAGCAGAGAATGTACAATGGAGTCCCATAATGATTTTCTTTGAAGTAATTTGTTTGAGGAACTAAGGTCTTCATATTACCCAACTGGCTGTGTTCAGGGAGAACAGAAAAGTGTGGATTATGAAAGAATGAATGAGAGCTTGTCACCTAGTATATACCAAGGTACTATAATATTTTAAAAATATTAAATGTTGATTATATTTAAAGGCAAAGAGATTAGAATTTTAACTTTTTTCTTCAGCAACTATAAGGTAATCTGTTTAAATATTTAGAGTAGAGGAGTAAGTCTGTTGTTTTGAATAGCAATCCATCAAGTAACAAGTGGATTGCAACAGTCCCCACAGATTCTTTATTTTTAAACCTGTTCTCTACTAGATTTGGACCATTGGCATTTCAACTATCTTTAAATTCCTCAAAAGTTTTTGGACAGGTGCTAAATCTCTTGGTCTACCTAGGTTAGCAATGGATAAATGTAACATTTGCACTATTTGCTCACCAGAGAAGAAAATTTACATTCGGAGGCCTAAATTGTTACAAACACAATCCTGAAACTAGATCCTACTTCTAATTCAGCTACTTAAGCATGTGAAAAGCAATTGTTGAGCACTTCAATTATTTCTGCATTACGTTGTACCACATTTCATCTTATATTATGTTTTAATGCAGTATGTCTCATTTATGTTTATTGTGTCTTCACTATAATGATAAGGTCCATTAGAATAGAATCCTTGTATGTTTTATCCATTGCTCTCTCTTTAGAGTCTAGAATCACAAATAGTATGTGTTCAGGAAACGTTTTCTACACACATATATTTTCTTGCTAGATTACAAATGTTTGAAGACAGAGTCTTACTCATCTCTAACATTTATTTGCCTATAGAAGACCATCAACTAATAATGATTGAATGATTTGATAAGTAAATAAAACCTCTGAACATTTTACCTAATGCCATTAAGTATTAAAGTTAAAATACCACTTAAATATTCAGCAGTGAAAGAAGGAAGTATGGATAACAAAGAAGTATGTTTGATTTTGTGAAGATTCTTCCTGGCTATGGCCAGCAGCCACAAAAATTCCCTCTGGTACTTTCTACAGAAACACTGACCCTGATTCCAGACACAGTATTGTAGCATTAAGGAGGCTGGGGACTAAAAGTTAGGATTTCACAATCTCTCCTTGGACTGTGTTATGCTGTCTTTGCACTGCATGACCTTGGAGAATCACTGCCTCTTTGTGCTATTCTGTCCCTATGGAGATGAGAGAATGGAAGAGAAGAGCATTTTTTTTCCCCTTTCCCACATAAGTGTTTGTTTTTAGCCTCATGAATTTGCCAGAGTGCTTAGATATCAAGGTGACAGATGTCAGAGAAAATGTGACAACAAAATAACTTGTTAGGAAGACATATATAAGTGGAGTATATTCCTGAAGAGGTATGGATTATGGAGTCTGGAAAACTTAGAGAAGAATTTAGAGATCTTTTAATGAATTTAGTAGGTAGGCACTTTAGTCCTGTTTCAGGTAGGATCTTGGCTAAAGTCAAGAGAAGGAGAAAGTTCTAATAGATACTGATTGGAGTCACCCTGTAGGGTCCTAGGTAGGGCATGAATGGCAGAAGTTGAAGCCAGAAAAAATTAGAATTGAACATACCACCTGTCTTCCCCTAACACATCTGGCCTGCTGTGGTGATTGCTATTCCCAAACTAAGAAGCTGCCTCCAAAGGTACCACAAATCACAGCATGCTACAGTTCCATTTTTGTGCTGATAGTAAACAATACTGCTGCTGACAACCAAAGAGATGCAGCTTCTTATTTATTTATCTTTGGGCTTCTTTGTTACCTGTGTGTAGAATTGGGGGTGGGGTGTTAAGGAGGTGTTGGGTAGAGGTGATAATGAGGGTAGAGGAAATGCTTAGGAAGAGACTGAGGGAGAATAAAACCTCACTTCATTTTTCTAACAGCTTCATTTGCAGCCACATCACGAGAGAGAGGTACTGAGAGCAATACAGAGTTGCCATAACAACTAATAAACTGTAATTAGTCAAAGAAGGGGGAATAGAGTCAAGAATACAAAAAAACAAAAACAAAAACACAAGGAAGAGAGAAAAAGAGTCATGATGGAAGGCAGAGAGAGGGAGAGAGAGAAATTTAAGGAAGGAAAGAATGAGTTTTCAGTGTACATTGATATATAAAAGAGCGTGTTTTAGACTACTTATTGAAGGGCATATGATAATGAATTAAATATGGGAGGGGAAATGAAGAAAATGACAATCATTTATGTAATTGTATATTTTTAAAAAGTGAAAGTTCTAAAAGTGAAAGAGATGACTTGCAATAACAACCTGGAGGACTCTCTCTCTCTCTTCTCTCTCTCACACACACACACACACACACATAAGACTATCACACACACAGTCTCACACACGGACTAACACACACACACACAGACATACAGAAACACACACACACACACACAAAGGAAGGAACTTGGAATCATCATGGAAGGCAAAGGTGACCTAGATGATTTTTGTTGAGATTTCCAAGGATGCTCTTTCATGATTGAATTGACTCATTACACGTGGCAGCAGTAACATTGTGTCCTGATGGGTCAATGCCTTTTCATGCCTTGCCCTCCACCTCACAGACCACAATTCTACACTGCAGTCACTGTTCCTCCAGCTGCCTCAAGAATGGCATCAGCAGAAGGCCCAGAGAAGTGATACCAGAAGGATGGGATTGGAGGAAGTGGGTGTGCCTAATAAGCTTCTTTCAGAAACTGGACTGTCAGGTTCAGAAGAGGGTTCAGTCATTTGGTAGATATCTTTTGAGTCCCAAATCTCATCTATTTGTTGTGTATGAGGTGCTGGAGAATGACTAATGACAATAGTGAAGCTGAAGTTGTATTTGTGCCCATATTTAAGAGTGACATGGAGTTGGGCAAGGAAGGAAACTTATTGTCTCTATATTCTATTCTCAAGATCTACTGAAAATTGAGGTGTAAGGTAATGACCCCGGGGCAGCTGGCTTAGACCAGGAGGGCAGAGAAGGGGCTGAGGCATGTTCCTTGGTAAGAAGAGTTATGGACGTATTCCATGTAGGGAAAATATTAAGATGTCTGAAATTCAGGAGATTAAAATTCCCAGTGATCAAAATTCTGCCTCTCCCACCTTTGATGACTACACATAGATCCCTATTGCTGCCACACTTAGCCCACCTCCTCCCTTGTGGTAGGGGCCCTTGGTTCCCTCCATGGGCTTGACAACTATGTCTTAGAGCAGAATGAGACTGATGAAGTATGGCTTGTCTGTTTTCAGTTAGAAACATTAGCAAACTCAACTACAAAAGGCCACCTCACAGAACAAAGAACTCGCGATGTGCAAAGCACAATGGAAATCTCCCAGCTGCAAACAGAAGTGTCTTTGGCTGCCAAGACAGAGGAACCTTGCAGAAGATAGAGCATGAAAGAGATTCTGCACAAAACAAAAGTCAGAACACAATGGTATATATTTCAGGCACATGAAAGGATATGTGGCAGCAATACTAAAGAGACATGCTTTTCCTACAGAATGGGGGCAGAGGGAGAGCAGAAACCCAATCAGCCAATACAATTGCAGCAGAGAAACAGATCTGGTCCTGCAAAGGGAGAGGGGGAAAAAGCTTATTTTTTATGAATTAATCTCTAGTTGGTTTTCATAAGTTGTTCGGAAACAAGTGAGCCTATGAATAATACATACAGTACATGGGCCCAAAAACACAGAGCTATCTCCAGTTGAGATTGTGAAAATAAAGGCATTTCGAGAAAGATAATTGAGTAAAGGGACCAGAGAAAAGGCACCTTAAAGTGGGGGTGTGAGTAGCAGCAGGGAACAGATACCCCAGGGGGGAAATGTATGTTTCTATTTTTCCCAATTAGGTTGCAAATTCCTGGAGAACTAGAATAATCCTTTTGTCTTTAAAAAAATTATGCGTTCACAGGTTCTATAATACTTTGCATATAGTAGATACTCAAAAATATTAATAGATAAATCAGCTCAATGTGGCAATGAATTTGACTGACTACTAGGCTGGAAATTATTGTGTCATTGGTATAAAAACAGAGACGATAAAATCTATGTTCTTGGGACCAACATTAAGAGAAGTGAGGCACTCTTTAACTGCCTAGATGGATAAATAAATACAGGGATGGCGCACCACTCTATGGTGGTACAATTCATTGATTGGTCAATCAACCTCAACGCAGCATACTTACTTTATCTAAAGACTGCAATAGTGAGCAAAAGCTGGAGGTCCTGCTCAGAGCTTCCACAGAACAATAGTCCCCAAGAAGCTCTATGGAAAAAGAATTCTGTGGTCAATTAAGCTTGGGAAATGCTGCTTTCTATATTCCCCTCATTATCATTTAAAAGACAGAGAAATCCTTCAGTAAATTGCCCTCTTGAACCTTGTTAATCCAATGCTTTCCAAACTAAGTTGACCATGGAAGGGTTTTTTTTTTTTTTCTTTATATCCATCTTCTTTTTTTAAACACTCATTAGCATCTTTTAGAACTAGTTTTCCATGAAGTGAACTGTGATGGCTAACTTCATGTGTCAACTTGACTGAGCTGAAGGATGCCCAAAGAGCTGGTAAAACCGTCATTTATAGGTGTGTCTCTGAGAGGGTGTTACTAGAAGAGACTAGCATTGGAATTAATAGTTTTGGGAAAGATCTGCCCTCACCCTCCTAGGCATCCAATCCATTGAAGGTCCAAATGTGGGGAAAGAGGAGTGCATTCTCTCTCTTCTTGAGCTGGAATATCCCTCTACAGTCCTTGGATATCAGAGCTTTTGGTTCTCAGACTTTCAGACTCTGACATTTATACCAAACTTCCATTCTTAGGCCTTTGTTCACCCCAAGAACTCTGCTGGTTCTCAGGTCTTTGGATCCAGGATGCATCACATCACCAGCTTTTGTGGTTCTCCAGGTGGCAGGAGGCATTTTATGGGATTTCTTGGGCTTCATAATCACACAAGCTGATTCCCATAAGTCTCTTATGTATCCCCGTATCCTATTGGTTTTTCATCTGGAGAATCCTAACACACGAGGAACACTGATTTCTTTGATATGAGCCAGGGCATTTACCAAGGACCTATCATGTTCTAGGAATGGGATTGAAGAATAACTGACACATGGTTCCTTTTCTTAGGGAGCTTGTGATCTAGTGGAGGAGACAAACCACCAACCATTAATAACTATGTCTCGCTTCCCTGATCCTAACCATAGGCTGAGCTCCTTCTAAAGTAGACCTCAGATGTGACCCAACATATCTCATTCCATCTGCCACAACCATCTAGGGTGCCCCTTTCTCTGATTTATGATCTCCATCTCTAACCCAAGCAGCCTTGGACACCAACCACAGCCACTTGGAGTGTGTGACTTATACTGTGAGTGCACCTCTCCCCCACAGCAGCCCTCCTGTAGGATATGGTGGTCTCTGAGCTCAGTGTTATTGCCATTCATAAACTTCTTGTATTGTCCCACGCCCTGGCTGCTTGGAAGAGCAACACCAAATATCTTTCTACTACTCAGAGAGGATTCAGGAAGATGCCCTAGCTGCTGAAGCTCTCTGTAAAACACCATTGGGCAGCTATTTGCATAGCAACACCTCGAAGGGATTGAGACAGAGGGCTACATTAGAAGCAGCTGCCTTCATTTTCCTACTGTGAAGTGGTTCTTTTGAGTCTCAGTAACAGAGGGCTGAGCTTGTCAGGTATCTAGAGGACTTCAGTGATGATGCACTTTTAGTTAATGAGAGGACATAATTCCAATACTGCACTTGTTCGCCAATACTTGGCAATGCATTCTTGATGGCTACGCAGGGCTTGCTCCATATGAAACAAGACTCACGTATCCACGAAGAGGGCAGTGACCCATTTTCCCCTTGGAGGTAGGTGTTTGGAGGGGGTCTGCTTCTTTTATAAGAATTAGTTATTTGCATTAATGACCCCATTCTTCATCACCTCCCATATCCACACCCACACACACCTGCTGCATGCTTCCGTCTTACCCATCTTTGTTTTGTGTCAAAGATCCACTGCAGACTTTCAAGACGGGACAGTCCTAGGTTCATTGGATTTACCACTAACTGGGACTCTGGGCAGATTAACCTCTCTGATCCTTCCGTTCTTCACCTGTAAAATGAGGATGACCTCACTCACTGCAGTCATCATCAAATAACTCAATGAGCCACTAAAGTTCAGAAATTCTAGTGCATAGAAAGCACACAATAATTGCTGGTTTCCTCATGCTTCTCAATTTTCCTCCAGATATGTGCTGGTCTATACAATTTTCTGCAGTGTTGGAAATGTTTCATATCTGTGCTGTCTGGCACAAAGTTACTAATCACATGTGGCTAAGAAGCACTTAAAAGATGGCTGGTGCAACTGAGGAACTGAAATTTTAATTTTATTTAGTTCTATTAATTTAAGTAGCCACATGAAGCGGGGCGTGGTGGTGCATGCTTGTAATCCCAGCATTTGAGAGGCTGAGACCGGAGGATCCGGGTTGGCGGTCAGCCTCAGCTACCTAGTGAGGCACTCCGCAACTTAGGGAGACCCTGTTTCAAAATAAAGAATAAAAAATAGGACTGGGGGTATAGCTTGGAGGTAGAAGGCCCCTGAGTTCAATCCCCAGTACCACCAAAATAAATAAATAAATAAATAAATAAATAAATAAATAAATAAATAAATAAATATTAGCCACATGAAGCTCGTGACTACCATATTGAACAGTGCAGCTCTGTATAATTTTACCAGCAGTTTTTAATACTTGGAGTCTCTAAAAGGTGGAGTAGAACTCAATTTTATTCTTGAGAGTTAGCTGCCAACACTTTTGGTAATAGACCCTCACTAGATGTCCCTGTGAAATAGGATGGCATCAGGAACCATAGGGAGCTTCTAGAAATAGGGCCACTGCAAGAGCACTCACCATGCTTCTCTGCCTCTGAGGCCTGGGGAGAATTTACATATCCATTTTACTAGGAATATACTTCAGGAAATGAAGACACTGTCTTAGTGTTATTTCAAATTGAACTGAGCCTGAAAAACACATTATGCATGATGGAGAGGTTTCAAAAATCTTGCCACAGAAATGCAGGGGCTTTCTTTGAGTCCATTTTCCTTTAGTCCATACAAATATATATCTTCCCATCATTGCTTCAGAGACATAAAAAAAAAAGGAAATTTTCCAAGATTTTAGAACCTTGTCAATTAACAGAACACACTACTTAGCCCCATATGAAGTCATTCTTCTCTTTGATATAAGCTAAATTCATAAATATTAAGGTCTTGGAAATGTTAAAACCACTAGATAGAGTTGAGAAATTTGGGAGGGGGAGGGGGATGTAAATTTAGTGAAAAATTAGAATAGCATGCAATATTTATTTTTGTAGTGCAATTTACATATCTAAAATCATTTTGCTAAGAAGAAACATAAAATGTATTATGTATAACTTGATTTGCTCATAAAATTATCATTTAGGTAAAATTAGAGACGTGAAGAACAAAATGGAAAAAAATAGGAAAGAACAGACTTTTTACCGATTCATTACTTTATATATTTATTTAGCAAAAACATCCTCGGGAAAGAAAAAGTTCCTTCTGAGATGTCTTTCTGTTTTTTCTCTCTCTTCGCCCTCCCTCCCTCCCTCTCCTTTCTTCCCTCCCTTCCCTCTCATTTCCCTCCTTCTCTCTCTCCCTCCCCCTCCCTCTCTCCCTTCACTTCTTTCCCCTCTTAGGTCTTCACACCTTTACCTAAACTCAATCTCTTTTCTCATTATTTAAGCCTGCTGTCTTGTTATGGGTACTGCAGTGAGAACAGTTGGCTATCATCTTCCTTGAACCACCATCCCAGGTTACAGTTATTTAGAGACTTCCCCAGTGTCTCTCATTTTTTTTTTTTTTTTTTTTACAGTAGAGCATTTCAAACTCTCAGAGGCCCCATCTGTTTATCTAAGTCCTTGCTGACCTTGCCCCTGGCTCTCATGCCCAGTGCTCCCAAGGTGTTAGGGAGTTGTCTATTTCCATTCAGATCCTGTGCAGATTCGTGGACCTGCCAGTTGGACTGTGGAGAGGCTCTTGCTGCTCAGTGGACAGGACGGTGCTTCGGTTCTCCTGGTCATGACACTGTGAAAAGAGAAGTGGAGGCAGATGAAGGGATAATATAACTCTAGTCATCATGACTCATATCTCTTCCCTGCTTATCAAGTACTAAATGCTGTCCCGAGCACTTTATATTTATTTCCTCATTTAATCTTTCTCAAATCCTATAACAACACTGTGACTATTCTATTCTATAAAGTATAACTTAAAGATGGTTAAGTAGCTTGCCTGAGATTGTGTAGCTGGTAAGCTACGGAGCCTGGTCTCTGAACCTGGACTCAAACCCAGTCTGTGTAACTGATTATCTAGCTTACTAGCTACTATGTAATGGTGCTTTAAAAATAATAAGGCTATTTATATTCACATGGACGTTTATGGTTCAATATTTTTTCATATATATTAGCTTATGTGATTCTCAGTACAACTGCAACAACTTTACTGGGGGAGATATGGGAGAATGAGTATCCCCATTTTCTTTTTTTTTTTTTTTTTTTTTTGCAGTACTGGGGATTGAACTCAGGGGCATTCTACCTCTGAGCTATACCCCCAGCCCTATTTTTTTATTCTTTATTTTGAAACCGAGTCTCACTAAGTTGTGGAGTGCCTCACTAGGTAGCTGAGGCTGGCCGCGAACCCGGATCCTCCGGTCTCAGCCTCCCGAATGCTGGGATTACAAGCGTGCGCCACCACGCCCGGCTATCCCCATTTTCAACATGTGCAAACAGAAAAGTTAAGTTCCCTGCCCAAAGTCACAGAGTGAATGGTGCTACTGGTGTCCAAACTACAGGTTTCCTGGCCCAAAGTCTATTTCTCTCTCCAAATGACAGCAGGGCTGAACAAAGGAAAATGACTTTGGAAATAATGCATGCCCGTGCACAGGTGCAAACGTTTTAGAGCTGATGCCAGCGAGCCCACGGTGGGCGGAGGGGAGGAAGGCTGGCCTAACAAGGAGACCCCACCACTGTCCTCGTGGCAAGTTCACTGCAAGGACCTAGACACCCGGAGAGAGTGCTTCTGGCCTTTCTTCTTGTTTTTGTTTATTTGTTTCTCCTTCTAAAATTCTTTTTTTTATGAGACTGCCATAAAAACACTCATTAGGCAGTGTTGATTTTCATTAATGTGCATTCTCCAAGAGCTTAATCAATCTTCTGTGACCAATGACCTCATTCCCATGGGAGAAAAAAGCTGTTTGACAAATTAGCTTTACAGATTGCAGGTAAGGCATACAGATGTGAAGTGTCCCATGTTGCCAAAGCAGGACTTGGATTTGTGGCTTAAGCACACGTGCACAGTTACACTGTGCTGTCTATCTCCTTGCTATTACCCAAAATGTCTCCTTAGGAAGCAGCTGTTCTTTTTCTCCTGCTACACCTTGGTCCCTCCTTGCTCTCCTTCCTGTGCTCAGTGTAAAATCTGAGCTTTGAAAGCACCTAGAGGCAATATACATCTGTAGTGAACCCCAGTCCCAGATGCACCAGGAAAGCAGGCGGAGAGACTGGCCTCATTACCAGTGTGGACTAGCAATTGCTCTAGGAACAATTACTATTCAGGAAGCCCTCTCTTCCCAAATGGTAGTCCCAGGTAGCACCCCACTGAACTTCTGTTGTTACAGGGCTACTTGCTTTGGGTTATGTCCTCTCCATG
This sequence comes from Graphiurus murinus, assembly GCA_004027655.1. Classification (NCBI taxonomy): domain Eukaryota; kingdom Metazoa; phylum Chordata; class Mammalia; order Rodentia; family Gliridae; genus Graphiurus; species Graphiurus murinus. The sequence goes on from PVLC010000165.1 coordinate 232,481, forward strand.
TCAAAGGCAGGTGTCTCCTGAGTAAGTTGATCAGTCTGGAAGGAGGCCTGGGCCTGGCGACAAGAGCCAGGCAAAGTCCACCTGTTCCTGTGTCCCAGTTTTGCTCATGGCTGTGTCTGGTGGAACTGACTTTCCCAAAATAACCACAAGTTTCTGGCATGTGTGTCAGCAGGCCATCTCTGGCTCTGCTGCACAACTGGGAAAAAAGGTGTGTGCTTCCCCTGGGCACCTGGGGGGCTGAGGTCAAAAGCATAGCAGGACCCAGCTCCAGCTATGCTTTGGCACCAACACACTTGCTTCCAGAGCTCTTTCACAGCTAGCAGTTAATTTCATTTCTTCTTCTTTCCCCCTCTCTCCCCTCCTCCCTTTTCTCCATCTCTTTATTGAGGTTTTAACCCAGGGGAATTTTACCTCTGTGCTACACCCCCGATCTTGTCTTAAAATTTTTTGAAACATGGTCTCACTAAGTTGCTGGGGATCTCGGTAAGTTGCAGAGGCTGTCCTTAAACCTGTCACCCTCTTGTTTCAGCCTCTCAAGTACTGGATTAAAGGTGTGCACCACCACTCCTGGCTAAAAAATATGGAGAACTTTGCAAATTTGCATATTATTTTCTTAACATTTCTCTGAGAAACCAAGAAGAATAGAAGCATTGTTCTTGTGTGTGGGAAAAGGACGGGCCTGGAGACGTACTTATCTGACCATGGCTTCACAGTAACAGGGTCAGGGGCTTGGGTGTCCCTCTCTTCTGAGAGTGATTAGCTGGGGGTGGGGGTGGGGAGTCCTACTGGCTCTGCTGGCAAAACCCCCTCTCATTTGCTGCTTGGCCACTCTGGTTGCCTTGGACTCAGGTGCTGAGCTAGCTGCCCAGCTCACTCAACCAAGGGAGCCAGAACTCTCAGGATAAGACACAGGTCACAGAGCTCTTAGCATAGGACACATTCACATCCTAGTTTCCACTTGGGGCTGGTATTTGAAATGCCCTTAGCCCCCAGTTGCTGGGGCAGCAGAGACATGGGCAGGGGTGCCTGGAGTTGCTCACAGCCCTGTGCAACTCTTCTTGCCTTAGCCATGTCCCCAGATGGCCTGGCTTATACAATAGAGAGCCTTCTCCCTCACGCCTCCTGCTCGGCAGCCCGCAGTGCAGTCACATGTCCGAAATCAGGCCACTGTTGTCAGCTCTGCAGCCACATGCCACAGTGAGTCAGCCCCAGCCTGGCTGCAGCATCCTGCAGAATGGGCTGCAGTCATCAGGATGAGAGAAATTGCAAAGTAGGTTCCTAGGAATTAACTCTGCCGTGCAGGAAGAAGTAGATAAGGCTGTCTGCTTTGCACTCCTTTTCACTCATTTATACAGGTAAAATATATTTTGAGTACCAACTACATACAAAGCCCTTCCCCAGACCAAATGAGTAAGACATGGTTCCTGACTTTGGTGAGCTTTCTTGTAACATGTTGATTTTTTATGGATGTATGACTATTTGCCAGTTCCTGTATTTCCGGAGCAGTGGTCCTTTAATCTGCACCCTCCATTCTTTTACTCTTGGCAAACTAGCAATTTAATTAATACAGACTGAGCATCCCTAACCTGAGAACCTGACATCTGAAGTGCTCCAGAGTCTGAATCTTTTTAAGTGCTGATGTGACACCACCGTGGAAAATTCCACACCATCTCTCATGTGATGGGCCTCCATTAAAATTCAGGCACACTAAAAATATTATATGAAATTACCTTCAGGCTATATGTATAATGTGTATGTGAAACATAATGAATTTCATGTTTAGACTTAGGTCCCATCCCCAAGATTTCTCATTATGTATATGCAAATATTCCAAAATCTGAAAAATTTGAAGTCTGAAGTATTTCTGGTCTCAAGAATTTCAGATAAAGGATGCTCAATCTGTATCCCCCACTGTGCCCACTGCTTAGTTGATCCTCCATATAAATCTGACAGATGACAAATAAATGAATTTCTTGGATAGTGCCATAAACATGCCCAATTCTGGATCCCGGGAACAAGATCTCTATTGCTCATTTGCTGCAATTTCTTAAGGGCCTACTGTGCATGAGCTCTGTGCTGAATGGTATAGATACACTCTCTCTAAACTTTACAGTGCTACATGGTGGATGTTTCTGTCCCCAATTTACAGATGAGGAAAGGGAAGAAGAGAAGTTAGTGAATTTTGCCAGGGTTTCCACCGCAAAGAGGCCAATCTAGGATTCAAAGCCATTTTTTTCAGACTTCAGAGCCATAATCTTTACCCTGCTGTTTATGACCAGGCAGAGCAATCTTGCCAGAGTTTCTACCCATTAGCTATTACATAAGAAAAGGCAAACAGCGAAGGTCAACAGCCCAAACTGCCCACTGGAACAGTGACGTCCTGATGTTGTTTCGGATCACTTCCAAGGAAGGCTTGTGATTTATACTGCAAATTGAGCCAAGGCTTCATATTACCTTCCAGAGGCTCACCGATGCAAGGTAGTGTAAGGAAACTGGCCTGCAGTCCCTCTCCTTACACTGAGCACAGCCTTGCATTGAAACTCAGATTCAGCTGTCTCCCAAAGATCTTGGAGCTGCCCCCCAAGAACAGTGACTTTCAGCTGCAGCCACCCCTTGGGCTGGAAGTGAGGCGGTGACCTCAAGGTGAAAGTCTACATATCCCATTACCAATCCAATTACCTGGCACTTGCAGGTTAGATGGGAACTGCCAGACCGGAACCCAACAATGGATCATTTAGTTCTGTGTCTTGTCTCTGACAGTAGTCAGAGCCGAGTGTCCCACTCAGGTGCTTCTTATTGGCAGTCTGCAGACATACTAGCGTGCTTTCCCTTAAATGAAGGAATAGAGCTGGTGAAGGGAACACAGAAACCCACTGAATCACTGTGGCTCCCACCCAGCTCCAACCAGATTCCTGAATTCATTATTTCATCGAGCAAGTATTTATTGAGGAGATACTATATTCTAAGCAATGCTAAGCATAGGGGGATACCATGATGAGCAAAGTCTCAGCTCTCATGGGCTTTCATGGTAGAGGGAGAGTACTAGCAATTAAACAGATGAACACATATTATGACAGTTGCTATAAATATTGTAGAAAAACAAACAAATCATGATAAAGAGGATGGATGGTAACGGGAGGTGGCACTCTGCATACTGAGTGGTTGAGAAAGACTCTTGGACAAGGTGACACTTCATCAGAGACTGGAAGGAATTGCAGAGGTGAGACATGGCTGTCTGAAGGCAGATATGTGAAGGATATATCTGCCTTTTGTATCCTCTACTGGGAAAAGTCTTAGCGCTAAACACAGAACAGTAAATAGGTGCAAAATAGAAACATATTTGGAGTGCATGAAGAATAGTGAAAGAACAAAGTGGCTGCTATGGCTGGAAAGGAATGACTGAAGGGAGAGGTGGCGATGATTCCACAAGTGTGCAAGGGTCTGGGTCATGGAGACTTATAGACCACAATATACGCTTTGGCTTTTACTCAGAAAGACATCAGGAGCCATTTATAAAGTTCTGAGCAGTATAAATGACATACACATTTATTAAACATGTCTTCAAATAAATATTTGTTGAATGCATACATGAAACACTTGCTGGGTGATTGAAAGAACAAATATCACTGAATCATACGCATAAGTACACAACAAGTTCCTAGAATGACATGTGTCCATATTTGCTCAGAAAGGAGGAATGTTTTCCCACTGAAAACATGATTATCTATCAGCTTGTCTGTTTTTCTCCAAATGGAGGGCAGATCTCGGTGTTAGAGGTAGAAAAAATACGAGTCCACTGGCCAGCAATACAAGACAAGCTGCCTGGTATCCCTGTGATAGTGGGAACTCAACAGAAAGTTGTCTCTGACAACATGGCCTCCCTGCACAAGGGAGATACAGGTAGGCAGGTACTGAGCCTGGTTTGAAGCACTCTACATGTCTTTGCCCCAAATATCTATGCACCCTGCCCCAGTGCCTGGAATTTCACATCATAGCCCCATTTTTGTCTGGAAACAATTTTGTTCTCTAAGAGTTTCCTTTCAAACAGGAAGGGAGGACGCATTCCTTAAGTTGTCAGACCCTCTTCACATCAAATGTCCTGTTCAATGTCATTTTTTTATATGTTAAGGACATTACCCCTTTGTTATTTTTAATATACTTTTACTGGTGCTTTGTAATTATACATCATAATAAGGTTCAATATGATACAAACATATACACACACAGCACTTGGTGTGATGTCGCTTTTTAAAAAAAATTGTATTTTTTATCAGTGCATCGTAATCATACATCTTAATGAGGTACAAGCTGGTAGAGGCATACATGCACACAATACTCATTTAAAGGTGCCTTTCTGTGCTTTTCTCCCTGGATCCCTTTCTTAGGATCAAGTGCTTCCTTTTCCCTCCATGGTTCTAGTGAGTATCCTGGGATCCATGGTTTGCATTTCCCTCTCCCTTCCAGACCACAAAAAACAATATGATGCTCCTCTGTCTTTAGCACCTGGCACAGTGCCTGCACAGTATTACTTTTTTTTCTCTTCCTTCTTTCCTTTTTGTCTCTCCTTCTATTCTTTTTTCCTTCATGTCTTGCTTTTGTTTTTTAATTAACCAAGGTGAATGCTGTTTTCCCGAGCACGATCCTTCAATCTCAGAAATAGTCGGGAGAAGACAATTAATACATTGAAAGAAGAATGGAGCTTGATTAGAGAATCAAAATCTTGCCCTCAGATTCTTCATTAATAAAGTGAGACTCTCAATATCCTTTTCCCAACTTGTCATGGGAAATGAAACAGATAAGTATTGAAATTGTCTTGGAAGTTATAAAATCAGTTGCAAACTTTTAGCTGCTAAAAGTAGCTGCCACGAGGTAGAAAAATAAAAGCCTGGCTTGAGTATCTGCTGCTATTTGTAACATCACATAAAAGGTTAATGAAGGCTCAGGGTGAATGTGAGGAGCCCCTAAGTCACCAAAGCTGCCAAACAGCAGGGAGGTAATTTGGGGGTGGGTAGATCCTTGGGCACATCACATACATACAAGTTGCTACTGAACTGTGAACCACTCAGAGACAGGATTTTAAAGGGCTTTTAAAAATTATTGTATAGGTAGCATGTGATCATCATAAAACAAATAGAAAATACAGGTGAGCCTTCTGATGAAAATACGCTCTACACTATTGCCCCAAGAAAATATCCATTAGCCTTTTGGCAGGTATTTGTTAGGATTAGGTTTGGAATGTCCCCCCCAAACCTCAGGTGTTGAAAGCATGGTTCACAATAAGTTTTAAATTTTTAAAAGTGCGTTAATGTTGGGCTAAAAAAAAAATAAACATTTATAATAGTTGGAATTATAATTAAAAAGGTAGAAAATGCTCTACTTCCCCACTACGGGGCTTTTCTAGGTAATGAATGATAATTAGAAATATAGGGGGTTTCTATTCACTAAGCCTAAAATTTCGGAGGTGGGGCATAACTGGAGGAGGTGGATCACTGGGGTGTGGTCTGGAGGACCGTATCTGTCCCTGGGTCCCTCCTCTTGTGCTCTCTGCTTCCAACTACTGTGAGCTGAGAGGAACTTGCTTCTACCATACTGTATTGCCTTGGAGCTGCTGACCATAGACTAACCCTCTGAAACCGTGAACCTGAATAAGCCTTTCCTCCTCTACGTTCTCATCAGATATTGTGGTCACAGTGACGAAAAAGCTGACTAGAACAGTGTCCTTCTGAGCTAGTTTTCAGACGCCTCACTTGCTGGGCTACTTGAAGCAATGAGGGAAGGGGGCTGAGCAGAGAGAGGGCAGGGCCAAGGGGCAGGTGCTCAGGGAAGGGCAATGGGGGATGGCACCTGTGTGGCTGCCTGTGGCTGGACTCTGAGCTCACCTCCCATTCCTTTCTGCCTTTTCAGAAGCACAGGGGTCCAGGCTGGCCTCTAATTCCTGGGGTGAGCTGCCAGATCTTTCACTTGTGTCATTCTAATATCACACAGCAGGACACCTCTGAACCTTTGAATAATCCTTCTCTCTGACTGTACTTCACCTCCTTTCCCAGACTTTGCCTGCCCTTTGAGGTCCTAGGCAACTTGCTTAGGCATCTGACATCCCAGATAGAAAAGTCCCAGAATAGAACAAGTATCTGCCTTCACTGGGGATTTCACAGGCTTGACTAATTTACCCACCTGAACATTACTACTTAATTGACTGAACCTATGAAAAACAAACCCATGCTAATCAATAGAGAAATAATTTCGCAAATTGTGGGCATAAATCTTTAGAGATCTGTGTGCACTGCTATTTGTTAAAATGTTGAAAAGCTAAATCAATTTTCTTTATTAAAACACAATTGCTTCATCTATTGCTAGTTTAGGCAGAGGCCAGGAAGCAGGGTCCAGGGAGGAGTAAGTGGGAGGATTTGGAGTGCTTTTTGCCCTTCCTTCAGGGGTCATTTGTTAGTCTAAAAAAGGTCAAGTACTGGGAGAAGAGAGCTTTCAGGCTGGCAAATGTCTTTATGCTAGAAGAAAAAGACAGCCATGGATAGAGTGGAGGATGATTGGGTTCGAGGCTGTAAAAGAGGTTGCTACAGTTTGGGGTATCTGGGGTATCCCCCAAAAGCCCAGGTGTTGTGTTAGCAGCTTGGGCCTCAGAGTGGCAATATTGGGAGGTAGGTGGTGGAAACTTTAAGAGGTGGGGTCTTGTAGGAGGTATCAGGTCCTAGGAAGGGTGACTTTGAAGAGAATAGTAGTACCCTGGATAGATCCTTCCTTCCTTCCTTCCTTCCTTCCTTCCTTCCTTCCTTCCTTCCTTCCTTCCTTCCTTCCTTCTTTCTTTCCTTCTTCCCTCCCTCCCTTATTGTTTCCTTTGCATGTTGGCCATGAGGCACAGGCTCTGCTCTGCTACATGTTGCCACCATGATACACTGCCTCATCACAAGCCCCAAGAAAACAGGATTGATTAATCATGAACTGAAGCTGATCACACTATGAGCCACAATAAACCTGTTCACTTTGTAAGCTTATTAGCGCCAGTATTTGTTACACAACAGAAAACCAACTAACACGGAGGTGCTAAGGTGAGGGGAACAAGAAATCTCTTATCTTCATCACTTCAGAGTGTATCTGCCAAGATGGGTTAGATTAATGGGTGGTAACAAATTCAAAACATCAAGACTTCACATCACAGTCTTGCTTACACTGCATAGATGCCATTTGCCCAGGCTGATGGAGAAGACACAATCTCAAACTTGGCTGCTCAATGTGCAGAGATGAAGAGAGAAAGAATGAACCATACCTTGGCTCCTAAAGCTTCCGCTTGGAAGTCAAATTAGTATCTTCTGCTTTCATTTCATTGGGCAAAGAAAAGGGGTTGGAGAAGCCCAGTCCTATCATGAGCCCTAATGGTTAGAGGTAGGATAACTGTGAATATTTTTGATGATCCCCAGACACAGCAACCAAAAACCTCTATCTTGTGGTTGCGCGTGTTATGTGGTGATGTTATGCCACTATGTCTGTGAGCATGGGGTGGACATTATTTTTGATTCATCTTAGCACCTGACACATAGTATGAACTAAAAAAAAAGTTTGCTTTGCAGATAGAATTAATTATTTGATAGCACCAAAGGAAGGAGGGGCAGATTTTAGTAGAATGGTGATACAATGCAATAACATATGTGGAAACATCTTATCTTGGGTCTGACCTGGATAACATTGTTTTGCTTTTTCAGAATTTTAATGTGCCTAGCACTGGACTAAGGTGTTTAGATGAATTATCTCATTCAATTATTTCAATAGCTCTACTATTATCCTTATTTTAGAATTGGCAGCTCTCTTCCTTCCATAATTAAGATTTTGGAAAGGACAGGCCCCTCCTGATACTTGCCATAGCATATTATCAGTGGGCTAAAAGGACCATACACTACTGGTGGCCTGGGGAAGGTCACTAGTCTTTGCTGGGCCTTGGTTTTCTTATTAGGTAAAAAAACAAAAGAGATTCTAAGATCCTTTCACATTCCCTTGTTCCATAAAATCTTAATGACTTGCCTCTGATAGTTGGTTGGGTTAACTGGAGAGCAACAGAAGGGCTAGGATTTCCTGGTGTCTGTGTGTTTAGTGAGCTACCTGTGAGTCAAACTGGAGGAAACATAAAGCCCAAGCTAAGTTTAAAAACCCACAATGTCATTAGATGTAATATTGCCAAAGCTAAAGGCTTTCCAATGCTAACAAACTATTATTAACGCTGAATTTCAGAAGGTAATGTGTGTCTCCAATGTTATAGAGAATGTGCTCAGGAATTATCTGAGCAGGAGGATTTGGAGAGAGTGTCAAGATCTATTTCCTAAACTCCACTTCCACCAGGCATATTTGGATGTTTGTATCCCTTTTCCCACTTAAATGATCTAAAAATTACCAGAAAATAAACAGGGGTCCTGGATACTCGGCTTCTAACTGCTCTGCTTAAAGCAAAGACAGAGATGAATGATAAAAGTCCCCTTGGCAAGACCTAGAAAGCTTGAGGCCTTAGGCAATGTCCTCCTTGGATTTAATATGACAGGATGACAGGACTGATCTTTCAGTGGGTTGAGGGGATAAGGAACTGCAGTGCACTGTGGTGGACCAGGGCACTGGAAAGTGAACAAGGTTCACCCATTAAAAAGGGCCAGCTGTCCTGGAAATCCTTAGGCAAACTGAAGAGGCTCATAATTATGGAATATTCACTATGTGCCAGCACTTTACAAACATTGTTTAATTCAATCCTTTTAATACCAATACTTTGCAGAAGAGGAAACTGAGGTCCGGAGAGTTTAAGGAATCTGCCAAGGACACACAGGCAGCAAGTGACGAGCCAGAATTTACAAGCAGGGTGGTAAATTTATGCTCTCAACCGGAATGTTTTGCAATCTCATTGGGTCAAGATCACTTTAAAAAGTCACATAATGTGTTGTTCGACTTTTCACTGCTGTTATAAAATACATGAGTGAATCAAACTATGAGGAAGAGAGATTTATTTCAACTTACTGTTTCAGAGGTTTAAGTCTGTGGTCACAGGATCCTGTTATCTTTAGGCCTATGGTAAGGCAGAACATCATGGTGGAAGCATGTGATAGAGGAAATTACTCACTTCATAGCGAGAAAAAAGAAAAAGGGACTGGGGTCCCAATATTCCCTTAAGTGCATACCCCTAACGGTCTAATCTCCTTCTGCCAGACTTCACTTCCTAAAGCTTCCACAACCTCCCAATAGTACCTCACAAAAGAGACTGGGGAGCAAGCCTTTAGATATGCGACTTTGAGGGGGGAGGGTATATAAGATCCAAACTGCAGAGTGTGGTGGCACACACTTGAAATCCCAGTACTTAGGAGGCTGAAACAGGAGTATTACAGGTTTGAGGGCAGTCTCAGCAATTTAGTGAGACCCTGTTTCAAAATAAAATATAAAATATGGCTGGGTAGTTCAGAGGTAGAATGCCCCTATGTTCTCAATACCTAGGAATTAACACACACACACACACACACACACACACACACACACACACACACACACACAAACACATTGGAAAATTGATTACCCATCTGGGAATATCCCAATAGCAAATAGAAACCACCAGCAGTCCATTCTCCAACCCATTGGTTCTCAATTGTCTATTGTGGCTATTTCTTCAGCCTCTCTCTTCCCTGAGGTCCTGGCAGGCAGGAACTGTGTCCACTATTTCTGTTTCCTGAGCACTTGGAAGCATCTGCTACATAGTGGGTGATCATTAACTATTTACTGAAAGAATAGACATGGCTGAAATACAGTCTGATTTTTTTTTTAATCTGGAGGAAAGAAGGTGAGGGAAAAAAAGGAATGGTTTATACTTCCAGAGGTTTTCTGTTTGTTTGTTGTAGCACTGGGTATTGAATCCAGGTGCATTGACTACTGATCTGTAGTCTCAGCCTTTTTTGTTTTTATTTTGAGACTGGGTCTCCCTCAGTTGCCCAGGTCGGGCTTGAATTTGTGATTATCCTACTTTAGCGTACTGAGTATCTGAGATTACAGGCATTCAGGCCTCACCCAGCTATTCCAGAGGGTTTTATAGTTTAACACCCATCAAAAGGTGTTTTTGGAGCCCTCAGGGATTCAGGCTCTTCCTGGCCCTGAAATGTATGATACTGGAGTGCTACCCCTCCTGATCTTTAAAAACAAGAACCTTCTTAGTGTAGAGCCTTGCTCAGAGAAAGAAATCAGCTCCTGTCTGTATTAGAGGAAAACAGCTAACAAAATCAAGTTTGTTATTTTAAAATCTTGTGTTGTATTTTCAGAAGATTTTATTGGGGTGCCAGAGCTGGAGCCTGGGGGATGTGGTGTTGTTGAAAGGGAGGTCCCAGAGAAAGGTCTGAGATTCACTTCTGCAGGTCCCCTGGAATTGCTCTCCTTTGTTCTGTGTGCTGGGTGCACAGATGAATTCTTCTTGTTAAAAATATAAAGGCACTACTTCAAATAATAAGCAGATGGACAAACATCAGAAAGACACAAATGGTTTAAAAAATGGTTTAGGATTTTGCCTTGGATTTCAGTAAAAGGTTTAGGATGTTGCCTTGTACAGTCCCTCCCCTAATAAGTACTTAGGGGAATAATGAGGGAAAGGACACTCTCTTCCTTCAGCAATGAGGGGAGGGGGTTGGACTGGGAAATGGGCTGTCGTGTTGATTTCCTGAAATAAAACGTTCCTTATGCAGATGTGCAGACAACAGCCTGTGTTTGGGCTAATGAAGATACTGGGTTCCTCTGGAAAAAAAACAGGACTACAATAGGCATAACTTTTGAGAAGGAGGAGAATCAGTGTTTTTGCAGAGACTTGGATCTGAAATAAAGGGAAATGGGTCCCAAGGGTGAGATGGCTGCTTAGTGGTGCAGAGAGGCTAGTGGGAATGGGATCTCCCTCAGTTCACTTGAGCTGCTGTAACAGAATGTCATAGACTAGATGGCTAATAAACAGCAGACATTTATTTCTCATAATTGGTGTGGGGGGGATGAAAGTCCAAGATCAAGTGGATTCAGTGTTCATTGAGGGCTACTGTCTTCTCATGTGATCTCACATAGTGAAAGAGAACAGGGAGTCTCCCCTGGGTCTCTTTTATAAGGGTAGTCATAACATTCCCTAGGGCTCCGCAATCATGATCTAATCACCTAAAGGCTTCACGTCCTAATGCCATTTAAGGGTTAGGATTTCAAGCTATTTTTAAATGCTTTTATTGATGCTTTATAATTATACATGATAGTGAGGTTCAAGGTGCTACAAAATACATGCACACAGCACTTGGTGTGTTTCTTTTCAGATCCCCTCCCCTCCTCCCTCCCTGTACATATTAGTGAGATTAGTAATGATACCTTTATATATGGAAATAACATGATTTGAACGGTTTCCTTCCTCAATATTCCTTTTTCCTCTTCCCATCTCCCCTCTTCCAATCCCCTTCCACTGTTCTACTGGTCTTGTTCCCCATTTCTCTGAGGTACCTCTTGTTTCCTGTTATCTCTATAGCATCCACATATATGTACACAGACATTCAGAACATAGCAGGTCCTCCCGTCCCATTAGACTAATGACAAGACAGAGAAATATGATGGAAAATAGAAGGCTCCAAGGCAGAGGGGCCTAGCTCCACTGTTTACTGGCCAAGAGGGTGCTGACATTATCAAGCTTGCCCCTAAGCCTTTTCCTTACTTATAAGTTGGGAATACCACCTGGCTATTAACTGATAGTATAAGTAAAACTATGTCACACAGGTGCAGTGCATTTTTGTTGAAATCATTTGAAAACAGAAACAAACTCTCTCTTGTCCAGAAAGTCATTACTAGAGGGACACACTGCTTCTCTGCAGAAGCATCCTTCCTAAGGGGAAGACATTAGACAGCGCATGTAAAACTGGTGTGCGGAGCATATGGTCAATACTAGGTGTGCTGCGGAGGGGGGGTCGAGCATATCCTAGAAGAGCTTGCCTGGATGCAGGGCACTTCCTGACATACACAGGAGTTAAAACACAGAGGCAAGCAGGAGGGGGTCTAGCTTTGCTGGGATAGAGGGGCTGGTACCAGGCATCAGGCAACCATTCTGCCATCCCTCAGTCACACAGGCCTGCATGAGGGCAAGCTCAGAATGTGAAAGGCAGTGAGTGATGGCCAGGTTTCTGCTGCACTTCCTGGAGATGGCAGGAGGGAGGTGATGGAAGTTCTGGGGGAGCCGGCTGCTCCAACTGACAGGATAATGGAGTAGTGAATAAACAAGTAGAGGAGAGGAAGGAGGAGATCCATGATAAATCCACCTTTTACAGGCAGTGGAGACAGATACCCTCCTCCCCCTTGTTATAGATGACTTTTCTCCTCTTCTGATTGTCAAGTTCATTACAAGTGACACCCAGTTGGTATTATTCTTCCCACCCTTTGCTCTAGAATGTTTCTCCCATAGCTGCCACTTTCTCCTCACTAGCTGAACTTGGTCCCATGGCTACAAAGCTTCAAGAGAGATTGGAATATATTGATCTTTCCTATAAGGAATTCTTCCAGCTCTTTTTTGTACCCTAGTCTATGAATGAGAGAAATTACATAGAGAGCAGCTCAGGCTGGTACAATCTGAGGGTACAGAAGGGAGGGCCTCTCCAGACCCAGCTCAGCCCTCTTCCTTGGTGTGCTTTTTCCAAAATGCATCCCATCCCAATCTTTACACAAATAACCACTCTTTCTTTCTTATTCTTTCCTTTATACTTTTCTTCTTTTCATTTCTTCATTCCTTCTAAAGGTACTTATAATTCAACTCCTATCGTAGCAACGAGTTTACATTTGTAATATATATGTATTTTTTGTGATACTGGGGATTGAACCCAAAGGTATTCTACCTTTGAGTTATACTTAGATCACTTTTATCTTGAAATGGGGTCTCAGTAAGTTGCTGAGGGCTTCATTAAGTTGCTGAGGCTGATCTTTTTTTTTTTTTTTGTGGTACTGGGGATTGAACTCAGGGGGTTTCCTACCTCCGAGCTATAACCCCAGCCCTATTTTTTATTCTTTATTTTGAAACCGAGTCTCACTAAGTTGCGGAGTGCCTCACTAGGCAGCTGAGGCTGGCCACGAACCTGGATCCTCTGGTCTCAGCCTCCCGAATGCTGGGATTACAAGCGTGCACCACCATGCCTGGCTGCTGAGGCTGATCTTGAACCTGTGATCCTCCTGTCTCAGTCTCCCAAGTACTGGGATTAGAGTAGTACACCACTACGCTTGGCACATTCATAATATTTGCTTCCCAGGTCATGTGGATATGAAGTATCATCTACACCATACTGATGAGAAATCTACATCACTTATGTAAGATTAGAATTAGCCTGCAAGTAACAGAAACCCCCAAATAATAGCTATTCTGTTAAAACAAGGACATTTATTTCTCTCTCCATTTAAATAAGGTTTGAAAGCAATCAGTATGATGGACTCATGAAAGTGTTAAGGATTTAGACTCCACTGCCCTTGGGTGTGGTCCATATCCAAAAGGGTCCATGATGGTAGCTAGATACAACTCCAGCCAATGTATATAAATCCCAGGCAGAATAATGAAGAAACAGATCAATAAAGGGCAAAATCTCGAATAGCTGCTCTTCTCACGAGCTGGAACTTGGTCACATGGCTACAAGCTTCAAAGCGGTGCTGGAAAAATTTGTCTTATTACAAGCAGTCCTGTCCAAGCTAAATACAAGGGCTTATTATTAGGGAAGAAATGGGTAACAGGTATTGGGGTGGGCTTACATGTATCTTGCCCAGGGTTACAGACCAGCAAGGGGTGGAACTTACACCCAGGTCTTTGATTTAAGATCAAGCGCTCTGTCCAGTACATGGAGGGATCCCAAGAGGGGCATGGCTGGCACTGGCAGATCCCTAACTAAAAGATCAGACGTGCTTTTGGCCCTGAGGGATTGTTCAACCTTTGAGAAATCTAAGTAGGAAATATATAATAAATGTTAAACTGTTTGAGCGAGTATCAAGAGAAGGAACCCATGTAGCAAGTGCATCCGAAGATCAAAAGAAAGGAGTATTTCCATGTAGGCTGGAGCTGCCAAAGAAGGTTCCATGCAGGAGGCTTGAGGCCAGCACTGAGGGATGACTTACTTCCTGTGCAGAGAAAATGGCTCTTTTGACTGTTGAAAAGGTTGGTTTCCTATCTTTGAAGAACAATATGATCCTCATATAAGAACTGCTGCTCAACTAATGCTTAAGCTAAAATAAAATAAAATAATCATTTCTTTCCACACAAATAGATCCACAAAACTCAATTGCAACTACAATACCTATTTTTTTTGTGTGTGTGGTATTAGAGACTGAATCCAGGGATTGTACCTCTGAGTTACATCCTCAGCCTTATTTTATTTTTAATTTTGAAACAGGGTCTCACTAAGTTGCTGAAGGCCTCACTAAGTTGCCAAGGGTGGCTCCAAACACCTGAGCACCTCCTGTCTCACTCTCCCAAATGCTAGGATTACAAGCATGTGCTATCACCCCTGGCTGACAACACCTATCTACAAACACCTCTTGTAGTAATAGCTCTAACACTCAATGAACACTTAGGTATCCTGAGCTATCTATATGCATTACCCATTTCATCCTCCCAAAGCCTATGGGCTGAGATTTATAATGCTTCCACTTCCCAGTCAAGCAAACTGAAGCATAGCAAGGTTCAGTAACTTACCCAGGATCATGGGTTTGATTAGCATTAGAGTTAATGTTTGAATCCAAGCACTGTGGTTCCAGAATCATCATGAGGTTATACAACTTTCTCTGCACTAGCCCTTGTTTTTGGGAGTTTATTCCTTTAAAGCTACAGACCAAGAGTTGCTTGTATTATGAGAGAAATAGTTCTAGGGAACATGAGGAATCATATTTGTGGGGGCAGAGAGTACAGCCAGCATGTGAAGTAGCCTGGCCATAAGAATTACTTTGCTTTTTGTCTGCCTTATTATGAGTAGGGCTTTTAAAAAAAATTATTGGGCTACATAAAAAAATTATTAGCTACATTCTCAGATCTTTCTATTTCTTACTTTGAAGCAGGGTCTCACTAAGTTACTGAAGCTGGCCTCCAGTCTGTGATACTCCTATTTCAGCCTCCCAAGTACTGGGATTACAGAATTGTGTCACCATGCCTGGCTTGGATAAGGCTTTTGTACTCAGATTTTTAACATAACTCTCCTGATCCTAAAAACAAAAATAAGAAGAATGGTGCCCAGAGATTTAGGTAAGTCTTTGGACCTTCCTTAGCCTTGGTTTCTGCATTTTGGTGCTTTCTTATGTTTCTGGTGCAGTTCTACATAGCTGTGCTGCTCATTGTAAATACTCAAGCCTTCCTGATCCATATTCTCTCCATTTTTAAAATGATAAAACAGAAAACCAGGACCAGCAACAGTGGCATCCTGTACCTGCCTAGCCTATCACAACATAGCTCTTAAATCAACAATGCCCAACCGTTCCCATCTCCCAGTAAAGTCTATGTTCCTACCCACATCCTTGAGCTTCCCTGTAGAGATAGTCTGCAACCATTCAACAGGCACCAGTGAAGCACCTACTGTCTGCCAAACTTTGCATTGTGCCTGGAGACATGAAGGTAAGACATAGATCACTCAGTCCAGGCATGGGTTCTTAACATGAGATCCATGGTTGGTAAGGGTGCAAGCATCCTAAAACTGTATATTATACTTTGTACATCTGCCAGGCTGCTCACATTTTTTCCCTAAGGAGAAAATTCCTATTCTTCCTCAAGTTCTATAAGAAGTTTGTCATCCCCCAAAGATTAAATATCACTGACAATGTAGTCAACCCTGGAGTCTAAACAAATAGTCAGATCATAGTATCAGAAATGCTGTGATAGACACATGAATAAGTCACCATAAGAATATAAAGTAACAGCAGGGCATGGCGGCCCATGCCGATAATCCCAGTTTTCAGGAGGCTGAGACAGGAGGATCACAGGTTCAAGGATAGCTTCAGTAATTTAGCAAGACCCTCAGCAACTTAGTGAGTCCTTGTTTCAAAATAAATAAATAAACAAGCAAGCAAGCAAACAAACAAACTAATTGTCTGGGAGTGTAGCTTGGAGGCAGAATGCCACTGGATTCAATCTCTAGTACCAAAAAAAAAAAAAAAATACAGATTAATACTTAGCAGTTGATGTCACCTGAGGATAAGTCTATCGGTAGGAATATGATAGCAAGGAAGGCAAGGGGAAAAGCAACCTAATCTAAGATGTGAACTTGAAAGCCCAGAACTTCTAACCTATCCTGTAGTGAGTGAGTGCACCTCTGGATTTTGATGGAGAGAATATAGGCCTGAGGGTTTGGGTACCAGGAGTAGGAATCTTTCAGACATCAGTGCCATGGATTTTCTGGTTGGGCAAGGCGAGTGGCTCTCAGTGATACTGGTGGTTGAGAGCAGGCAGAGGAGAGCCCCTGATATGACCCTTCTACTGAACAGCAGGAAGCTGACCTCTGGAGATAGGCTGAGCCTCCAAGAAGGTCAACTTCACATTTCAGCTTCCTCTTCCTGAAAACTGGGTTTGATATTTGATAAATAAATCATGCAATCTTCCCTTCACACCCTGCCCCAAATAAAAACATTCACCCGTTGCCACCACTTCACAACTGGTCACACCGTGGGCCCCCCTGACAATCAATTACCCACCGGAGATGAAATTATTGTTTAATGGCTCCTGGAATGGGCTCCCACTCTGACATTCATCACAATCAATAATGCATCAGCAGGGACAAAAGAAATTACCTGCCTCCTGCTAAGTGAAAGAGTCCATTTATATGCAGCACAGCCCCTTCACGCCCACTGAGCAGGCCACCACAGGTGGGTTGCCAAGGCACAGAGCTCCTCACTAGGGAGATGTGAGCAGGCTCTCGAGTAGAGGGATGCACGCTGCTATCCACTCATGCTTGGCTGAGTCAGGGTGGGCCTGTGGGTGGGCCAGAGACAGGATGGAGGACTAGCAGTAATGACTGATCAAATTTACAATCAACCAGTTGCCACTCTCCCTCCCTTTCCATACATTCCCACTGTATGCTACATCTCTCTGATTTTCCCTAGGGATGGGTAGGAAACCATTTCCTTATAGTAATTTTTTGGGCCTGTAATGAATCCTGGCTTTCCCACTTTCTAGTAATATGATCTGAGGTGAATTTTTTACCTCCTAGATTTAAGTTTTGCCATTCATAAAGTGGGCCTGGTAATACTGGCTTTAGAGGATGGTTCTGTGAATTAAATGGAAGATCATATATAATGTATATAATAGGCATCCCCTTTCTTTCCCACCCAAACTTGGGGAAATATTGTATAGATAGTATGATTCACTCTGCTATTGTGGATGGTTGAGATTAATTTAAATAAGACCAGGTCAAGAGAGGAATCATATTTAAATTTTATGTCTCCAAGTCTCAGAGAACTTTCATGCTCTTTTGATCTTTATACACCAGCAAACAACAGAGAGATATGAAGATAATGTCCTACCATTAGATCACCTCAAGGCATTTTAACCAATTAAAGCTCAAAGCATAAAATCCTTCCTCCTTCCTTCACTCCTTTTTACTCTCCTTCCATCCTTTTTCTTTCCCTTCCTTTTTCCCTTCATTCATCCATCTATTGGATTTTTATTGGGTGCAAACTATTCCCCTGGTACTCTTAGATACACGTGCCCACATTAAAAATTCTCTCT